>JAXIVH010000021.1:1139676-1182143 GCA_036785325.1 Urophycis tenuis
TAATCAACTGCCTTCCTCTGCTTTCCATCTCATGAGGACTTGGCATGACTGTTGAACCTCTCAGATCATAACCTCGATATGAAGACACGTTATCAGCTGCTTGGGTTGTGGATGTTCAGCCTGGCTCCCTGGGGCCCTCATGTGGCTCTCAGTTCTCCAGGTGGTCCTTGTCTTACTAGTACTGAGCTGTTTAAACAGGAGCTTGTTCACTGCTTGGTATTGAACTTAAACTGGGGGTGGGACTGTCACACTCACACTGACTGGGACTGTCTCTACTGTCACACTCTCTTTGAGAACAAAACACACACACACACACACACACACACACACACACACACACACACACACACACACACACACACACACACAGGAGCTCTACAGGGGGTAGTACTGCAACACTCTGCTTGGTCTCTAAAGCGCCTATTCTGGTGATTGTGTTTATTGGTGTTATCTCCTGTAGACAGACTCTGTGTCTTGATGTGCCTTTTGTGTTAACTCTCTGTTGGATTGTTTAAACAGTTTGTTGTGTTACGGTCACCTCGGGGCTCAGACACCACAGCAAACTGACAATTTCCACCTCGGCTTCCAAGAACTGGAATCTACAAGGAAATGAAAGCCAAAGGATAATGCATTTATAAATGTTACAAAATGACTCTAATCTATCAAAACACACACCGCTTGTTTGCTGAGATGGATGTGGCCACTGGTGCATGCACAAACTCACACACACACACACACACACACACACAGACACACACACACACACACACACACACACACACACACACACACACACACAGACACACACACTCACACACTCACACACACACACACACACACACACACACACACACTCACACACACACACACACACACACACACACACACAGACACACTGTCACGGGTTCGTTGTCCGTGTGTTTGAAAAAATGATGGCTCAGCCGGCGAACTTAGGTGAGTGATATTTATTACTCCAAAACAAAAACCCCAAAACCCAAACACCCCGTGGAAGACATGAATTGGCCAAAAATAGACAGACTGGTACAAACAAACACGGTACTTAAACTAGTAGTAGCATCCCCGGGTTTAGCTAGCCCTCGGGTAGCATCACGGTCCCCCCTCTTTTCTTACCTACTGCCCTGGGCTCCTCTTATATAACCTTAGCCCCTCCTTCGGGCATACCAACTCCTAATTGGCAGGGGGGTTTTAGCCTAACCCATCAAGTAAAGCCTTGTGGTTCCCCCAAACCACACCCATCCCCACAGATGGTGGATAACAAATAAACATAAACCTTGTAGACAGACCATAACATTACTATAACATTCTAACCATACAAATACCAAACTCCCCAAGTCCCCTTTAATGGCGGAGTCCATGGTCACCTGACCAGCCGTAGCGCGCCACTAGCGCTATTTCAGGAAGCACTCTGGTAGTGCTTCGGCTTGGCCCCGAGACCAACTACGACCGCGGCAGCAGGTGAGTGCGTCGCCTCCTGCTTCGCGATGGCTCCACGGGCATGGGGAGAGCGCTGCGTGCGCTCCCGGCACCGGCTCTCCCCGAGCGTGAGCCCGTGTTGTCGCGGTGACGGTGCGTTCAGCGGTGCGCTCCGGTGCGCTCCGTCACATTATCCCCCTCCTCCCCGAGGTTGACGATGTGCGGCAACCTGGAGAGGTAGTCGGCTACTACATTGTTCCTGCCCGGCCGATGTCGGATCAGGAACTGGAACGGCTGGAGAGAGAGGTACCACCGGGTGAGACGACTGTTATGGTCCTTCATGGAGTTCATCCAGGTCAGCGCCCGATGGTCGGTCTCCAGGTCGAACTCCCTCCCCAGCAGGTAGTACCTCAAGCTCTCTAGGGCCCATTTGATGGCCAGGCCCTCCTTCTCTACTGTGGAGTACCTGGTCTCCCGGGGCAGCAGCTTGCGGCTTAGGTACAGCACTGGTTGTTCTTCCCCAGGTTCCCCTTGGGCCAGGACTGCCCCCAGGCCCACTGCAGAGGCATCAGTCTGGACCAAGAACCGCTGGCTGAAGTCAGGACTCCTCAGCACTGGAGAGGAACACAAGCCGGCCTTGAGGGTACCAAAGGCGGCCTCACAGTCTTCGTTCCACACGACCGGGTTCCTCTGGTCCTTCGCCGTCAGGGCTGTCAACGGGGCCGCAATGGTGGCGAACTGCGGGACAAACCTCCGGTACCAGCCCGCTAAGCCCAAGAAGGACCTTACCTCCTTCTTTGTGCGAGGGCGGGGGCAGCTGCGAACGGCCTCGACCTTGTCCACCTGTGGCCGGACCTCGCCTCGTCCAAGCCGGTAGCCCAGGTACTTAGCCTCTTCCCTCGCCCACTGACACTTGGCCGGGTTCAGCGTCAGGCCCGCCTGCTGGATCCGCCCAAGGACTCGCTCCAACTGCTGCAGGTGCTGCTCCCAGGTGTCGCTGAAGATGACCACGTCATCTAGGTAGGCAGCACTGCAGTCCTCACACCCCTGCAGGACTCGATCCATCAGCCTCTGGAAGGTGGCGGGTGCTCCATGGAGGCCGAAGGGCATTACCGTAAACTGGAAGAGGCCCGTTGGTGTCTGGAATGCAGTGTAGGGGCGACTGGCCGCTTCCAGTGGGACCTGCCAGTAGCCCTTGCAGAGGTCCAGCGTGGTGATGAACCTGGCCCGACCAATCCTCTCCAGCAGGTCATCAACCCGGGGCATCGGGTACGCATCAAACGCCGACATCGCGTTCAGCTTCCTGAAGTCGATGCAGGTGCGCAGGGAGCCATCTTTCTTTACCACGATGACCACCGGGCTGCACCACTCGGACTGGGATGGCTCGATCACCCCCAGGCGCTGCATCTCCTCGACCTCCTTCCCGAGCTTTGCCACCAGGTGTTGTGGCACCCGGTAAGCCCTCTGGCGAAACGGCCCCTTGTCCTTGAGGCGGACAACGTGCTCAACCAGGTCAGTCTTACCTGGGTTGGCCGCGAACAATCTGGAGACCCGTTGGAACACCTGGCTCAGCTGGCTGGACTGGACAGCAGAGAGATGGTCGAGATCAGGTCCCGCAGATGAGTTGAGGTCGGCCAAGGTAGGCTCCTCCTCCCCGTCGCTGTCCACCTCCGCTACCAACAGGGACGTCACGGGAACCTGCACAGGAGCCTCCTTCCATTCCTTCAACAGATTTACATGGTATACCTGCCTTGCCTTCTTCTTGTCCGGGTGGTGGACCTCATAGGTCACGGGGCCCATCTTCCGGAGGACCGGGTACGGGCCCTGCCACTTCGCCAGCAGCTTGCTGTTGGAGGATGGCAAGAGGAGCAGTACCTTCTGGCCTGGCTGGAACACTCGGTGCCTGGCCTGGCGGTCGTACCATGCCTTCTGGCTTTGCTGGGCCTCCCGTAGGTTGACCTCAGCCTCGTCCCGGTACTTGGCCAGCCGGTCCCTCATCTCCAGCACGAACTGGACCACACTGCGATCACTAGCCCCGGTGGCTGGAGCCTCCCAGGTCTTGAGCAGCAGATCCAACGGCCCCTGGACCTCCCAGCCGTACAGCAGCTCAAACGGGGAGAACCCCGTGGACGCTTGCGGGACCTCCCGGTAGGCGAACAGCAGGAACGGCAGCCACTTGTCCCAGTCCCGCCCCGTGTCAGCCACAAACTTCTGCAGCATCTTTTTCAGGGTTTGGTTGAATCGTTCAACCAAACCGTCCGTCTGTGGATGATACGGCGTGGTCTTGATGGCCGAAATCCCCAGCTGCCGGTGGAAGAGCTGCAGAAGTCTGGAGGTGAAGTTGGTCCCCTGGTCCGTTAGGATTTCATCCGGCACACCAACCCTGGAAAACAGTTGGACCAGACAACGTAGTACAGCCGGGGCAGTCACAGTGCGCAAGGGGAAAGCCTCCGGAAAACGGGTGGCATAATCACAGAGCACCAGAATGTACTGGTGCCCTCCACTGCTGCGCACCAATGGGCCAACAATGTCCATGGCTACTCGCCTAAACGGGATGGAGATCACCGGCAGAGGTTGAAGGTAGGCCCGGTCCGACTGGCGGACATAGCAGGTTTTCTGACAGGTGGGACAGGTTTGGCAGTACATTTGCACATCCGCATACATGGAAGGCCAGTAGAATCGGGAGGATATACGCAAATAGGTTTTGTTGCGACCAAGATGACCTGCCCAAGGCAATGTGTGTGCCAGGTGCAGGATCATCTGCCGACACGATACTGGCACCACGAGGCGTTTGACGCCATCCGCCACCGCATACAGAACCTCGGAATCGACAACAAAACCTTTATCCCCCCTTTCCATATCCAGCCCCCCAACCACCTTGGCAAACAATGGGCTCAAAGTCCCATCCTCCCGTTGCAATGCCCCAATGTCCCCTGGCACCTCCCACCTGTCCTTTGTCCGTCCCCCCTTATAGTCCGGCTCCGGGGATTTCAGGCCCTTTTCGAACCGCCGCTGGCGACGCGACTTTCGGAAGCCCTTTGTGGCCCCCTCAAACAGACTGCTGTCCAGGGTGGAAAAGGGTTCTGGATCCGAACCCTTGTCCTGTCCGGGGACAGAGGTCACCCCTGCCCTGGCCTGGGCACGGGTTATCGCCTGCCCCGACAACCCCCTCCCAAAGTCACTGTCTTTAGGTCCTGCTTCCAACAGTACATCCAGCAGCACCGGTAAGTCCAACCCCAGGATGGCAGCTACAGGCAACCTATCTACGACCCCCACCGTCATAACATATGGTTGCTCGCCTACCCTCACAGACAGTTCTGCGGTAGGGTAGGAATGGCTGTCCCCATGCACACAAACAATGTCTTCCCGCCTGCTGTAATCCATCATGCCCGTTGGCACTAAGTCTCTCCGGACCAGCGTCCGGAAGCTCCCGGAGTCAACCAGAGCAGTCACTGGGGTACCATTAATGGTGATGTCTTTAAAATACTGCCGCTTCCCAACCTCCCTTACATCCCCAGCACGGGGAGTGTAACAGGCACCACTAACCTTAGTCTTTCGGATGGGGCACAGGGAAGCTTTGTGTCCTGCCTGCTGGCAGTAAAAACAAATGAGCTCCCTACCGGGACTCTGCTGACGGTGTGAAGGGCGGGTTCCTCCAGGCGGTGGTACGTTGGCCCTGACCGTTGCCCTAGGCTGGGAAGAAGGCTGCCGACCAGGACCCCCTTGGTAGGGTGCTGGGCCTCCCCTCCGGGCGTTGAGGTACTGCAGTGCTAGCTTGGCTGCAGCTAGCCCCTCCGTCGGCTCATGCTCCTTCACCCAGGTGCGAATGTCTGCAGGGAACACCCGGAGCAGCTGCTCCAAGATGATCTGCTCACCGATCTGCTCCTTGGTGTGCTGCTCCGGACGAACCCATCGCCGGTAGCAACCCTTTAAGCGGTGGTAGGTCTCTGTTGGGTTCTCCCCGGGTGGAACTGCCATGGCCCGGAACTGCAGGCGATACGTCTCCGGGGACACGTCAAACTTGACTAGGAGCGCTGCCTTTAAGTCCGGGTAAGAGTGGGCCCTCTCCTCGTCCATCGCGGTGTACGCCTCTAGTGCCTTTCCCGAGAGTAGTGGCACCAGGCGACACGCCCACTCACTCTCTGGCCAACCCCAGGTTCTGGCTATCCGCTCGAAGCGGAGCAGGTAGTTCTCCAGGTCCTCTCCCGCCAGATACTGGGGAATCTTGGGGTCCCCGGAGGGCCTAGGAGGTTCTGCTTCGCTGCCGACCCTACTCCTTGGTGCCTCAGAAGGTGATCCGCGGTGCATCCGAGGAGCTGGAGTAGGCAGGTTCATCCTCAGGCTCCGCAGCGACCCCTCAGATGGTGATGTGGCCCTCGATGATGCTGGGATAGGTGCTGCAGGCAGTTGGGAGGCTTGCCACGACTCCCGGAGCCCTCGGAGCTCTGCCAGGAGCCCGTCCTCTCTCCTCTGCTGTCCCTCCAGGAAGGTCCTCATGACAGCCACCAACTCCTCACTGGCACCTGGAGCTCCGGTGGCTGCCTGCCGGGCTGGAGCAGCAGCCGCCGCCCCTTTGTACTCCTCCTCATCGTCTGTGGACCAGGCTCCCTCACCTACAGCTTCCTCCTGAGCTGGAAGTTGCTTTTGTGAGCGGAGTCCGGTACGTCTTCCGGTAAGACGGGTGCGTCCCCGTCGGCTGGCCATCCCACTTCTGACACCAAATGTCACGGGTTCGTTGTCCGTGTGTTTGAAAAAATGATGGCTCAGCCGGCGAACTTAGGTGAGTGATATTTATTACTCCAAAACAAAAACCCCAAAACCCAAACACCCCGTGGAAGACATGAATTGGCCAAAAATAGACAGACTGGTACAAACAAACACGGTACTTAAACTAGTAGTAGCATCCCCGGGTTTAGCTAGCCCTCGGGTAGCATCACGGTCCCCCCTCTTTTCTTACCTACTGCCCTGGGCTCCTCTTATATAACCTTAGCCCCTCCTTCGGGCATACCAACTCCTAATTGGCAGGGGGGTTTTAGCCTAACCCATCAAGTAAAGCCTTGTGGTTCCCCCAAACCACACCCATCCCCACAGATGGTGGATAACAAATAAACATAAACCTTGTAGACAGACCATAACATTACTATAACATTCTAACCATACAAATACCAAACTCCCCAAGTCCCCTTTAATGGCGGAGTCCATGGTCACCTGACCAGCCGTAGCGCGCCACTAGCGCTATTTCAGGAAGCACTCTGGTAGTGCTTCGGCTTGGCCCCGAGACCAACTACGACCGCGGCAGCAGGTGAGTGCGTCGCCTCCTGCTTCGCGATGGCTCCACGGGCATGGGGAGAGCGCTGCGTGCGCTCCCGGCACCGGCTCTCCCCGAGCGTGAGCCCGTGTTGTCGCGGTGACGGTGCGTTCAGCGGTGCGCTCCGGTGCGCTCCGTCACACACACTCACACACAGACACACACACACACACACGCACAGACACACGCACACACACACACACACACACACACACACACACACACACACACACACACACACACGCTGTCCCGTGTGTCTGAACCCATCTCCTTGTGGAGTCCTCAGGTATCTGGCTCCCTGGGCGGACTGGAGCGAGGCCTGAAGCAACACCTGGAGCGCCTGGATGAGATATTTGCCACCCATAAGGACTATGTGAAGGCCCTGCGCTTCTTGCAGCAGATGGCCTCCAACATAATCCGGCAGCTCAACGCCCTGCCGGACCTGGGCCCGGCCCGCGTGGACCTGGCAGCCATCGCTGAGCGGACCGCCCTGGTGGAGTACTACAGGTACTGCTGCTTGGTTCTGGGCTCTCCCAGGACCCGGGACACCCTGACAGGGTCTGGGCTCTCCCAGGACCCGGGACACCCTGACAGGGTCTGGGCTCCCCATGTGTACTTAAGACAGCCAGCCTGCTTTGGAGCAGGATGAAAACAAGTCTTCCTGAGGATATGTGGGCAGATTGGTTTTCATTGATCTCCCCCCCGTTGAAACACGCAGACAGAAGCTGTTTATTGTTGCTGAGGATGAAGCTGCTGCCCAGCTGTGGTGTGAAGGCTACGACTACACAGGGTTCTGCACAGGGTTCTGCACAGGGTTCTGCATGGGGTTCTGCACAGGGTTCTTCATGGTGTTCTGCACGGGGTTCTGCACGGTGCTGTGTTACCCAGGCTGTCCTAGTGGCCATTAGGCCCGTACAACACAGGGGATTGTTCTGCATGGCCGCTGTGGTTCTACAGGGTTCTGTCACTGAGAACAGTGTTCACCAGCCGGTCGGCTTGATTCCACAACACAGATCTGCTGGTTATGTCACTTCCTGTTCTTCTGTCTCAAGATTTTCTATCAAGATTTGATCACTTTTCCTGGTCATCATTTTGTGATATGCAGTCATGATGGAAGGGCGTACATAGTGAACAACCATCTTCTTATCATAAAAGAGAAGATAATAGTCAAAGTATGGTGCAGTTCATACCACATTAGAAAAGTGTGATAGAACAAGCTGAGACATACTGTATCTCTCCATCATGAATGCTTCCTGAGGTGTCCATGGAGGGCCTCTCCTCCAGCCTCTCCTCCAGCCTCTCCTCCAGCCTCTCCTCCGCATGATGGAGGCCCTCCTGGGTGAGAATAGCTGTGTCTCTGGGCAGCATGAAGGAAGGAAGAGCAGTGAGATAACCCACACCACCAGTACTGACCAGTGAGATAACCCACACCATCAGTACTGACCAGTGAGATAACCCACACCATCAGTACTGACCAGTGAGATAACCCACACCATCAGTACTGACCAGTGAGATAACCCACACCATCAGTACTGACCAGTGAGATAACCCACACCATCAGTACTGACCAGTGAGATAACCCACACCATCAGTACTGACCAGTGAGATAACCCCAAACCAGTACTGACCAGTGAGATAACCCACACCACCAGTACTGAGCAGTGAGATAACCCACACCATCAGTACTGACCAGTGAGATAACCCCAAACCAGTACTGACCAGTGAGATAACCCACACCATCAGTACTGACCAGTGAGATAACCCACACCATCAGTACTGACCAGTGAGATAACCCCAAACCAGTACTGACCAGTGAGATAACCCACACCACCAGTACTGACCAGTGAGATAACCCACACCATCAGCACTGACCAGTGAGATAACCCACACCATCAGTACTGACCAGTGAGATAACCCACACCATCAGTACTGACCAGTGAGATAACCCACACCATCAGTACTGACCAGTGAGATAACCCCAAACCAGTACTGACCAGTGAGATAACCCACACCACCAGTACTGACCAGTGAGATAACCCACACCATCAGTACTGACCAGTGAGATAACCCCAAACCAGTACTGACCAGTGAGATAACCCACACCATCAGTACTGACCAGTGAGATAACCCCAAACCAGTACTGACCAGTGAGATAACCCACACCACCAGTACTGACCAGTGAGATAACCCACACCATCAGTACTGACCAGTGAGATAACCCACACCACCAGTACTGATCAGTGAGATAACCCCAAACCAGTACTGACCAGTGAGATAACCCACACCATCAGTACTGACCAGTGAGATAACCCACACCACCAGTACTGAGCAGTGAGATAACCCACACCATCAGTACTGACCAGTGAGATAACCCCAAACCAGTACTGACCAGTGAGATAACCCACACCATCAGTACTGACCAGTGAGATAACCCACACCATCAGCACTGACCAGTGAGATAACCCACACCACCGGTACTGACCAGTGAGATAACCCCAAACCAGTACTGACCAGTGAGATAATCCACACCATCAGTACTGACCAGTGAGATAACCCACACCATCAGTACTGACCAGTGAGATAACCCACACCATCAGTAATGACCAGTGAGATAACCCACACCAACAGTACTGACCAGTGAGATAACCCACACCACCAGTACTGACCAGTGAGATAACCCACACCATCAGTACTGACCAGTGAGATAACCCACACCATCAGTACTGACCAGTGAGATAACCCACACCACCGGTACTGACCAGTGAGATAACCCCAAACCAGTACTGACCAGTGAGATAACCCACACCATCAGTACTGACCAGTGAGATAACCCACACCACCGGTACTGACCAGTGAGATAACCCCAAACCAGTACTGACCAGTGAGATAACCCACACCATCAGTACTGACCAGTGAGATAACCCACACCATCAGTACTGACCAGTGAGATAACCCACACCATCAGTACTGACCAGTGAGATAACCCACACCACCAGTACTGACCAGTGAGATAACCCCAAACCAGTACTGACCAGTGAGATAACCCACACACAGTACTGACCAGTGAGATAACCCACACCACTGGTACTGACCAGTGAGATAACCCACACCACCGGTACTGACCAGTGAGATAACCCACACCATCAGTACTGACCAGTGAGATAACCCACACCACCGGTACTGACCAGTGAGATAACCCACACCACTGACATCAGACCATTACAGAGCCTTTTAACTTCCCAAATATCTACAGCACACATATTTCTGTGAGGGAAAACTGTTCAAATGAGGCACTGGGTGTAATCAAGAGATGTCTCAGTGCAGACCCATTGTGCTGTGGACCCTTCCTGTCTGCTCCGTCTGCCTCCTCACGCTGTTAGGGTGCTGTGGGCACCCATGAGTCTGGATCACACACACGTCACGTACACACACATCAACATCTGACACCGGACACCACCTCCTGTGATTGACTTCCATCCTCGAGGTTATTGGGAGACCATGTGGACAGTCTGAAGAAGAGGAGGTTATTGACGAAGAGATCATGTTACAGTCATTCTAGCAGTATTGACGATTGAAGCAGGGGGCATAAAAGCCCATCTGAAGGCTAACATTTTCCTCCTTTTCTTATGCAATGTCTCATTTCCCCAAAGTGTTTCCACTGAAACACTCTGCGTGTTCTGTTCATCAAGTCAAATTGGCTTAATTAGCTCTCTCCTCTCTCCTCGCAACTCTGGGTTCAAACGGAATGGCCATTTTATCCTTTGATGGTCAGTTATGAGATACTCCAGATGTTCTGGGGAGAACTGGGCCCAACATGTCCGCCCCGCCCCAGAGGAGTCATGGAATGGTGTAACAGTAAGTTGTAGTTCTCTGAAGAGCCCTGAGTGGGCTCTGGGTGTCAAGGGAGGGCGCCGGGCAGCCTGTGAGTGCACCATTATCCAAAGATAACGTTCTGTGAGGAGAACATGACTCCAGGATAACAGAGCAGTTCTGTTGGAGCTCCGGTGGCGGTACCTGGAAACACACGCACGCCCTCTTGCACACCCACGTGCACGCCCTGCTGCTTGTCCATGTGCACGCCCTGCTGCTCGTCCACGTGCACACCCACGTGCACACCCACGTGCACACCCCCTGCTGCTCGTCCACGTGCACACCCACGTGCACGTCCACGTGCACGCCCTGCTGCTTGTCCACGTGCACGTCCACGTGCACGCCCTGCTGCTCGTCCACGTGCACACCCCCTGCTGCTCGTCCACGTGCGGTTGTATGAGCTGCACACAGTGGGGAGACAGGTGGGGGGACGCAGGTGGGGGGAGGCGAGAGGACACTTTTAAAGCATCAAAAATTAATGTTCTGTGAACTTATTCTGTTCAATTATTTAACCGACAGCCATAACCTGACCCCCGAAAACAGATGGGCTGTAACTAAACGACAGGGATTTATGTTGGAGGCAGACCAGAGCAATCGCTCCTGAGCGCTCTGATGGTAGTCTCCACAGAGGACTGGGGTTCTTCACTCTTTGTGTTTCCTTCTGTCCTCAGATGGCTGGCCTACCTGCTCCTGCTGATCCTGGATCTGGTCATCTGCTTGGTGACCTGCCTGGGGCTGGCCAAGCAGTCCAGATGGCTGCTGATCGTGTAGGTCCCTGACTGGCTGGTTCCTCCTGGAGCCCTCGCTGCTACACTTCTCTGGATACATGGACAGTTTGCATATGAAACCATTATTAGCACAGTGCTGTCTGCATTTAGATATGTAGACATGTACAAGGCATGTATCATGTAAATATCAATATGTTATTGACTAGTAGGTACAAGCATTTTCCTAGAAAATACATGGTAAATACATCAAATGTCATTCCTTATGACCATGGCGTGTCCAGTGAGTGAACTGGAGGTGTGTGGATAGATTCAACCCGAACCCCAAGCCCAGTAGATGAGTGTGAGGAGTAGATTCCAGAAGTGGATGCTGAACGACTGAGTTTTAATGCCTATTGATCATCTGACCGGGTTGAGTAGCCCACCAGTCCTCTAATTATTAAGTGCTTTCAGGAGACTTACTCTGGGCTTTCAAGGCAGGCCTTTAGTGGTGGTCGGCTGGAAACTGAATCCTTCCGCAGCAATTTTCCATCCATCAGCAGTACCCCTCATTCTGTTTTGACCCACGTATCTCGTAATGATCTAGAACCCTCTGCAGAAAGGGCTGGAGTCAGGATGTGGATCAGGGTTGGGCCTCTGTCCAGTTTCTGCAGAAGTCAGTCATCTATATGATATGAAAAGGGCTGTCCAGTCATATATTTTCTTCTCTTTAATTCTATTTTGACGGTCTCATTGAAGGAGTGCAGAACAGGAGGAAGCTGTAATTCATTTAAACTTGATGAAAACCTGAAGGCCTCTGGCTGTGGTTAATACCCTTTCTGTCTTGTCTCTCTCTCTGTCTCTGTCTCCCTTCCTCCCTCCCCCAAACCGCTCCAGTGTCATGAGTGCGGGGCTGCTGTCCCTGGTGCTAGGATGGGCTTCTCTCGGGCTGGGCTCCGCTACGGCCGTGGTAAGAGCAGACTCTCTCTTCAGAACCTCTCCGTAAGAGCAGACTCTCTCTCTTCAGAACCTCTCCCTAAGAGCAGACTCTCTCTCTTCAGAACCTCTCCGTAAGAGCAGACTCTCTCTCTTCAGAACCTCTCCGTAAGAGCAGACTCTCTCTTCAGAACCTCTCCCTAAGAGCAGACTCTCTCTTCAGAACCTCTCCCTAAGAGCAGACTCTCTCTCTTCAGAACCTCTCCGTAAGAGCAGACTCTCTCTCTTCAGAACCTCTCCATAAGAGCAGACTCTCTCTCTTCAGAACCTCTCCGTAAGACCAGACTCTCTCTCTCTTCAGAACCTCTCCCTAAGAGCAGACTCTCTCTCTTCAGAACCTCTCCATAAGAGCAGACTCTCTCTCTTCAGAACCTCTCCGTAAGAGCAGACTCTCTCTCTTCAGAACCTCTCCGTAAGAGCAGACTCTCTCTTCAGAACCTCTCCGTAAGAGCAGACTCTCTCTTCAGAACCTCTCCGTAAGAGCAGACTCTCTCTTCAGAACCTCTCCCTAAGAGCAGACTCTCTCTTCAGAACCTCTCCCTAAGAGCAGACTCTCTCTCTTCAGAACCTCTCCGTAAGAGCAGACTCTCTCTCTTCAGAACCTCTCCATAAGAGCAGACTCTCTCTCTTCAGAACCTCTCCGTAAGACCAGACTCTCTCTCTCTTCAGAACCTCTCCCTAAGAGCAGACTCTCTCTCTTCAGAACCTCTCCATAAGAGCAGACTCTCTCTCTTCAGAACCTCTCCGTAAGAGCAGACTCTCTCTCTTCAGAACCTCTCCGTAAGAGCAGACTCTCTCTTCAGAACCTCTCCGTAAGAGCAGACTCTCTCTCTTCAGAACCTCTCCCTAAGAGCAGACTCTCTCTTCAGAACCTCTCCCTAAGAGCAGACTCTCTCTCTTCAGAACCTCTCCGTAAGAGCAGACTCTCTCTCTTCAGAACCTCTCCATAAGAGCAGACTCTCTCTCTTCAGAACCTCTCCGTAAGACCAGACTCTCTCTCTCTTCAGAACCTCTCCATAAGAGCAGACTCTCTCTCTTCAGAACCTCTCCGTAAGAGCAGACTCTCTCTCTTCAGAACCTCTCCGTAAGAGCAGACTCTCTCTCTTCAGAACCTCTCCATAAGAGCAGACTCTCTCTCTTCAGAACCTCTCCGTAAGAGCAGACTCTCTCTCTTCAGAACCTCTCCGTAAGAGCAGACTCTCTCTTCAGAACCTCTCCTCCACGTGGAGAGAGGACCACTGCCCTTCATCTCCCACGCAGCCCACGGAGTGTGGGTCAGGACTCCTGTCTGTATCTCCAGCCAACAGAGGAGGAGTGGAGTTGTTCTGATAGAGAGTGGAGTTGTTCTGACGGAGCAGCGGGGCTGTTTCACCGCTGGCTTCATACAGACTTTATTTTGGATGTGACAAATGAGAAAGCCAGCAGACACCTGCCTCTTGGGGTGTCTGTGGCATCGGTTGTGAGGGGCGGTGATGGAGGAAAGGCTAGCGAGATATCTGGAGGCAGATAAGAGACGTGTCTGGACGTGTGTTGCAGACCGGTGAAGTTGATAAGGGAGTGAGACTGACTGTCTGTCTGTCTGTCTGTCTGTCTGAGATGCCATTTTCCAACTCCTTGAGTTCATTCCTTCCATCTGTCTGTGTGCAAATAACAATGTGACAGCATATCTGCGGACTGGTGTGAGTGTGTGTGTGGGGAAGCATGTTGTATCTCTTGTGTGTGTGTGTGTGTGTGTGTGTGTGTGTGCGTGTGCGTGTGCGCACGTCTTCAGTCATGCAGCAAAGCTGATTACAAGCCCCCAGCCTTTTCAGCTACTCAACCTTTAGCCTTGTGCTATACACAAAGCTTCTAGCAGTAATTACTACAGCTAGCTGGCCAGTCTCTCTCTCTCCCCCCCCTTCTCTCTCTCTCTCTCTCTCTCTCTCTCTCTCTCTCTCTCTCTCTCTCTCTCTCTCTCTCTCTCTCTCTCTCTCTCTCTCTCTCTCTCTCTCTCTCTCTCTCTCTCTCTCTCTCTCTCTCTCTCTCTCTCTCTCTCATTCTCTTATTCTCTTCTGCCCTACTTTCCTCAAATCACCTCGATCCACTGTAGCTGAAGCTCTAGCTGTAGCTCTAGCTGAAGCTCTAGCTGTAGCTCTAGCTCTAGCTGTAGCTCTAGCTGAAGCTGTAGCTCTAGCTGTAGCTCTAGCTGAAGCTGTAGCTCTAGCTGTAGCTCTAGCTCTAGCTGTAGCTCTAGCTCTAGCTCTAGCTGTAGCTGTAGCTCTAATTGTAGCTCTAACTGTAGCTCTAGCTCTAGCTGTAGCTCTTACTGTAGCTGTAGCTGTAGCTCTAACTGTAGCTTTAGCTGTAGCTCTAACTGTAGCTCTAACTGTAGCTCTAACTGTAGCTGTAGCTGTAGCTCTAACTGTAGCTCTAACTGTAGCTCTAACTGTAGCTGTAGCTGTAGCTCTAACTGTAGCTGTAGCTCTAACTGTAGCTGTAGCTCTAACTGTAGCTGTAGCTCTAATTGTAGCTCTAACTGTAGCTGTATCTCTAGCTGCAGCTGTGTGACAGATTGTCCACTCCTTGGCGTGCAGCAGTCCCATGACAGCAGGTCTGGGTTCCTCTCAGACCTGTCATGGGACTGCTGGGTTCGCCCCTTCAGGGCAGCGGCCCTTAGCAGGTCCCTCTGCAGACGCCTGCTCTCCTACAGTCTCTCAGGGGTCTGCCGAGGACTGCGGTGTGGTTGACCCACCGCTGAAATGAAGGACGGAGGAAGGATGAGTGGCTGTCTGCAGAAGGTCTGCGTTCCTCTGGTGATATTCAGCTGCATGGCAGGAATGAAAAGTCCAAACCAATTGATGGCTTGTCATTTTAGGTCTTCACACACACACACAGACACACAAATGCAGACACACACCGTGCTTTCCCATCCTCCGCAGCCAAAGAGCCTTTTACCCTGAATGGCTCGCTCTCCGGCAGCCAGTGTCCATCACGCTGGGGAGCCACCAAGGAGTCAGGATTGTCAGGACTGTCAGGACTGTCTGAGTGTCTGAGTGTCTCTCTCACATCCAGCTGCTGGACGGCACCCTGGAAGAAAGGAGCGCCCTGCTGTACCTGTAGCCCTGAACTATGAACATGCTTTCATCTTGTCTGAGCGCTCTGGAAGAGGGGGAACTCTTGTCCACTGGCAGGGACGTGAAACGCTGTCAATACTTGATGAAAGAAACTGCAGTTGGAGTCCCTACTACAGCAATCGATGGCTTGTTGGACTCGTGGAGAATCTATAACGTCTGCTGATTATTTGTCCATGTTCTGTTATGCTAACGGGATAATCAACTCTTGTTGGCTGCGTTTGTGAAGACGACAGATCGAACCTTGTGTGGTTATGGCCGGCCGGTCTTGGCAAAGCCTTCGGGGTCAGGGGTCAATCCTCCACTGAGAGGGGATTACCCAGAGGCTCTTCTAGCGTCACCGTGGTTGGGGGGCCGGGAGCCTGAGGTCATCGACGCGCCGTGACTGATAAGTCACCACAGCACACCATAGCACAGTAGAACCCAGAACATCTCTGGTGCACTAGCTCCCATAACGACCTGCACTGCTGCGGTGATATGCTTGATATATCATGTTTATATTGGGTTGTAGTGTGCTATGACCGTAAAAGATGACTAATTCAGAAACAACATAGCAGTGTTTGTTGTGTAGCAAAGTGAAACCATGCCAGTATATAAATGTACAGTACACGTTTCCAACACAGGGGGCGGTAACCTATGTCTTGCGCTGCATGCTAACAGGAGTTGTTTGTACACTGTTTATAATTACAGAACATTGCTTTGAAACAAACAGCCCCTAATTTCACACAGTGATAGCCTTGACAATAGCATTATTTAACACAGAACAACAAGCACTGTTTCTGTGTGCTTCAGTGTCTTCTGTACTCCCAACAGGGAACAAGTGACTTCTGTGTTGCCCCAGACAAGTTCATTGTGAACCAAACTAAGGACTTCCTCAGTGCAGGTATGTTATTCCAAATGAAATGCACTCCAATGAACAACGTGCTTGTGGTGTACTGTTGTTTCACTGTTCTCTATCTCTTCCTCTTCCATGTCAGACGTGGCTCACTACTACTTGTTCTGCAGCCCCAACCTGCCCAGTCCATTCCAGCAGGTATGGATGTCCCATCCTTACATGAAAGCTCCTCTACTTCAGAGATGGATCTCTGTGGCCTCCTTCATGCTGAACACCTGTGTCCCAGAGCAGGTGTTCTGAACGCAGGTTCAAGCCTTGATCCTTGATCCTTGAGCCTTGACTCAAACAGTTTCATGCTAATTCGCCCACTCACAGCGCTGGGTCTCGTTGCTTTGGTGTAAAAGGTATATAGTCGCTTCATACAACCATTTCTAAAGAACATCAACAAAATGATTTCATTGAATTAGAGTTGAACCTCCAACACTAATGTTCATTACTTTGAAAGCAAGAAGAAGTTTGATCAGAGAACCTCTTTATTCAGCGCGTCTGCTCGTCCTGTCTAAACAGTGCCTCGGGGAACTCTGTGATACATCGCTTCCCTTAATCAAATGTGTTTATTAAGGAGCGCTTTAACGCAGGAATGCTAGGCCGAGCTGTAATTAGGCAAATTCATGAAGGCAAAAGGCATGACCTGTGATTATCACAACCTACAAACAACATCCTTATCGTGTCAATTAATGGAGCTTAGTTTGAAATGTGTTAAGCAGATGAGGACCATCTTCTCTGATTGCTCAGCCAATGAAAATATTCCTCTGTTGTGCGTGTGCTCACAGCGTGGAGAGAACAGAGTGCTGGAGTGTGTCTGGCATACCAAGATGTGTCATTTGTTCTTCACTGTTTACCAACAACTGTGTCCTCCTTTGACAATACCAGAGTGCTATGCTGTTGAGGTTCTTAAAAATGGAACACCCTTTGTCTTTGTGTGTGTGTGTGTGTGTGTGTGTGTGTGCGTGTGTGCGTGTGTGCGTGTGTGCGTGTGTGCGTGTGTGCGTGCGTGCGTGCGTGCGTGCGTCTCTCGTCACAGTCCCTGACGATCTACCAGCGGTCTCTCACCACCATGCAGATCCAGATCCAGGGCCTCCTGCAGTTCTCGGTGCCCCTCTTCCCCACAGCCGAGGTGAGTAACCGGGGGTCCCGGTGGTGGGGGTCCCGGTGGTGGGGGGTCCCAGTGGTGGGGGTCCCGGTGGTGGGGGTCCCAGTGGTGGGGGTCCCGGTGGTGGGGGGTCCCGGTGGTGGGGGTCCCGGTGGTGGGGGTCCCAGTGGTGGGGGTCCCGGTGGTGGGGGGTCCCGGTGGTGGGGGGTCCCGGTGGTGGGGGTCCCAGTGGTGGGGGTCCCGGTGGTGGGGGTCCCGGTGGTGGGGGTCCCAGTGGTGGGGGTCCCGGTGGTGGGGGGTCCCGGTGGTGGGGGGTCCCGGTGGTGGGGGTCCCGGTGGTGGGGGGTCCCAGTGGTGGGGGTCCCGGTGGTGGGGGTCCCAGTGGTGGGGGTCCCGGTGGTGGGGGGTCCCGGTGGTGGGGGTCCCAGTGGTGGGGGTCCCGGTGGTGGGGGTCCCGGTGGTGGGGGTCCCAGTGGTGGGGGTCCCGGTGGTGGGGGGTCCCAGTGGTGGGGGGTCCCAGTGGTGGGGGTCCCGGTTGTGGGGGGTCCCGGTGGTGGGGGTCCCGGTGGTGGGGGGGTCCCCCAGACTTAGGAGGTGGCTGATCCTTTCTGTCTCGCCACACAGAGAGACCTCATGGGAATCCAACGCCTGCTGAACTCCTCCGAGTCGAACCTGCAACAGCTGACGGCTTTCCTGGACTGTCATCGGCTGCACAAGGTGGTCCCACTGTCCGCCACATGGCCAATCAGACGGCCCGCTGTCCGCCACGCGGCCAATCAGACGGCCCGCTGCCCGCCACGCGGCCAATCAGACGCCAGACATGCTTCGTGTGTGTTTTTCTACTGTACTTTACTATACAGCCCACCTTTCAAGTAAAGGTGTGTGTGTGTGTGTGTGTGTGTGTGTGTGTGTGTGTGTGTGTGTGTGTGTGTGTGTGTGTGTGTGTGTGTGTGTGTGTGTGTGTGTGTGTGTGTGTGCGTGCGTGCACCTGTAGGACTACCTGGATGCCCTGGTGGGCGTGTGCTATGACGGGGTGGAGGGTCTGCTCTACCTGAGCCTCTTCTCTCTGATGTCAGCCGCTGGCCTCTCTGCCCTGCTCTGCTCCGTCCTGCGAGCCTGGAAGCTGCTTGGGATCAGGCGAGTTCCTGACTGCTGGCCGCCGAGACACGTTCTGCTCTGACATTCTTAGAGGACACACACACATCTTGAAGTCTGCCTGTAAAGGCAATAGATCAGTTGGTGTATAAACAACGATACACTTAGTTAGTGGTAATTGTAGAAGTAGTCAATAATTTTCTTTATAATCAAATATCTACAACTTATAAGTCTGTGGTCTCTCCCACGACCCCACATGCATATCAGGTGACCCCAAGTGGGGTCCCAGAGATTAAGAGACGCTGACCCCTGACCCCTGGAGATACCCTGGAGGGCCCACCCCTCCGTCCTGGGTGATAACACTCTGTGTCTCTCCCCAGGGACAGAGACTACGGTGATATAGACGAGGAGGACCCCTTCAACCCCCAGGCCCGCCACCTGTCCTACAACCCCGGGAGGTCCAACATCCACAGCTTCTGCAGCTACAACAGCAGCCTGGGCAGCGAGGGCAGCCCGCGAGGGCCCCTGGAGGCCACGCCCGCCGGCCCTGCCCCGCCTGCTGAGTACATGTGAGTCTGACCCCGGGGACGCCCCCCAGATGTGACGCCCCCCAGATGTGATGCCCCCCCCAAAGCACGCTCAAATCCCTGTCACGCAAAAAAGATGGAAATCCCACAAAAAGAGATCCCACATTGATGACAGGACATGAAGCCCTCGGCCAGCGCCAGGCGGTCTACTGTTGACTCTGTTTATCTGGGGTCTGATGAGTCCATATTAAGAGGATTCATGGTTTAGGTTGGAAGAAATGACAACAACAAATAACAAACCTCAGGTAGCTAGTTGCTCCTACTGCTGAGTAGCCATCAGCTGGTTGAGGAGGAGTGAAGGCAGGAGATGTAGTTGACAGCCTTCTGTGTGAAGGGCTGACACCAGAGTGATCCTACTTGGCCTCTACGGTCGTTACAGCAAACAAACACAGCACCCTGAACACAGCACCCTAACACAGCACCCTAACACAGCACCCTGAACACAGCACCCTGAACACAGCACCCTAACACAGCACCCTAACACAGCACCCTGAACACAGCACCCTAACACAGCACCCTGAACACAGCACCCTGAACACAGCACCCTAACACAGCACCCTAACACAGCACCCTAACACAGCACCCTGAACACAGCACCCTAACACAGCACCCTGAACACAGCACCCTAACACAGCACCCTGAACACAGCACCCTGAACACAGCACCCTGAACACAGCACCCTAACACAGCACCCCAACACAGCTCCACCTAGTTCCACATCCAACCATCACAGCACAGATCTGGTGTGCTCATATCTCATATCTTATTAGCATTTCTTTGTGAGGTCACCTTCGGAGGTAAGGTAGGATATACATATTGTGCATCATATTGACAGACATGTTACATCTCACATGGCTGCTGTCATGGCCGACCCCTGGCTCCCTGCAGGGCGCTCTGTCTGCCTGGGTGGGCGGCGCCTTCGCGGCGTCTCATGTCACATGACTCGCAGGACGCCAGGACCCTGTTGGCGTCCTGCCAGTCAGGGTAAGGGTCAGGGTCAGGGTCAGGGTTAGGGTGTGTGAGCGGGCAGACTTCCTCTTCACATTAATGAGTCCCTGTCTCTCCATCAGGAACCAGTCCATGCTGTTCGGAGGGAACCCTCGCTATGAAAACGTCCCTCTGATTGGCCGAGGATCTCCGCCCCCGTCGGTGGGTTGTCCCCTGGGGTCCCAGTGGACACAATGCACAGTGTGTCTCTACAGGACACTCTGCTCAGAGGCTCTGCCTCTCCGTTTGGTTCCTTTGTTGCTTTGCAAATAATGGAAGACTGCCATCTGGTGGTCATCGGTTGACTTGCATGGATTTGCGTCGACATTCTCGAGGCACGTTTGTCTGGCTATTCAGTTTCTGCATGCGCGACGTGCACTTGTCCACTTGTCACTCGTTGCCGCTGCCTGCACACACACTGCTTTGTGTTTGTGACATGATCTATGTGAGGTAATAACCTACGCTATGCTGCGGTGAGTGATTACAGTTAGTCTGTGTGTGTAGCTGTATTGTGACAGCAGAGGGGCAGCGAGGAACATATCCTGCAGTACTTGCTTGGGCAGGACAGCCAAGCATCATTTGGTTTATCTCCAGAATGGAGCATACCAGAACCCTGGCCAATCCATCTGTAATTGGGCTAGCGGGTGGGCTGAGGACAGGAGTCTTGGCTGGGAGTCTTGGCTCTGGGTCACGGCCCGGGCACATCATGTTCCCGCTGATGTTGACTACAGGGCCCAGTTATCCCTTTGGCAAATACCCTTTCATGATGCTAATATATCTGATGCTGTCCCATTGCAGCTTGCTCTTTGTTCATTCTGTGTTTTTTCATATTTTGTATGTTATATTGTATAATATAACATATAAAGTGTACATATTAGTAGATAACTTATTAGTAGATAAGTGAAAAATTCTTCATTTACATCTTTGAACTAATATTGTATCCAAGGTGTTGATTATTTCTGTACCAGGGAATATCAGAGCATGTCAATGCTGATGTTTTACTTTTAGTGATCATTTAGCAGCAGATTTAAGATACAAGATACAAGATACAGGATACAAGAAGTGTTTATTGTCATCACATCACAGGACATGACAAAATTACAGTAGCTGCCACAATAATAGTGCATTCAATTTATTCTTTTTAAAACAAAACAATAAATGGAGAAGGGTATAAAGGATAAGATAAGAGGCCAAAAAAATAGTGATATGGCCCACACATACTAAAAACAATGCACACACATACGGAATGACGGAATGAGAATGACAAATGAATGGAATGAGAATGACAAATGAGGTTATTGAAGTGAATATAAGGTAAAGAATAAATAGATAAAAAGATTAAAATAGAAAATCAAAAGGGACCTGAAGATAAATATAAAGTGGCGATATGAAATGACAATGTAAAGTGACAGTGCGTGCTGTTATGAGGGTGAGGTATGAAGGTGAGGTGCAGAGTTCAGTAACCTCGTGGCCCAGGGATAGAAGCTATTCTTCAGTCTGTTTGTTCTGGACCTGAGGGACCTGAGTCTCTGCCCTGATGACAACAGATTGAACAGATGATGTCCGGGGTGTGAGGGGTCCTTTGTTATTTTAGCAGCTCTGCTGATGCCGAGGGAGCTGGTAATGTTCTCCAGGGTGGGAAGAGGACAGCCGATGATCTTTTCTGCTGACTTGGTGACCCTCTGCAGCGCTTTCCTGTCTGCAGCAGAGCAAGCAGTGAACCAGACGGTCGTGCAGTACAGCAGCACCGGCTCGATGGTGGCCCGGTAGAAGGACACCAGTAGTTTCTCCTCTAGCTGGTTCCTCCGCAACACCCGGAGGAAGTGGAGTCTCTGCTGGGCCTTCTTGATGGCAGCGTCATTTAAAACTCATCGTGGGTTTTGGTTTCTTAGCCTACCTTGATCTTGGTATATTTCAGGCCATCTCAGGGGTGAAAGTAGTTTTTATTTCTTGCCGGTACTATCATATTGACCCTTAGTGCGCGCACAGAGCGTGCACTGGAAAATACATTTCATTATTTATTACAGTCTACTTATCAAGCATTCACTAGGACTTCTTATCACTCTAGTACTTTTTATCACACTAGTATATCACTCTTTCACCCCTCTGTGTCAGGTTTTGATTACAAATAAATTGCAAACACATCATTTCAACAACACATTCATTTTAAGAACTTTTGAAAGAGAGTTGAAACAGTTGAAAAGTATCTTGACTTTTCATTTTGGACATTGGACACAGCCCAGTGGAACAGAAGTAGCTGTCCTCACTTGTTTGACGGCACCCACACACAGTATCTGGCTCGTCTGTCGACTGAAACGCTGCACGAAAGGTTCACACACAACTCAGAGACAACGCGTTATATCCAAAACGTGTTGTTCTGGTGACATGACGTTAGGTGTGTTGTCATGCTGAAAGTGCAATTTCTTTCAAAGAATATATTTTTCTTTCCGGTATGGCGTACCCCCTCCACATCTTTTAGTGGTACGCTGTACCGTCCAGTTTCACCCCTGGGCCATCTTCATACAAGTTGAAGGCATTGATGTCTCCACGATGTTCCCATGTCTCCACGATGTTCCCATGTCTCCATGTTATTCCCATGTCTCCATGTTATTCCCATGTCTCCATGATGTTCCCATGTCTCCATGGTGTTCCCATGTCTCCATGTTATTCCCATGTCTCCATGGTGTTCCCATGTCTCCATGTTATTCCCATGTCTCCATGGTGTTCCCATGTCTCCATGGTGTTCCCATGTCTCCATGTTATTCCCATGTCTCCATGTTGTTCCCATGTATCCACGGTGTTCCCATGTCTCCACGGTGTTCCCATGTCTCCATGTTATTCCCATGTCTCCATGGTATTCCCATGTCTCCATGTTATTCCCATGTCTCCATGTTATTCCCATGTCTCCATGGTGTTCCCATGTCTCCATGTTATTCCCATGTCTCCATGGTGTTCCCATGTCTCCATGATGTTCCCATGTCTCCACGGTGTTCCCATGTCTCCATGATGTTCCCATGTCTCCATGTCTCCATGTTATTCCCATGTCTCCATGTTATTCCCATGTCTCCATGGTATTCCCATGTCTCCATGTTATTCCCATGTCTCCATGGTATTCCCATGTCTCCATGTTATTCCCATGTCTCCATGATGTTCCCATGTCTCCATGTTATTCCCATGTCTCCATGGTGTTCCCATGTCTCCATGTTGTTCCCATTCCAGGACTCTTCCTGTTCTTCCTCCTAATGTTTGCATTGTACGTCCTCTCCAGTATTCCCCCAGCATGAGGACGACCTACCTGTCCATGACTGACGCCCAGATCAGACACTTCGGGACGGACTTCCAAGTGTAGGCGGCTGTCTGTGGAACCTAGCTGCCAGACCCCGGGCCAGGGGACCGAGCCAGGGGACCGAGCCAGGGGACCGAGCCAGGGGACCGGGACAGGGGACCGGGCCAGGGGGCAGGGGACAGGGGCCTGTGTCTGGAGACAAGTGGGAATGTTCTGGCTGTATTCTTGTTTCCAGGTGCCACATGTTGCAGTGATGGATTGGAACATCGTGAAAACACAACACAAATGTACGAACTGATCGCCTCGCCTCTGATTTTATGAGCGGAGGACTTTTTTCGCTGTGGCTGTTTTGCTGTTCTGTCCCCATATGGCATCACATGTTGCTGTGATGAATGAAGGCATTTCTGTTAAGTCACATGAACAGGAAGTGAACTGGTATTGGAGCGAACAAATACAAGTATGGCTTATTCAATAAATAAGCTTCAGTCTGAAAGGTTTGTCTCATATGTGATCTAATGGCCTGCATGGAGAGAGGGGCTGTGTTCCAGATCAGCCTTTTGAGGTCACCGATGATGCAACCACACTACCACCAAACCATGTACTGAGCCCCATGTTTACCTTGACACAGTCTGAAGCTTTGATGGAAATTGTGATTTATTAAAATGTTACACTTGTTGTATGAAGAAGATCACCACTTTTTAAAAATATACATAAGATTTGTCATCAGTAAGCACAGAAACAAAGTCTTGAGTGCTGTGTTTTTTTAGCTGACAGTTTGGAACACTTCTAATTTTATCACCTGAGACGTGGTTTGTGAAAAGGCACTGGCTGGGAGATAAACGACATGCTCATTTGTAAGGTAAATGTCAGCTAAATCCCAAACTAATGAGAATCTGGCCCAAAGTTGAAGAACAGTATTACACGTCAGCCCTGGGGGAACCCTTAACAGAGGTACTGCCTATTACCTACTGTAAAAGTATATACTGTTTGCATCTCAATTAAATTGACCAATACTTGTATATTAGTATGTAATGTAGAATGTAATGTTTTAGTTTGGAAAATCAACATGATCTGTTATTTACCATGACCTGATGAGTGACTATCAACCCAATGTATTTAGTTACATTGCTATATATTGCTCTTATGTATTAGATATAACTTATGTGGTTCTAAGGTAGCCTATTTCCAAATTAACAAACTATGTGCTTTAGAAGACGTAATGATAAAACATTTCTCTGCTTGAAATACTTTTCCAGACAAACGTTTTTATTCTATTCTTATCCCCGCTCACTCATTTTGGGCGATCTTGACGTTTTGTCCCCCGTGCGTTGCCATACAAAATGGAGAATGGGGCGTGGTTATGTTAGCTACCTAGCGTGCTAATAGAAAAACAACAGACTTCAATGCTTTCGTAAAAGCCGCTCTAAGCAGTAATCTATGGTTCGTTAAGAACGCGTTATGTAGCGGGTATGAGGTTCAGTAATGGGAAACGTTTTCGGGGGAAAGAGTCGCCCTTCCCGTGTGACGGAGCAGGACAGAGCGGTGCTGGTGAGTCCTCTACAGGTCCTGGTCATACTACCCCACAGAGCAGGTCCTGGTCCTACTGATTCTATCCCACAGAGCAGGTCCTGGCCCTACTCATTCTGTCCCACAGAGCAGGTCCTGGTCAGACTGGTTCTAACTCATAGAGCAGGTCCTGGTCAGACTGGTTCTAACTCATAGAGCAGGTCCTGGTCAGACTGGTTCTGACTCATGGAGCAGGTCCTGGTCGTTGTCCCACAGAGTAGGACTTTACACACTGGCAGACCATCCTAAAGATCAAACCACTCTAGTACTGTGTGGTCTTGTTTCAGCAGCTCACTGCTGGGTGCTGTGGTGACAGTCCAGTCCTAAACCAGGACGTGTCTCTGTTGTTAAGGACATGGACGTCATGTCGTGTCTGAATACCACACGTGTGGGTCGGGCTGCCGTTTCAGCTACTCAAACAGCAGAGGGATCGACTGAAGCAGTACCAGAAGAGAATCACCCTACAGCTGGATAAGGAAAGGCTCCTGGCCAAAGAGCTGCTGAAGGATGGCAAAAAGGAGTGAGACGCCTCATTATCTCATCATGATGACATCTAAGATGAATCAATGCAGTCAATGGCCGCTGGGTTTATCAGTCATGCTTGTCAGACACTAACTAGGATGTGGTCATATGTTCAACGTGGCGCTGTAGGAAGGCCCTGGTTCTCCTCAAGAAGAAGCGGTACCAGGACCAGCTACTAGACAAGACGGAGCTCCAGCTTTCCAACCTGGAGCGCATGGTAAGGAGCTTACAGACAAATGGAATGGACTGAACTTCACATTCACATACACCACACCACACACCTTGGACTGTGTCCTAGCCGTTGTTATTCCAGGTCTATTCATATGTTGTACCTGGAATACCTGTATAAATTTGCACATCTTGCACCTTGCACTTTCCGCATATTTGCACTATCTATCTACTTTGCATTTTGCACCATAAACAGCTATCAAGGACACTCGTATGCATACAGGTTCTCACTCGTCACCGACCTGACTTAAGAGCTCGTATTTAATCTAATTTATTGTTTATTGTGTATTGACTTTAGCCAGGCTCTTACTGCACATCTATCCCCTGTACTGCTGGTCACTGTGAATTTCTCCTAAGGGGGATTAATAAAAGAATATCTTATCTTACAGGGCTGAGGAGAGGGCTGGTGTCACTTATAACGCACATGCATGCATTGGTTGATCACATTTAGTGTTCCCAAGAGTAAAATCAATTAAGAAATGCAATAAGAACATTTAGTTTATTTCTGAAGCTGTTTTCTATTTCATGTTATATTTGTTCAGCTGTGTGATGAAATCATGATATGGTGTTTTGTTGTCTATTCAGATCTTTTCATGAAACAATGTTTTCACATATTAACAGGTTCAAGACATTGAGTTTGTTCAAATTGAGTTGAAAGTCATTGAAGGGCTGAAGGTTGGCAATGACTGTCTGAAGAGTATGCATGAGGTGAGTCATGAAAGGCCTGTTTGTTATCAGTCCTCCCAGTCTAGAGCTACACCCTCCATAATACTGCACTGTTGATACTGTATGTAAATGAACCTGCCAAAATGGATGCTTCAATGTATTCTTGGTGGAAGACTGAACAACACACAAGGCATTTGGATTTGCATATGTTTTCCTAGCCTGTGTGTGGAGATTAGGATTATGGAGCAAATCCTCCACGAGGGTGGAGGGCAGGTGGTGCTGAACCCACAGCACCCAGCAGACCTCCTTCTCATGCTCACCGTTCTCTTCGTCAGGTCATGTCCATCGAGGATGTGGAGAGAATCATGGAGGAGACACAGGAAGCCCTGGAGTATCAGAGGGTAGTTCTCCTCCTGCTCACCCCTCTTGTGTCATTTCTCTCTGTGTTACTGCAGTTGACGGGTTAGCTTCATGATTTGGCATGAAGCTAATATATATGAATATCAGGTGGTTATGTATTATTATAATGACCTGATCTTTTCCCCAGGTTCTTTCATGTCACAAGTGTTACATGTCTGAGTTACATGTCGTCATTCATCCATTCATTCATTCATTCTTCATAGGTCTCACATTCTTGGATAATAGATCTCTGGTGCTCTGGTTAAATGTACATCAACACTGTCTGTACAGCGTTCGCTCCCTACATCTTCAGTTGTGTTCCCTCCTCTTGTAGCAAATCGACGAGGTCCTAGCCGGCTCGCTGACCCAGGAGGATGAAGAGGCAGTCCTTGCAGAGCTCAAAGCCATCACTCAGGTGGGTGCATGTGATGCTGTTCCATCCCTGGTGTTGGGGTTTAGCCCAACCCTTGGCTCAAACCTCTCCTTGTTCCTTGGTTTAAAACACAAAATGGCGGCCATAGTGTGGCTCCATACCAACCAGCCTCCAAACATGCTGAGGACCAGCTGGGCACAAATGAACTCACTCAACTCGACTCCAATTGCAATGTGACAAGACAACGTCCAGCACTGCTTATGATGCTAGGCAGTGTTTGTTGTTAACTAGAGAGGTGCAGTAAACACAGGTTTACCTCACACAGTGAGTCATTATGGGCCCTGCATGCATACAGACCCATAATGATGTTAACGAGCCAGTTCACACCCGGGGCCCTGTTCCCTGGAGGCAGAGAGCGGTCATGAGGAAGGGCGTTCTGGCGACTTCAGCTCGTCCCCAGGAAGTGGACCAAACTAAGTTCCACACAACAATGATAACGGCCTGATTTCACTCAGAGGGAACGCACACACACCAGGCCAGATTGAACCCTAACTAGGCGGGTCTGGCAGAAACACCTTCGTCACATATAGAATACCTCCTCTGCGCTGAAGCATTCGCTAAACTGGGCCATGATGCCAGCCAGTGGTATGTCACTGATATTTAATGACATTTGAACAAAAGGCGTTATGACTTGGCCTCAAAATCTCATTCACTTAATCACTTGTACTGCTCAGCAGTCGCATGTGTCTAATCTGAGCCTGCTGACTCTTCTGCTTCTGACCTCTGTCCACCAGGGAGAGGACCTCGTGCTTCCCAGCGTTCCCACAGAGCCCCTTCCTGAGGTTCTGGGGGCCCATCAGCCAGGTCCATACTTGTTGCATCTGGGCTCAGCTTCTCTTCGTGTGTGTGTGTGTGTGTGTGTGTGTGTGTGTGTGTGTGTGTGTGTGTGTGTGTGTGTGTGTGTGTGTGTGTGTGTGTGTGTGTGTGTGTGTGTGTGTGTGTGTGTGTGTGTGTGTGTGTGTGTGTGTGTGTGTGTGTGTGTGTGTGTGTGTGTGTGTGGTACTGTGAGTGATACCTGGTGTTGTTTCTCCCCTTCACAGGCAGCGTGCTGGCGGGGCAGGACAGGCCTGAGATGTTGGCAGCCTAGTGACCGCCATGCAGACCAGCCAGTGTTTTATGTCTCAATAAAGACTCATCTTCCTGCACCGTTGGCAGCACTGCTACCAACGGTGCTTCACTGTACATTTTCAAGTGAAAAAAACCCTCATAAGTGGTCTGTTTCTGTTTTTGTGAAATTGGTCATTTACTATTGTATTATACTACACCAATTAAGACGCGATCGAATGGCATGAGTGATTTTTAAGTGTTTCTACATATTAAAGTCGAATATGGCGAAGATGTGTGTTCCTGACCTTACATCGGCCAGTAGATGGCGCTGCTCCACAAAGGTGATTTCCCCTCACCTTTTACCTTTCTACCAAGCCCACCATATCACTAATTCACCTGTATGCATTGGTCGATAATGTGATGACAGCATGTTTTAAGGAAGTACTGTTTGAAACTAGTGTTTTATTGCTGCTACTCCTTTGTTTAACAGCCGACATGAAAATCTGCTGCTTCCGAGGTACGCACAAAAATCATAAATGCATTAAGATTCAAACGCCACAAAGGAACATCTCCAGGCAGATTTGAAATCAGTTCAATCGATGCACTTTGGTTATTGAACCTACCCAGAGCCCTGTGCAGCCAGGGGGCGCACGGAGCCGCGGAGACTGCAGCCCTGCGCTCCACGCCCCCCGCGGAGCGCAGGGCGCGTTCAGCGGACCTGCGGGAGCCTCAGTCTGGTGCTCACCTCGTCGAGTCCACTGCTGCTGTCACCCTTCACCCAGTTCACACCTCACACCTGGATACCGCTTGTCAAGGAAATACGGTGAATGGTTCTGCCTGAAGATCTGAAGATGTCTCGCACCGACGAGGTCCACCGCATCACGGAGAATGTCTACAAGGTAGGAACTCGTTCCGAAAAGTTTGCTTCTTGTCGATGCATTGCAGCAGATCTTACAAAAGAACCAGCGTCCATGTAGCGAAATGTTTGTCCTCAGCCGTGTTGGATGGAGCATCTTGTGTGTCTGTAGGCGCAGTGAGGAGGACACGGTAGGTTCTGCACTGGGTTTGTATGGATGAAGCTTCACCACCCAAATGCCTTTAGCGTTGAGGAATGCGCCACTTCTGAACCTTCCACTTATTACTGATTAACCGTTTGACGTTGAATGCATCAACTGTTAACAACGGAGGTTTTCTGTGTTGTATTTGGTGTACATTGAGCACCCTCTGTCGAAGAGTGGTCCTACAGAGCCCCTGGTGATCTGTTGTGGGAGCAGCGCCTGGCTCAGGATCAGTGGGTATGCAGAGGCTTGGCTTTGTGTTGCAACAGGTCGGCTACAGCAAACATTTGCCTTTTAGGGATTTCAACATCCATCCAAACCTGTTCTGCAAAGACTGGCCCACCTTTTCCTCGCATATAGTTTCACCTCTCTCGAAACTATACTTGAACATGAATGAAAGCTGACTATTAGAAGCCTGCAGACATATAGTACATACATTTGATGAATCCTTCTGTTGAACCTCGATTTGCTTGTCTTCCTGGCTGCGTAGCTTTGGCAATCCTGTTAAAATCTAACTGTTGCCATGTTACACACACGCACACACACACACACACACACACACACACACACACACACACACACACACACACACACACACAGTAGGCTATAGAGTATGGAATTGAGTTCCACAGCTACAGGCCTCTTGTCACACTTAACCAAAATGTTTAAGACGAATGATCTCTGCTGTTATTATTGCCCTGAGGCCCTCCTACCCCAGCACTGCAGAAGGCTGCAGGAGGGGATGGAGATGCTCCTCCTGGGAGTAGACCTTCATCTAAAAGGAGGTCAGCGATGCTGAGGCCTGCCACAGGACCTGGGCTGCAGTTCAGAAACCAGAAGGAAGCATTTCATCAGTGTTTGTAGAGATTCTACAGCTAGCCTACGTTCAGCTCATTGAGTGTTTGTAGAGATTCTACAGCTAGCCTACATTCAGCTCATCAGTGTTTGTAGAGATTCTACAGCTAGCCTACATTCAGCTCATTGAGTGTTTGTAGAGATTCTACAGCTAGCCTACATTCAGCTCATCAGTGTTTGTAGAGATTCTACAGCTAGCCTACATTCAGCTCATCAGTGTTTGTAGAGATTCTACAGCTAGCCTACGTTCAGCTCATTGAGTGTTTGTAGAGATTCTACAGCTAGCCTACATTCAGCTCATCAGTGTTTGTAGAGATTCTCTAGCTAGCCTACATTCAGCTCATCAGTGTTTGTAGAGATTCTACAGCTAGCCTACATTCAGCTCGTTGAGTGTTTGTATAGATTCTACAGCTAGCCTACATTCAGCTCATAAGTGTTTGTAGAGATTCTACAGCTAGCCTACATTCAGCTCGTTGGGTGTTTGTAGAGATTCTACAGCTAGCCTACGTTCAGCTCATTGAGTGTTTGTAGAGATTCTACAGCTAGCCTACATTCAGCTCGTTGAGTGTTTGTAGAGATTCTACAGCTAGCCTACATTCAGCTCCTTGAGTGTTTGTATAGATTCTACAGCTAGCCTACATTCAGCTCATAAGTGTTTGTAGAGATTCTACAGCTAGCCTACATTCAGCTCGTTTAGTGTTTGTAGAGATTCTACAGCTAGCCTACATTCAGCTCGTTGAGTGTTTGTATAGATTCTACAGCTAGCCTACATTCAGCTCGTTGAGTGTTTGTAGAGATTCTACAGCTAGCCTACATTCAGCTCGTTGAGTGTTTGTATAGATTCTACAGATAGCCTACATTCAGCTCGTTTAGTGTTTGTAGAGATTCTACAGCTAGCCTACATTCAGCTCGTTGAGTGTATAGATTCTACAGCTAGCCTACATTCAGCTCGTTGAGTGTTTGTAGAGATTCTACAGCTAGCCTACATTCAGCTCGTTGAGTGTTTGTATAGATTCTACAGCTAGCCTACATTCAGCTCATAAGTGTTTGTAGAGATTCTACAGCTAGCCTACGTTCAGCTCCGTCATCTCTTCTACGTAGACTTGAACACCAGAAGGTGACTTTTGAAGCTCTCTCGTGTCTCCCAAACAAGCCCCTGCTCACTCTCTGGTGGGTGAGCAGGTGGAGGTGGAGAGGCGATGGGCGTAGCCTGTGTCTACACCACAGTGTGGTGTAGTCTACACCACAGTGTGGTGTAGACTGTGGAGACTCTCCAGGTCCTCTGGGGACCTGACCGCCGGCCAGAGAAGAGAGGCCGCATTCTGTCACTGGATAGCTTTCATGTTCCCCTGGTCGCCTTGCTCCTTTACACTATCGGCTGGATCTTTCCTTGTTTTATTTTATTGAGTGCTTTGTTCAAAACTCCTTTTCTGCCAAGGAATACCCTGAGACTTTTGAGGAACAGTGTCTATGGAGAGACTGGGATCGGACCAGATAGTGTAGATGGATATCCTAGAAACTATTGTGTTCCATAGGTTTAAAAGCTGTCCATCTACAGTTGTCGTCATTCAAATCAATCAAGCATTTCCTCCAACACCTGGCCATGTTGTCTTTACTGGGCCTTCACACTGCTTTCAGAGTGAACCTTAAAATCATTCATACATTTAGTGTCAGTGGCACATAGGGCATTAATTAATTCATTCATTACCCACCCCCCATATGTTACACACCAGGTTATGGTTGAACACAAACCAGACAGACATGGCCCTGAAAACACTCCTAACTGTAGTATAGTGGGCGAGGCTCCTTTCTGTCTTACATCTATTTACAAAGTGTGGTAACCATGAAGTTTAGAGTCAACATGTGCCAGCGAGTTCCTGGAGTCAGCAGGACGATAAGACACTGAGTCATGGCGTGTAAAGAGGCCGGGAGAGAGACTGGAGGGGATCTCTGCAGTGACTCATGACACCAGTGATATGTGCATGATGTGTGTACCAAACGGGGCAGGGATTGTGCAAACAGCGAGGGTGTGAGTTCAACTCCCCTTTGTATGCGGCCTGTTGAGCAGCCTGGCGGCGGCCGCTCCTCATCTTGGGGTTTGGTGGCGCCGGCGCCCGTCGTCGACGGTGACCGAAACCCCGCAGCGCCATGGCAACACTCCGGCCGGCCGCGCCGTGACTCACGTTAGCTTCCTGCTCTCCGCGCCGCGGCGCGGGAGGCCCCGGGCATGGCCGCCTGAGAGAGGAGTACCCCCCCCTCCCGGTGGAGCCCCCTGTCAGGGTTCAGCGTGTGTGTGTGAGGCGCTAATGTGTGTGTGCGAGATGTACAAGTGCTAGTGTGTGTGTGAGTGTGTGTGTGAGGACGTGCTGCAGTGATCCTCCCAGCTGGCAGTGTCACTAGGCCAGGGACCTCCTGCTGGCGTTGAGAGAGGGGACTTCCTCAGGTCAAGCCTCTTAACATGCAGACAGATAAACTCCACCACACAAAGCCTGCTTCACCTGGAGCAAACGAACCTTCACCAGGACAGAAGAACAGAACTCTCTCCACGTCCGGCTTGCAGATGAATGGTGGCTGTCTTTGTCTTTGCGTTGTGCAAAGTCTCTCTGTCAGTCTGTCAGTCTCTGCCGGTCTCTGACTTCCAGACCTGGAATGCCCGGCCTGTGTCTGAGTCTGTGGGACCATAAAGTCAGTAACCACACCCTGGCAGGGAGCAGCTGGGTGTGTCCCGCGCCGCTCCAGCCCTGGGGACAATCCTCCCAGAGAGGCTGGGATCACCCAGCTGCCATCATCTCAAATGTCTGTTTATGGTCTGTTTATGACCGAAATCTAAAGTAGAGCCCTGTGACGCTTTGCAATCCCCCGGATCAGACCGAGGCACGCAGCCGGTCGTCAACCCGGCAGCGTGGAGCTCCAGAGGGCCGAAGAGACGAACACCACAAACTGATATGAAATGCCGTTACTTCCCAGTGGACGGCTGAGGTTCCATTAGCTCTGTGTTAAGAGGACATTTTGGTGTTTTACTACAAGCACCTGCTAGGCTGCAGGAGATGTGGACAGGTGGTCTCTTAGCAACAACACTCTGCTTCCTTTGGTGCTTCTGTCATGTCATTGTGAAGAGAGACCTGCAGTTTGTGAAGGGTGGGAGAGGGAGGAACGAGAGGGAGAGAACGAGAGATAGAACGAGAGATAGAACGAGAGAGAGAGGGAGAACGAGAGGGAGAGAACGAGAGGGAAAGAACCAGTGGCAGTAATGGGAGGTTGAAATGGAAGTGGGCTTCTTGTCATCAGGTGTGGGTGTGTGTGTGTGTGTGTGTGTGTGTGTGTGTTCCTATAAGACCTACCCTGCAGACAAGACTCTGGAAAAGACTCAGCCATTCCTAAACTATCAATCACCGTAATAATCTTCGTGACATAAGGCCGCTCTCCTCGTGCGACGAACAGAAACAAAACAGAAATGCACTCATGAAATCAAATCTTTCCAAAATGCCACAGGGCCTGAGGCCGCAGCGAGATGCTTTGTGCTCTGCAGGAAACTCGAGCACTCGCGTTGCCTTCCCAACAGTCCTTTTGGTTGAGCCTTTTGACTGCGACGCAGCACAGAAAGCAGAGCTCCACACCCACCTTCTCCGGGCCTGCAGGGGAGGATGACGGCTCAAGACTCTCTCTCTTCGCTTTGACTTGCTCAGGGTTTCTTTCTTCTAGTCTCTTCAGGTGAAATGTTAAACACACATGTCTGTTGGAAAGCAGAGAGAGAGAGAGAGAGAGAGAGAGAGAGAGAGAGAGAGAGAGAGAGAGAGAGAGAGAGAGAGAGAGAGAGAGAGAGAGAGAGAGAGAGAGAGAGAGAGAGAGAGAGAGAGAGAGAGAGAGAGAGAGAGAGAGAGAGAGAGAGAGAGAGAGAGAGAGACTTGTGAAATTGTCCCTAATTACAGTGGAGTTACTCAGGGCTGCAATTACACACAGAGAAAGGGAGCTGTATAAAAATCAGCACAAAAAAAAGATCATTGAGAAGAAGATTCAGATTATGACCTTGTTTACATCCTGGGGTCAGCGCTAACAGCTAATAGCATTAACCTGGCTTGCTGTGTTACCATGACTCCCGTCGGCAGCTCGCCGTGCCCCTCCCTCTCAGGGGTGAGGCTGCCTACCAAGAGAGCTCTTCTTCTGGTCCCAGTACGGCGGTGGCCGTTGTTAAACCAGGCATTAGACATGCATACTCCCTGTACCCATCCCCCTGAGCAGGCTGGTGGAGAGCATGCTGGAGAGTGGTAGGGCTAATGGGAGTCTCGTGTTGTGGTACATGGGACCAACATTAGCTGTAATGCTAACATCTTGTTAGTCACCTAGCTGAGCAAGAATGGGCCCATTCTTCTCTGCTGGGCCTGGACTCCTCCATCCAGAACCACGTTCAGGGACGGAGTCGTCTCATTGTTCTTCTCCATGCTGAACATTGTGCACTGTCAAAGGTTCGGTGTACATGCAGCTCCCTCTGCCACTCGCTCGCTGAAGACAAACATGTGATGGTTGAAGGCTGGTCTTCAGAAGACAGAAGAAGGGGCTGTACATGTATTTTTGTTTTGTCTCAATGGTCATTTCGTTGATGTTGGGCTGATTTGTAGATTTCAAGTCATTCATGTTACAGTGATTATTTCTTTCCTGTCAACATTATTTCTGACACGGTTACAGCCTGTCACTCAAAGTAATGCCAGCGATTGCCAGACCAATCAGAACTTGGTCTGAAGAGCATATCCACGAAACCAGTGGAACCGACCCAAAGAGGCCAGCCCTTTGCATTTCACTATTGTCTTCATTTGGAAAGGCGTTAACAGAAAATAGTGCTGGAGAAAAAGCAGCCTTGTCTTTTGTTCCCCCCAACCCTGAGCTGCTGCCCCCTTCAAGGTTACAAACCACCTTAATGGAGCGGTCGGCTGACTCTTATGGATTGAATCTCTTAAGTGTGTCATTGCAGCTCTCTGCCTCAGGGTAGAGCATAAGTAAATACAAAATGGTACATTGCGCTGTGTCTGTTCCTGTCACTCCTCTCTTGTTCTCTCAGTCACTGGTAGCCACTTCACTTCGGCCATGACTGTAAGTGGCTGCATTAAGGGTTCAGGATTAGTTCTCCGGAGGAACCTGTCAGCCTCCAAGTCTTTTTAATTGGATACCTGCCCTCAATGGCTGAGCATAGCCACTCGCCTAGCTTCCTCTGGAAGCTGAATCCTCAAAGGGTCCCCTCATGGACTGACCCAGAGACATTTCCCCTGACACACTGGTCAAGTGCCACTCCTGGAGGTATGTCCTCAGTCTGTTCGCACAGCCGGGGGTCAAAAGGATGTTGTAGTAGGGGGACAATTAGTTGGTTAATTCACATGTGGTCATGTCATTAAAGAAACCAGAATCCAAAATAACCTAACTGGATCGATGTTGCCGTGGCGACTAGGGCTGGGCCTGAGTAATTGTGTGCTCCTCAGGTCAGTCTGACTCCAGTCAGGCCTCTTCTACAAGCTTGATGTTTCCTTCAGCGCTGTGCAGAGAAATGTGTGGCACACTTTTCACAAGGCAATGATTGATTCGTGAAGACTTGATGGATTGTTTTGTCCATATTGTTGTAAATATGTTTTGCACAGAAAGTCAGTTTCATACGAGAAGCAAGCCCCATCTCAAGGTATTCCTGGGTTCATGAATATCGTTTGTTGTAGATTGGCTTCAAATGGGTCATCACCGTCGTTTTAACCTCTTGAGTACTTTAGTGTCTGTTGTGTTATACTACCACTACTGTTAGTACTACTAGTACTAGTAGTACTAGTACTGCTACTAGTACGGCTAGTACTGCTACTAGTACTACTAGTACGGCTAGTACTACTACTAATACTGCTACTAGTACTGCTACTACTGCTACTAGTACTGCTACTACTGCTACTAGTACCACTACTACTAGTACCACTACTACTACTACTTGTACCACTACTACTAGTACCACATCTACTACTACTACTAGTACCACCACTACTACTACTACTACTCCTACTACTACTACTACTACTACTGCTGCTACTACTAGTACCACTACTAGTAGTACTACTACTGCTGCTACTACTAGTACTGCTATTAGTACTGCTATTATTACTACTAGTACTGCTGCTACGAATAGTACTACTTGTACTTCTAGTACTTCTACTTGCAGCCATTGGGATGGCGGTCTGACTTCTTCCAGGCAGGGAGAACTATAAAGACAGCTCCTGGTTTTCTCTGTTCTCTGCATTGCCTACCATAAATATAAAGCCTGCTATGTGTTTCTTTTTGTCATGAAATCCTTCTTTGATTTACAGTAGGCTGATGGAAAGACAGAAACCTGCATTCTCTTTTCAGTTATTCAGTTATGAACCCAGTTGTCTCGTCTGCTTTGAAGCTGTGAGCTGCTCTGCTCTCTCTCCAGTTAATCAGTCATCTCCATTCCTGTCAAGTTCCGCACTGTCAGAAGCTTGATATCTAGAGTTGTCTCTCTTCTTCACACATCTTTGATGAGGATCAGATAGAATTTGACAAACTAAAGTCTGCTAACCGGTTTGTTGTTTTTTCCTGTATTTTCCTATTCATTCACCATCACTGGGATATCTGCACAATGCTCTTTATTGGCATATGGTGACCTTTCCCTGAGGTCTAGCTCATGACAGCTCCTTGTTCACACTCTCAGGAGTTCTGGATTTTCTTTTTGTTCAAATCAATTATCTGATGGGGTCTGTGGCTGGATATGCTGCTTATGTTCACCAGGACCACCAGAAGAACTTCTCATGGACAATGTGCTCACTTTCAGCAGTGGTCACAGTACACTGAAGCTGAGGACGACCCTGCCAGGACCTTGAACACACGCTGCTGATATGATTTAGAACAAAGCTCCCAGTGTGTGTGATTGCTCTGTCCTCAGTCCACTCAGGCTCCGTCCACTGTCTTTACATTCCTGCTTGATTAAATCACCAGGGTCCTTGCCTAAGCGGTGTCTCCTTGTCTCTGTATTTCTGTATGTCTCTGTGTTTCTCTCTGTCTGTGTCTCTGTGTCTCTCTGTCTGTCCACATGTCCCCTGCTCAGTGCAGTGGTCAGTGCAGTGGTCAGTGCTGTGTTCTCTATCTCTCCATCTTCTCTAAGTATCTGTACAACTCAAGGAGGAGGCAGCGTTGAGGGAGTGGGGCTGAACTCACTAATTGTTTAGTTTTTTGATGATGTGCTTCTGTGGTCCCTCTGGCCCCAATCAGTGGGTGATATTCTGCTGTAGCGAGTCCCTCAGCATGTCCTGTGAGACGAAGGACACACACTGTGTGTGTGTGAAGCTTGTGTCTGTGAGAGGAGCACATTTATATAGGTCACCGTGAGTACGCATTCATCATCATTACTACATTCTATTTATTTTTGAGGTCGTTTGTCTGCCCTTGATGGAGTGTCTCTTTGGACCTGGCGACCGAGCCAGACGCTGGTTTTGGTCCAGCCAGGGACCTGGGTCGGCCCCGCTGGCTCCCTGGGGTCCATGAAGAAGGTGAGGCTCCATGGCCACCGGTCACTGGACGCTGTGCTTCAGGAGAGAACGAGACGCAGGATGACTTTCAGCCCCTCCTGCTGTCCTTCTGGTGACGGAAGGTGCCAGCGAGTTCCTCTTCCTCGTCATGCGTTCCTCTTCCTCGTCATGCAGCGCCTCTCGGGTCTCCTTTTACAATTAGCTGCCACAATTAGGGTAACAAATCTGGAGCGGTTTAAAGTAGAATGGCCAATTTAGCAACAATAAGACATTTAAGGGATGGAAACAGCCTCTTTTCAACTTCCTGCTCACGCTTTTGTTTTGATGTCCTACATAAAGCATTGTAATGAGTCTCACGTGATTGGTCTGGTTCTCAGTGTTTACATATGTGTTTTTTTCATCAGTGTGCATGCGTGCGTGAGCTATGCGACACCATTCCGGTGTCAGCTGGTGCTGTAGTGAAGCTGCACTGGGCTGATTATGTAACCCCCCCAGCCGTCAGAAGCACCGCTGTCTTTGCGTGTGCGTGATCCTTGTTGTAGTTCATGGTGTGTGTCTCCGTGGCCCCCAGTCCCTTTGAAGACGGCAGTTAGACGTGTCGGCGTAAACATCTCCCCAGCAGGTCCCCTGAGAGCACGGAAGTCTTTCATCCTCCGTGCAAAGGAGAGACGGGCGAACCTTCTTGGGAGAGTGTGTGTGCGTTATTTCATGGCCAGGAATCTCCCATCAGGGTCCTTCTGCCAGCGCCTCGGCTGACACAACGCTGGGGAACCGAACCCACGTCCATGTGAGCCGTGTTAGGGCTGGAGCTCTGTCCTGTGGTAGTCCACCGCCAGACAGTAAAGACAAGGACGTGGTGAATATGTAATGTGCTAGAGGTTGAATATGCAACCTTGATTCTCCGTTGGGAGGCTCTCTGCATGCGCTGGTCTCTGTGTTTCCACAGCCACGTTCAGACCAGCGGCCTGCAGACCAGCGGCCTCAGGGGGTCTTCATGAACCATGTCGCACAGCCGTGCTGGTGGTCCGCTGGGTGGTCCTTTCCTGGCTGAAGGGTTTTGGTTTCCGTGAGAAGCGTGCCTTGTGTACGCTCAGCTTTACGCTGCTTAAGGTATAGAATACGATGTTTTCACCACCATGGTCGGCAATTTCCAAGCATTCTGCTTACAATCTCTACTCCGATCAGCCGGCTCCACGAACAGCCTTCAGGTGGGGGGATGGGCCACCACCATCGTGGTCAACGGAAGGAAGGATTTCATTCTCAGAGAATGGTTTTCCACGTTTGGTGAGAATCTTAGTGGGCCGCTCATTTTCATGTGAAAGTTGAGTGATATTTCTTCAAAATGTTCCACATGGCACGCAGTCCTCCATGTGTTTGACGGCTGCTGTACCGCGGTTGGCTGGTGGACCGCGTCATCTCTTCAGGGAGGACACAGCCTGTGAGTGTCTTTAGGGAGCACGGTGTACTTTGACCTGATACAAAGCATGCCAGGACACATCCAGACACACCCTCTCTCTGAGAAACCTCTCTCTTGTTACCAGCTCAAAGCAACTGGGAGCACACTGAGGCCACGGCGTGTTTAGTTTGAGACAACTGGTGCTGCCAGCCGCTGGATGCTGGGAGCGTCCACACTGTTCCTGAACTCTGCACGCCACCGGCCCGCTGAATGGTGCTAAGGCTGCTGGCGTGCAGCAGCTTCCCTCTCCGGCTGCAGCAGGCTGCTGCTGCCGCTCCGGTCCCCTGGCGGTTCCTGGCGAAGCGGTCGGGGAGCCGGTAATTGGAGGAAGCCCTGGAGGAGGACAGAAGCGGCGCAGTGGCGAGGAGGAGGACAGGACGGGAGGGGAGAAGGGAGTTCTGATGGGGGGGGGGGGAGGCGGGTACTGCTTGGTTCCCCACCCCCCGTCACCCGCCCCCCCCGTCCCCCCCGCGTTGCTCCTCAGGCACCACGCCGGCCTGCCTGCTCCACGCCGCGTCCTGGACCAACGCCGCTGATCATCTCCTCTGGTGTTGTTCTACCTCGACCGTGGTGTGATTATTAACCACTTCCTCCCCGCTGCCTCCCACTGCACACTGCGGTACTACTGGGGGAGGGGGTGGGCGAGCGGTCTCCATCACTGATTTCATATTTTTGCAAAGGCACACACACACACACACACACACACACACACACACACACACACACACACACAGAACAGCCTGGGTTTCCATGGTTATGTGTCTGACGGTTTACTGCGGGTTACGTAACAGTAAGTAGGGGCTGTGATTCCCAGCAGCACTGATGTCTCTCTGATGACGGAGACAGGCTCTCCTTTGGTCCGTCTCTTCTGTTGAGACCTGACATGTCCACCAACGTCTCCCCTGTCTCCTCCACAGACCATCATGGAGCAGTTCAACCCCTGTTTACGGAACTTCGTTGCCATGGGGAAGAGCTACGAGAAGGCCCTTGCCAGTGAGTCTTCTTACTCTCATCCTATTTTATTCCCTTATTTATTTATTTCCTACTGTCCTTGTTTTTTCGCTGCAGGTTTGGGCTGATGCCAGTTCACCATTCTGTCTCTCTCACGGTGTCTCTCTCTCCCTCTCTGCCTCTCTCTCTCTCCCTCTCTCTTTCTCTCTGTCTACCTCTCTCTCTCTCCCTCCGTCTCTGTCCGTCTCTCTCTCTCCCTCTCCATTCCCTCTCTCTCCCTCTCCTCTCTCTCCCTCTCCTGTCTCCCCCTCCCCTGTCCCTCTCCGGTCTCCCCCTCCCCTGTCCCTCTCCGGTCTCCCCCTCCCCTGTCCCTCTCCGCGTCTCCCCCTCTCCTGCATAGGAGGGAGATGCGAGGCCAAGAGAGATGTGGTTCAGCAGGAGATCCTCTGGTTGGCTCAGATCACATAACTGGGGCATCAATAAACTGAGAGAATGCAGGGCGATGTGTAAAAATGTTTTGTCCTGATAATCATAAAGGAACTTAATACGACATTGATAAATATCACAAAGTACTAGTAAATAGAATGTTATTACATAGAATCATATTGAAATTGTCATATCAGACTAAAAGTAGTTTTCCTTTCCCTCGTTTCGAACCTCATATTTGGATCATTTTAAGGGCGTATCTTCACAACGCAATTCATTTAGACTGTAATCATTTAGACTGTAAGAGAGGAGGTGTCTTCATTTCATGACCACACTATCCAGACTAAGTTGGTGATCAGTCTGATGCTGGGGAGAACCAAACCCCTCTCACCCCCCCTCCCATCTTCACGGCAACGCCCTCACAAGCTCCCCGGGTCACCGTGGTGTCCGTGTTGTGGTCCACGCGGCGCGACACGCACACGCTGAGTAAACACGCCATAATCCTCCGTGAGGAGCCCCCCGCGCTGGCCCCGCCCCTCTCCCAGAGCAGCCCCCCAGCCCCCGAGACCCCCGGCCACACCTGGGGACCAATGAGCTGTTTCTGGGGTCCCACGGTGGGCCCGTATGGTGCAATTACCCCCACAGCACCGCGCTCACCACAAACTGGGCTCCCGGGGAGCAGGTGGCTGTCTGGCCACGCCCCCCCTATAGACGAGGGTATAGGTATGTGTATAGGTGGAGGCGGGGGTCTCTCATGAGCCCTGGGTGGATTGACACGTCTGCTCTCCAATCAGAGACCTGATAATCCTCTCTGTCTGTCTCTGTCTCCCCCCCCCCCCCCCCCCGCCCCCAACATTTCGACCCCTCACAAGCCAGCTTATCTGCCCAGCTGCCCCTTCTGTACACACACACACACACGGAGACACACACACACACGGACACACACACACACACACTCAATCATACACACACACACACACACACACACACACACACACACACACACCACACACACTCACACTGCGGCTCACCTTTAGCCCCCAGAACCATGCAGTGTGAAAGCCCTCTTGGTGCTAATGAAGAGAAATGAGGCAGGGAGCCACGTTCTCCTCCTGCTCCCTGCTCTCCCCCTCAGCGCTGGAGGGGGGAGGGGGGGGAGATGAAGGGAGTGCCTCTGTGGAGTCAGCTGTAATTGGGGTTAGCGTTAGCATACGCTGCTCAGCCCGTCAGCGCAGCGCTGTAGCCGGCAGCCTGAGCTGATCTACAGGCTGCTTCCACCGCTACAGTGAGCTGGTTCTCCGGGGCTGCTGTCGCTACGTGTGGCGCTCACAGCAGGCTGTAGTCCGGCTGTAGTCTTGCTGTAGTCCGGCTGTAGTCCGGCTGTAGTCCGGCTGTAGCCCGGCTGTAGTCCGGCTGTAGTCCAGCCCTGGGCCCCTCTGTCAACTGGGACGCTGGTCTGAAGAAAAGACACAAATAAATAATAAATAAATAAATAATAATACATCAAATAAATAATAATAAACTAGCTGCCATTATGAGGCAGGCCTCCCAGTGGAGGACAGTCTGCCCACTAGTGACCTTCTTTGTTGTCCAGGGAGCTGTAGGTGCAGTACTGAGCCGTGTCTGTATGGATGGGGTCGTGGGGCAGGGGTTGATTCAAATGGAAGAGGTGTGTGTGTGTTCATCCAACCTTAAACCGATCAGACTGGAAACGTTGAACACTGAGGTGTTGTGAGTCTTGTCCAGAGGTTCACTGTCATTCTGACTGTAAGTCAGCGGTCAATTACATTCATCGGTGCCATTTTGGATGATTTCAATGTTATGTAATGAATGCGTTTGTAACTGAACCTGGCTTGCCGGGAACAGAAATGATTGTGTTGTGTCTTTCTCTCCAGCTGTGACCTTTGCTGCCAAAGGCTACTTTGACGCCCTGGTCAGAATGGGCGAGCTGGCCAGCGAGAGCCATGGCTCCAAAGATCTGGGTGAGTTT
>JAXIVH010000021.1:1182343-1240423 GCA_036785325.1 Urophycis tenuis
GATTCTACAGCTAGCCTACATTCAGCTCGTTGAGTGTTTGTATAGATTCTACAGCTAGCCTACATTCAGCTCATAAGTGTTTGTAGAGATTCTACAGCTAGCCTACATTCAGCTCGTTGAGTGTTTGTAGAGATTCTACAGCTAGCCTACGTTCAGCTCATTGAGTGTTTGTAGAGATTCTACAGCTAGCCTACATTCAGCTCGTTGAGTGTTTGTAGAGATTCTACAGCTAGCCTACATTCAGCTCCTTGAGTGTTTGTATAGATTCTACAGCTAGCCTACATTCAGCTCATAAGTGTTTGTAGAGATTCTACAGCTAGCCTACATTCAGCTCGTTTAGTGTTTGTAGAGATTCTACAGCTAGCCTACATTCAGCTCGTTGAGTGTTTGTATAGATTCTACAGCTAGCCTACATTCAGCTCGTTGAGTGTTTGTAGAGATTCTACAGCTAGCCTACATTCAGCTCGTTGAGTGTTTGTATAGATTCTACAGATAGCCTACATTCAGCTCGTTTAGTGTTTGTAGAGATTCTACAGCTAGCCTACATTCAGCTCGTTGAGTGTATAGATTCTACAGCTAGCCTACATTCAGCTCGTTGAGTGTTTGTAGAGATTCTACAGCTAGCCTACATTCAGCTCGTTGAGTGTTTGTATAGATTCTACAGCTAGCCTACATTCAGCTCATAAGTGTTTGTAGAGATTCTACAGCTAGCCTACGTTCAGCTCCGTCATCTCTTCTACGTAGACTTGAACACCAGAAGGTGACTTTTGAAGCTCTCTCGTGTCTCCCAAACAAGCCCCTGCTCACTCTCTGGTGGGTGAGCAGGTGGAGGTGGAGAGGCGATGGGCGTAGCCTGTGTCTACACCACAGTGTGGTGTAGTCTACACCACAGTGTGGTGTAGACTGTGGAGACTCTCCAGGTCCTCTGGGGACCTGACCGCCGGCCAGAGAAGAGAGGCCGCATTCTGTCACTGGATAGCTTTCATGTTCCCCTGGTCGCCTTGCTCCTTTACACTATCGGCTGGATCTTTCCTTGTTTTATTTTATTGAGTGCTTTGTTCAAAACTCCTTTTCTGCCAAGGAATACCCTGAGACTTTTGAGGAACAGTGTCTATGGAGAGACTGGGATCGGACCAGATAGTGTAGATGGATATCCTAGAAACTATTGTGTTCCATAGGTTTAAAAGCTGTCCATCTACAGTTGTCGTCATTCAAATCAATCAAGCATTTCCTCCAACACCTGGCCATGTTGTCTTTACTGGGCCTTCACACTGCTTTCAGAGTGAACCTTAAAATCATTCATACATTTAGTGTCAGTGGCACATAGGGCATTAATTAATTCATTCATTACCCACCCCCCATATGTTACACACCAGGTTATGGTTGAACACAAACCAGACAGACATGGCCCTGAAAACACTCCTAACTGTAGTATAGTGGGCGAGGCTCCTTTCTGTCTTACATCTATTTACAAAGTGTGGTAACCATGAAGTTTAGAGTCAACATGTGCCAGCGAGTTCCTGGAGTCAGCAGGACGATAAGACACTGAGTCATGGTGTGTAAAGAGGCCGGGAGAGAGACTGGAGGGGATCTCTGCAGTGACTCATGACACCAGTGATATGTGCATGATGTGTGTACCAAACGGGGCAGGGATTGTGCAAACAGCGAGGGTGTGAGTTCAACTCCCCTTTGTATGCGGCCTGTTGAGCAGCCTGGCGGCGGCCGCTCCTCATCTTGGGGTTTGGTGGCGCCGGCGCCCGTCGTCGACGGTGACCGAAACCCCGCAGCGCCATGGCAACACTCCGGCCGGCCGCGCCGTGACTCACGTTAGCTTCCTGCTCTCCGCGCCGCGGCGCGGGAGGCCCCGGGCATGGCCGCCTGAGAGAGGAGTACCCCCCCTCCCGGTGGAGCCCCCTGTCAGGGTTCAGCGTGTGTGTGTGAGGCGCTAATGTGTGTGTGCGCGATGTACAAGTGCTAGTGTGTGTGTGTGTGTGTGTGAGTGTGTGTGTGAGGACGTGCTGCAGTGATCCTCCCAGCTGGCAGTGTCACTAGGCCAGGGACCTCCTGCTGGCGTTGAGAGAGGGGACTTCCTCAGGTCAAGCCTCTTAACATGCAGACAGATAAACTCCACCACACAAAGCCTGCTTCACCTGGAGCAAACGAACCTTCACCAGGACAGAAGAACAGAACTCTCTCCACGTCCGGCTTGCAGATGAATGGTGGCTGTCTTTGTCTTTGCGTTGTGCAAAGTCTCTCTGTCAGTCTGTCAGTCTCTGCCGTTCTCTGACTTCCAGACCTGGAATGCCCGGCCTGTGTCTGAGTCTGTGGGACCATAAAGTCAGTAACCACACCCTGGCAGGGAGCAGCTGGGTGTGTCCCGCGCCGCTCCAGCCCTGGGGACAATCCTCCCAGAGAGGCTGGGATCACCCAGCTGCCATCATCTCAAATGTCTGTTTATGGTCTGTTTATGACCGAAAACTAAAGTAGAGCCCTGTGACGCTTTGCAATCCCCCGGATCAGACCGAGGCACGCAGCCGGTCGTCAACCCGGCAGCGTGGAGCTCCAGAGGGCCGAAGAGACGAACACCACAAACTGATATGAAATGCCGTTACTTCCCAGTGGACGGCTGAGGTTCCATTAGCTCTGTGTTAAGAGGACATTTTGGTGTTTTACTACAAGCACCTGCTAGGCTGCAGGAGATGTGGACAGGTGGTCTCTTAGCAACAACACTCTGCTTCCTTTGGTGCTTCTGTCATGTCATTGTGAAGAGAGACCTGCAGTTTGTGAAGGGTGGGAGAGGGAGGAACGAGAGGGAGAGAACGAGAGATAGAACGAGAGATAGAACGAGAGAGAGAGGGAGAACGAGAGGGAGAGAACGAGAGGGAAAGAACCAGTGGTAGTAATGGGAGGTTGAAATGGAAGTGGGCTTCTTGTCATCAGGTGTGGGTGTGGGTGTGTGTGTGTGTGTGTGTGTGTGTGTGTGTGTTCCTATAAGACCTACCCTGCAGACAAGACTCTGGAAAAGACTCAGCCATTCCTAAACTATCAATCACCGTAATAATCTTCGTGACATAAGGCCGCTCTCCTCGTGCGACGAACAGAAACAAAACAGAAATGCACTCATGAAATCAAATCTTTCCAAAATGCCACAGGGCCTGAGGCCGCAGCGAGATGCTTTGTGCTCTGCAGGAAACTCGAGCACTCGCGTTGCCTTCCCAACAGTCCTTTTGGTTGAGCCTTTTGACTGCGACGCAGCACAGAAAGCAGAGCTCCACACCCACCTTCGCCGGGCCTGCAGGGGAGGATGACGGCTCAAGACACTCTCTCTTCGCTTTGACTTGCTCAGGGTTTCTTTCTTCTAGTCTCTTCAGGTGAAATGTTAAACACACATGTCTGAAGGAAAGCTGAGAGAGAGGAGAGGAGGAGGGAGGAGAGAGAGAGAGAGAGAGAGAGAGAGAGAGAGAGAGAGAGAGAGAGAGAGAGAGAGAGAGAGAGAGAGAGAGAGAGAGAGAGAGAGAGAGAGAGAGAGAGAGAGAGAGAGAGAGAGAGAGAGAGAGAGAGAGAGAGAGAGAGAGAGAGACTTGTGAAATTGTCCCTAATTACAGTGGAGTTACTCAGGGCTGCAATTACACACAGAGAAAGGGAGCTGTATAAAAATCAGCACAAAAAAAAGATCATTGAGAAGAAGATTCAGATTATGACCTTGTTTACATCCTGGGGTCAGCGCTAACAGCTAATAGCATTAACCTGGCTTGCTGTGTTACCATGACTCCCGTCGGCAGCTCGCCGTGCCCCCCCCTCTCAGGGGTGAGGCTGCCTACCGAGAGAGCTCTTCTTCTGGTCCCAGTACGGCGGTGGCCGTTGTTAAACCAGGCATTAGACATGCATACTCCCTGTACCCATCCCCCTGAGCAGGCTGGTGGAGAGCATGCTGGAGAGTGGTAGGGCTAATGGGAGTCTCGTGTTGTGGTACATGGGACCAACATTAGCTGTAATGCTAACATCTTGTTAGTCACCTAGCTGAGCAAGAATGGGCCCATTCTTCTCTGCTGGGCCTGGACTCCTCCATCCAGAACCACGTTCAGGGACGGAGTCGTCTCATTGTTCTTCTCCATGCTGAACATTGTGCACTGTCAAAGGTTCGGTGTACATGCAGCTCCCTCTGCCACTCGCTCGCTGAAGACAAACATGTGATGGTTGAAGGCTGGTCTTCAGAAGACAGAAGAAGGGGCTGTACATGTATTTTTGTTTTGTCTCAATGGTCATTTCGTTGATGTTGGGCTGATTTGTAGATTTCAAGTCATTCATGTTACAGTGATTATTTCTTTCCTGTCAACATTATTTCTGACACGGTTACAGCCTGTCACTCAAAGTAATGCCAGCGATTGCCAGACCAATCAGAACTTGGTCTGAAGAGCATATCCACGAAACCAGTGGAACCGACCCAAAGAGGCCAGCCCTTTGCATTTCACTATTGTCTTCATTTGGAAAGGCGTTAACAGAAAATAGTGCTGGAGAAAAAGCAGCCTTGTCTTTTGTTCCCCCCAACCCTGAGCTGCTGCCCCCTTCAAGGTTACAAACCACCTTAATGGAGCGGTCGGCTGACTCTTATGGATTGAATCTCTTAAGTGTGTCATTGCAGCTCTCTGCCTCAGGGTAGAGCATAAGTAAATACAAAATGGTACATTACGCTGTGTCTGTTCCTGTCACTCCTCTCTTGTTCTCTCAGTCACTGGTAGCCACTTCACTTCGGCCATGACTGTAAGTGGCTGCATTAAGGGTTCAGGATTAGTTCTCCGGAGGAACCTGTCAGCCTCCAAGTCTTTTTAATTGGATACCTGCCCTCAATGGCTGAGCATAGCCACTCGCCTAGCTTCCTCTGGAAGCTGAATCCTCAAAGGGTCCCCTCATGGACTGACCCAGAGACATTTCCCCTGACACACTGGTCAAGTGCCACTCCTGGAGGTATGTCCTCAGTCTGTTCGCACAGCCGGGGGTCAAAAGGATGTTGTAGTAGGGGGACAATTAGTTGGTTAATTCACATGTGGTCATGTCATTAAAGAAACCAGAATCCAAAATAACCTAACTGGATCGATGTTGCCGTGGCGACTAGGGCTGGGCCTGAGTAATTGTGTGCTCCTCAGGTCAGGCTGACTCCAGTCAGGCCTCTTCTACAAGCTTGATGTTTCCTTCAGCGCTGTGCAGAGAAATGTGTGGCACACTTTTCACAAGGCAATGATTGATTCGTGAAGACTTGATGGATTGTTTTGTCCATATTGTTGTAAATATGTTTTGCACAGAAAGTCAGTTTCATACGAGAAGCAAGCCCCATCTCAAGGTATTCCTGGGTTCATGAATATCGTTTGTTGTAGATTGGCTTCAAATGGGTCATCACCGTCGTTTTAACCTCTTGAGTACTTTAGTGTCTGTTGTGTTATACTACCACTACTGTTAGTACTACTAGTACTAGTAGTACTAGTACTGCTACTAGTACGGCTAGTACTGCTACTAGTACTACTAGTACGGCTAGTACTACTACTAATACTGCTACTAGTACTGCTACTACTGCTACTAGTACTGCTACTACTGCTACTAGTACCACTACTACTAGTACCACTACTACTACTACTTGTACCACTACTACTAGTACCACATCTACTACTACTACTAGTACCACCACTACTACTACTACTACTCCTACTACTACTACTACTACTGCTGCTACTACTAGTACCACTACTAGTAGTACTACTACTGCTGCTACTACTAGTACTGCTATTAGTACTGCTATTATTACTACTAGTACTGCTGCTACGAATAGTACTACTTGTACTTCTAGTACTTCTACTTGCAGCCATTGGGATGGCGGTCTGACTTCTTCCAGGCAGGGAGAACTATAAAGACAGCTCCTGGTTTTCTCTGTTCTCTGCATTGCCTACCATAAATATAAAGCCTGCTATGTGTTTCTTTTTGTCATGAAATCCTTCTTTGATTTACAGTAGGCTGATGGAAAGACAGAAACCTGCATTCTCTTTTCAGTTATTCAGTTATGAACCCAGTTGTCTCGTCTGCTTTGAAGCTGTGAGCTGCTCTGCTCTCTCTCCAGTTAATCAGTCATCTCCATTCCTGTCAAGTTCCGCACTGTCAGAAGCTTGATATCTAGAGTTGTCTCTCTTCTTCACACATCTTTGATGAGGATCAGATAGAATTTGACAAACTAAAGTCTGCTAACCGGTTTGTTGTTTTTTCCTGTATTTTCCTATTCATTCACCATCACTGGGATATCTGCACAATGCTCTTTATTGGCATATGGTGACCTTTCCCTGAGGTCTAGCTCATGACAGCTCCTTGTTCACACTCTCAGGAGTTCTGGATTTTCTTTTTGTTCAAATCAATTATCTGATGGGGTCTGTGGCTGGATATGCTGCTTATGTTCACCAGGACCACCAGAAGAACTTCTCATGGACAATGTGCTCACTTTCAGCAGTGGTCACAGTACACTGAAGCTGAGGACGACCCTGCCAGGACCTTGAACACACGCTGCTGATATGATTTAGAACAAAGCTCCCAGTGTGTGTGATTGCTCTGTCCTCAGTCCACTCAGGCTCCGTCCACTGTCTTTACATTCCTGCTTGATTAAATCACCAGGGTCCTTGCCTAAGCGGTGTCTCCTTGTCTCTGTATTTCTGTATGTCTCTGTGTTTCTCTCTGTCTGTGTCTCTGTGTCTCTCTGTCTGTCCACATGTCCCCTGCTCAGTGCAGTGGTCAGTGCAGTGGTCAGTGCTGTGTTCTCTATCTCTCCATCTTCCCTAAGTATCTGTACAACTCAAGGAGGAGGCAGCGTTGAGGGAGTGGGGCTGAACTCACTAATTGTTTAGTTTTTTGATGATGTGCTTCTGTGGTCCCTCTGGCCCCAATCAGTGGGTGATATTCTGCTGTAGCGAGTCCCTCAGCATGTCCTGTGAGACGAAGGACACACACTGTGTGTGTGTGAAGCTTGTGTCTGTGAGAGGAGCACATTTATATAGGTCACCGTGAGTACGCATTCATCATCATTACTACATTCTATTTATTTTTGAGGTCGTTTGTCTGCCCTTGATGGAGTGTCTCTTTGGACCTGGCGACCGAGCCAGACGCTGGTTTTGGTCCGGCCAGGGACCTGGGTCAGCCCCGCTGGCTCCCTGGGGTCCATGAAGAAGGTGAGGCTCCATGGCCACCGGTCACTGGACGCTGTGCTTCAGGAGAGAACGAGACGCAGGATGACTTTCAGCCTCCTGCTGTCCTTCTGGTGACGGAAGGTGCCAGCGAGTTCCTCTTCCTCGTCATGCGTTCCTCTTCCTCGTCATGCAGCGCCTCTCGGGTCTCCTTTTACAATTAGCTGCCACAATTAGGGTAACAAATCTGGAGCGGTTTAAAGTAGAATGGCCAATTTAGCAACAATAAGACATTTAAGGGATGGAAACAGCCTCTTTTCAACTTCCTGCTCACGCTTTTGTTTTGATGTCCTACATAAAGCATTGTAATGAGTCTCACGTGATTGGTCTGGTTCTCAGTGTTTACATATGTGTTTTTTTCATCAGTGTGCATGCGTGCGTGAGCTATGCGACACCATTCCGGTGTCAGCTGGTGCTGTAGTGAAGCTGCACTGGGCTGATTATGTAACCCCCCCAGCCGTCAGAAGCACCGCTGTCTTTGCGTGTGCGTGATCCTTGTTGTAGTTCATGGTGTGTGTCTCCGTGGCCCCCAGTCCCTTTGAAGACGGCAGTTAGACGTGTCGGCGTAAACATCTCCCCAGCAGGTCCCCTGAGAGCACGGAAGTCTTTCATCCTCCGTGCAAAGGAGAGACGGGCGAACCTTCTTGGGAGAGTGTGTGTGCGTTATTTCATGGCCAGGAATCTCCCATCAGGGTCCTTCTGCCAGCGCCTCGACTGACACAACGCTGGGGAACCGAACCCACGTCCATGTGAGCCGTGTTAGGGCTGGAGCTCTGTCCTGTGGTAGTCCACCGCAGACAGTAAAGACAAGGACGTGGTGAATATGTAATGTGCTAGAGGTTGAATATGCAACCTTGATTCTCCGTTGGGAGGCTCTCTGCATGCGCTGGTCTCTGTGTTTCCACAGCCACGTTCAGACCAGCGGCCTGCAGACCAGCGGCCTCAGGGGGTCTTCATGAACCCTGTCGCACAGCCGTGCTGGTGGTCCGCTGGGTGGTCCTTTCCTGGCTGAAGGGTTTTGGTTTCCGTGAGAAGCGTGCCTTGTGTACGCTCAGCTTTACGCCGCTTAAGGTATAGAATACGATGTTTTCACCACCATGGTCGGCAATTTCCAAGCATTCTGCTTACAATTTCTACTCCGGATCAGCCGGCTCCACGAACAGCCTTCAGGGTGGGGGGATGGGCCACCACCATTGTGGTCAACGGGAAGGAAGGATTTCATTCTCAGAGAATGGTTTTCCACGTTTGGTGAGAATCTTAGTGGGCCGCTCATTTTCATGTGAAAGTTGAGTGATATTTCTTCAAAATGTTCCACATGGCACGCAGTCTCCATGTGTTTGACGGGCTGCTGTACCGCGGTTGGCTGGTGGACCGCGTCATCTCTTCAGGGAGGACACAGCCTGTGAGTGTCTTTAGGGAGCACGGTGTACTTTGACCTGATACAAAGCATGCCAGGACACATCCAGACACACCCTCTCTGAGAAACCTCTCTCTTGTTACCAGCTCAAAGCAACTGGGAGCACACTGAGGCCACGGCGTGTTTAGTTTGAGACAACTGGTGCTGCCAGCCGCTGGATGCTGGGAGTGTCCACACTGTTCCTGAACTCTGCACGCCACCGGCCCGCTGAATGGTGCTGAGGCTGCTGGCGTGCAGCAGCTTCCCTCTCCGGCTGCGGCAGGCTGCTGCTGCCGCTCCGGTCCCCTGGCGGTTCCTGGCGAAGCGGTCGGGGAGCCGGTAATTGGAGGAAGCCCTGGAGGAGGACAGAAGCGGCGCAGTGGCGAGGAGGAGGACAGGACAGGAGGGGAGAAGGGAGTTCTGATGGGGGGGGGGGGAGGCGGGTACTGCTTGGTTCCCCGCCCCCCGTCCCCCGCCCCCCCCGTCCCCCCGCGTTGCTCCTCAGGCACCACGCCGGCCTGCCTGCTCCACGCCGCGTCCTGGACCAACGCCGCTGATCATCTCCTCTGGTGTTGTTCTACCTCGACCGTGGTGTGATTATTAACCACTTCCTCCCCGCTGCCTCCCACTGCACACTGCGGTACTACTGGGGGAGGGGGTGGGCGAGCGGTCTCCATCACTGATTTCATATTTTTGCAAAGGCACACACACACACACACACACACACACACACACACACACAGAACAGCCTGGGTTTCCATGGTTATGTGTCTGACGGTTTACTGCGGGTTACGTAACAGTAAGTAGGGGCTGTGATTCCCAGCAGCACTGATGTCTCTCTGATGACGGAGACAGGCTCTCCTTTGGTCCGTCTCTTCTGTTGAGACCTGACATGTCCACCAACGTCTCCCCTGTCTCCTCCACAGACCATCATGGAGCAGTTCAACCCCTGTTTACGGAACTTCGTTGCCATGGGGAAGAGCTACGAGAAGGCCCTTGCCAGTGAGTCTTCTTACTCTCATCCTATTTTATTCCCTTATTTATTTATTTCCTACTGTCCTTGTTTTTTCGCTGCAGGTTTGGGCTGATGGCCAGTTCACCATTCTGTCTCTCTCACGGTGTCTCTCTCTGCCTCTCTCTCTCTCCCTCTCTCTTTCTCTCTGTCTACCTCTCTCTCTCTCCCTCCGTCTCTGTCCGTCTCTCTCTCTCCCTCTCCATTCCCTCTCTCTCCCTCTCCTGTCTCCCCCTCCCCTGTCTCTCTCTCTCCCTTTCCTGTCTCCCCCTCCCCTGTCCCTCTCCGGTCTCCCCCTCTCCTGCATAGGAGGGAGATGCGAGGCCAAGAGAGATGTGGTTCAGCAGGAGATCCTCTGGTTGGCTCAGATCACATGACTGGGGCATAAATGAACTGAGAGAATGCAGGGCGATGTGTAACAATGTTTTGTCCTGATAATCATAAAGGAACTTAATACGACATTGATAAATATCACAAAGTACTAGTGAATAGAATGTTATTACATAGAATCATATTGAAATTGTCATATCAGACTAAAAGTAGTTTTCCTTTCCCTCGTTTCGAACCTCATATTTGGATCATTTTAAGGGCGTATCTTCACAACGCAATTCATTTAGACTGTAATCATTTAGACTGTAAGAGAGGAGGTGTCTTCATTTCATGACCACACTATCCAGACTAAGTTGGTGATCAGTCTGATGGTGGGGAGAACCAAACCCCTCTCACCCCCCCTCCCATCTTCACGGCAACGCCCTCACAAGCTCCCCGGCTCACCGTGGTGTCCGTGTTGTGGTCCACGCGGCGCGACACGCACACGCTGAGTAAACACGCCATAATCCTCCGTGAGGAGCCCCCCGCGCTGGCCCCGCCCCTCTCCCAGAGCAGCCCCCCAGCCCCCGAGACCCCCGGCCACACCTGGGGACCAATGAGCTGTTTCTGGGGTCCCACGTGGGCCCGTATGGTGCAATTACCCCCACAGCACCGCGCTCACCACAAACTGGGCTCCCGGGGGAGCAGGTGGCTGTCTGGCCACGCCCCCCTATAGACGAGGGTATAGGTATGTGTATAGGTGGAGGCGGGGGTCTCTCATGAGCCCTGGGTGGATTGACACGTCTGCTCTCCAATCAGAGACCTGATAATCCTCTCTGTCTGTCTCTGTCTCCCCCCCCCCCCCCCCGCCCCCAACATTTCGACCAGAGACCAGAGAGTGGAGACCCCTCACAAGCCAGCTTATCTGCCCAGCTGCCCCTTCTGTACACACACACACACACACGGAGACACACACACACACGGACACACACACACACACACACACTCAATCACACACACACACACACACACACACACACACACACACACACACACTCACACTGCGGCTCACCTTTAGCCCCCAGAACCATGGCAGTGTGAAAGCCCTCTTGGTGCTAATGAAGAGAAATGAGGCAGGGAGCCACGTTCTCCTCCTGCTCCCTGCTCTCCCCCCCAGCGCTGGAGGGGGGAGGGGGGGGAGATGAAGGGAGTGCCTCTGTGGAGTCAGCTGTAATTGGGGTTAGCGTTAGCATACGCTGCTCAGCCGTCAGCGCAGCGCTGTAGCCGGCAGCCTGAGCTGATCTACAGGCTGCTTCCACCGCTACAGTGAGCTGGTTCTCCTGGGCTGCTGTCGCTACGTGTGGCGCTCACAGCAGGCTGTAGTCCGGCTGTAGTCCGGCTGTAGCCCGGCTGTAGCCCGGCTGTAGTCCGGCTGTAGTCCAGCCCTGGGCCCATCTGTCAACTGGGACGCTGGTCTGAAGAAAAGACACAAATAAATAATAAATAAATAAATAATAATAAATCAAATAAATAATAATAAACTAGCTGCCATTATGAGGCAGGCCTCCCAGTGGAGGACAGTCTGCCCACTAGTGACCTTCTTTGTTGTCCAGGGAGCTGTAGGTGCAGTACTGAGCCGTGTCTGTATGGATGGGGTCGTGGGGCAGGGGTTGATTCAAATGGAAGAGGTGTGTGTGTGTTCATCCAACCTTAAACCGATCAGACTGGAAACGTTGAACACTGAGGTGTTGTGAGTCTTGTCCAGAGGTTCACTGTCATTCTGACTGTAAGTCAGCGGTCAATTACATTCATCGGTGCCATTTTGGATGATTTCAATGTTATGTAATGAATGCGTTTGTAACTGAACCTGGTTTGCCGGGAACAGAAATGATTGTGTTGTGTCTTTCTCTCCAGCTGTGACCTTTGCTGCCAAAGGCTACTTTGACGCCCTGGTCAGAATGGGCGAGCTGGCCAGCGAGAGCCATGGCTCCAAAGATCTGGGTGAGTTTCTGGATGGACTGACTGGTCCGTCCATCGCTACCCACCAGCAGTCTAACCCACACACTCTCTCTTGCTCTCGCTGTTTTACGTTTTCCCTTCCCTGTATTATTCTCTCCATCCTGCTGTCTCTCTCCTTCAGGCTTGTTGGTCTCTCTTCTTCTCTCTCTGTACTTCATTCTTGTTGATCTCTCTCTCTTTCGTCAGCTCAATATGGACGTACAAACCCAGCCGAGTTCATGTTATTGTTAATAAATGAATGGGGAAGTGGGGATCCTGTTGTTTGGAGGTTGTCTTTAAAATCCGCCACCCAGTTCCACGGAGAGGGGTGGCAATGGGCCGTTTCCACAGCCGGAAAGAGGAACTGTGGTTCTGTGTGTTCCAGCTATGACCAGTACAATCACTTTGACCTTGCCAGTGTTGCGGCAGGTGTAAATAAAAGCGACCTTATTAGGACAGGAACAGGATGTCACTTCACCGCAGTATTGAGAGTTCACAGGTAGAGCAGCACCCACTGAAGCCACATGGTGGAAAGGCATCATTTATGTATTGCTGTGGCTGTGGAATCTACCAGAGAAGACTTCAGAGGGAGGGAGAGGGAGGGAGGGGGAGGGGGAGAGAGAGGGAGAAAGGGAGAGGGAGGGAGGGAGAGAGAGAGGGAGGGAGAGAGAGAGAGAGGGAGGGGGGGAGGGAGGAGAGAGGGAGGGAGAGAGAGGGAGAGGGAGAGAGAGGGAGAGAGAGGGAGAGAGAGGGAGAGAGAGGAGGAGAGAGAGAGAGAGAGAGAGAGAGAGAGAGAGAGAGAGAGAGAATCGCATCCTCTTTGATTCATAAATATTGAGGGGGGGGGGGGGGGTCATCAAGGGAATCAACGGTGAGCCCTGTCAGACGGTTGCCGTGGCGACCAGTGTCGGTTCTGTTTGCGGCGGTCGGCTCCCTCGGGAAATCAGCAGCTGTTTGAAGAGATTTCCCGGGCGCCGCGGCCCAGTGGGTTCTGGGTAGGACTGGCTGTTGGTTCTGGAGGGCGGGGCGGTTTGGTGGGAGTGGCGCTCTGTTTCGGGGTTCCCCGGTACTGCGAAGGCCCCTCCCCCTCCACACAGGAGCAGCTCTCCTGGAGCTTTGGTTCATCATGAGGGGGTTCACACTAACGTAAGGACTGGAGCCCCGAGGTCTGTAGCAGAAGCTTCACAAGGTGAGGAGCACCACCAGACATTCAGCTGTGAAGTAGCGTTGAGAAGATCCCTTCCTTGTTCTCCTGTTCTCCTGTTCTCCTGTTCCCCGGGGCCAGCGAGATGATTGGCCACACGTTGCAGGCCCACCATGGCCTCATGCTGGGTCTCATCATGGTTCTCAAAACCCTTCCAGTGAATGTTTGTGTGTGTGTGACTATGTAAGTAGTGTATGCCATCTAATTTTTGCCTTTTTCGTAAGAATGGCGGAACAGCAACACATTAAAACTAGTTATAAGTCTGGTGTCGACTGGCTCTGAAAGGTTAGTTAAAGGTTATTAAAGGAACTGACCAGCGGTGTGACTGAAGAGCGCCGGCCCTCTCCTGTCTGAAGGCGTTAGCAAGGCCCGCTGAGCGATGGCTGCTGTGACATTGTTCCAGCAGTTTGTCAGTCATGGTCAACAACACTCCCTCCCTGACCCGGTGTCATCCCAGAGTGTGGCCTGTTTCCTGTTTGACGTGGCGGGGGGCCACAGGAACCGACAGGAACCGACAGGAACCAGCAGCCTGCTCGGGCTCGGCTTCATGGAAACCTACAGATAATGAGGAGGGACTATATTTGTCACTGGAGAAGTATTGAAACATGCACACATCTGTTCATCAGGGAAATGCAGAACAACAGGTTCTTCTGAAACTGTATGGGTGTGGTGTTGGGTGGTGGTGGTGGAGGTGGTGGTGGTGGAGGTGGAGGTGGAGGCAGAGAAATGCTAATTCATCACTCTGGTTTGTGCTTCTGTAAACATCTGTTATCATTATTGTGAGTGAAGTATTCAGTAAGCAAGGGTTTAGGGAGCAAGTGTTTAGCAAGCAAGTGTTTAGGGAGTAAGTGTTTAGTAAGCAAGTGTTTAGCAAGCAAGTGTTTAGGGAGTAAGTGTTGGTAATGAAGTGTGTTTGCTGGTGGGACAAACGAAGTGGTCAGTGGGTGGTCCCTCAGTAAACCTGAGCCCAGTTGTCAACAGAGGCTGCCGGTACGTCAGAGCAGCCCTGGAGCAAGGCATCCACCCTGCCGGCGTGTGTGCGCTGCAGCGTGCGGCAGGAAGAGTGTCTGGGAGAGTGTTGCATAAAGCAGCACATCCACCATTTAGAGCACATGTTGCTGCCAAGTGTTAAGGCAATGGGGGAGAGCGAGGGAGAGAGCGAGCCAGAGATTGTTGTTGCCGTTGGGGGGCTGCGAGTGGTCCCACCTACACATGTAAGAGCCAGCAGCTGCTCTCCCTCCTCCCTCCCACCTCTTTACACACATCACACAACCAGCAAGGGGACACGCCCCCTCCTCAGAACGGCCCTGGTGGCGTGTTCCTCACCAGCACCTCAACGCCAGCCCAAGTGTGTGTGTGTGTGTGTGTGTGTGTGTGTGTGTGTGTGTGTGTGTGTGTGTGTGTGTGTGTGTGTGTGTGTGTGTGTGTGTGTGTGTGTGTGTGTGTGTGTGTGTGTGCACGCACGCACGCACGCACGCGCACTCCCGCTCCTAATCCACTTGTGTCTCTCTCTCTCTCTCTCTCTCTCTCTCTCTCTCTCTCTCTCTCTCTCTCTCTCTCTCTCTCTCTCTCTCTCTCTCTCTCTCTCTCTCTCTCTCTCTCTCTCTCTCTCTCTCTCTCTCTCTCTCTCTCTCTCTCTCTCTCTCTCTCTCTCTCTCTCTCTCCAGCTCTTCTACTCCCACGCATCCTCCTCTGCTTGAGCGTGGCCTTGTTTGTCACTCAGCCTCCCACGCACACACGGACTCGCACACACACACAGACTCACACGCATACAAACTCACACACACACACACATGCATACACACACACACACACACACACACAAACACACACACACAGACTCGCTCACACACACACAGACTCACACGCATACAAACACACACACAGACTCACACACACACACACACACATGCATACACGCATACAAACACACACACAGACTCACACACACACATGCATACACACACACACACACACACACACACATGCATACACACACACGCATACACACACACACATTCGATGAGGGGGTACACTGTAGAGGTGAGGGGGTACACTGCATGAAGATGAGGGGGTACACTGTAGAGGTGAGGGGGTACACTGCATGAAGATGAGGGGGTACACTGTAGAGGTGAGGGGGTACACTGCATGAAGATGAGGGGGTACACTGCATGAAGATGAGGGGTACACTGCAGCTGGAGGCCAGCTGATGAAGGCTGAGCCTCAGCACAGCACTTTGCTCGCTTCATATGTTCACAGACTTCTGGAGAGCAGAAGATCTTTATTCATCATGGATCTAAGAATGATTCATGTAGTCCTCCTCAGTGAAGCTTTACTTACCTCCATGTTAACCCTCCCATGGTAATTGCTGTGATCTAATAGCGATGCATGTGATTCAGCACAAAGACACTCCCGTAGAGAAATCACATGTAATGAAGAGAGGCCGTATTACCTGTAGTAGACTAACATGTAATGAAGAGAGGCCGTTTTAAATGTAGTAAACTAACATGTAATGAAGAGAGGCCATATTACCTGAAGTAAACTAACATGTAATGAAGAGGGGCCATATTAACTGTAGTAAACTAACACATGTAATGAGGAGAGGCCGTATTACCTGTAGTAAACTAACATGTAATGAAGAGAGGTATTAACTGTAGTATACTAACACATGTAATGAGGAGAGGCCGTATTACCTGTAGTAGACTAACATATAATGAAGAGAGGCCGTATTACCTGTAGTAGACTAACATAATGAAGAGAGGCCGTATTACCTGTAGTAAACTAACATGTAATGAAGAGAGGCCGTATTACCTGTAGTAAACTAACACATGTAATGAGGAGAGACCGTATTACCTCTAGTAGACTAACATAGTCTTAGTCTCTGGGAAGTGGGGGAGGCCGAGAGAGTGTCCATGGAGGTCTAATATTACTCTCAGTAATTACCTGAAAAGAGAATTGCACAGGGAATATAAGGCTAGCAAACGATGTGCCATAATTGTCTTTTTTTTAGGTTAATGGTTCTGGGACATGGGCATTACCTGGCTCTGCTGGTAATCTCTGATGCAGCAGTCCTGCTGTAGCTGAGGTTCTCAGGGAGCCGGCACCCAGCCTGGGCCAGAACCCAGCCCGGGCCAGAACCCAGCCCGGGATTGGGCCTTGTTTACTTTACTTTGGAGATATCTCACTGAGGAGAAGGGAACCCTGCTGAGTGGATGAAGGGTTAATGCGACGCGTTTAGCTCCTTGAAAACCGTTCAGCGTTCACCAGAGCAGTCTGTTCTGTCACAGTCTGTTCTCCAGCCCTCAGAGTCCAGGACCGGCTGGACAACAGCACCACGTGACAGAAAGTGGAGCGTGCCATTCTCCCAGGTTGGAGCTGTCAGGTTTCAGAGATGCCTCTGAGGCAGGGTACCCAACACGGAGCCCACGGGCCCCAGGAAGCCACTGGGACCACGCTAGTTGTCCTCAGGGCATGTGCTAAAAGTAGCACTAGTCACCATGGAGAAAAATGTTGACAATTTTTATTTCAATGTGTTGATCTTTTTTAATCCATAACACTTATTGTATTGTTGTAGATTTAAAGGCAATGGCAATATTGAATTGAACGTTTTAAAAACCAAATTCTGGACTCTGGTGAGTTCAATGTCCTTTGCACTCTTTGCTGAGACAAATTAGCTAGCACAAATAATATCAGAGCTAGATGCAGGTTATAGCCACAAAATAAAGAAATAACCATGGTGGAAAAGTGAAAGAAAACTTTTCAGTAAAAACAAGTGTGTGTGTCTCATCTGCGGGCGACTGCGTGGAAGGCGAAGCACCACAATGTGGAGAGACATCACCGGCCACTAGCTTCTATGCTAACGACCCGCCTGGCAGTGCCCTACGGGCAGGAAAGGCAAACGGCAGTCAATTTTCACGAGGCCGGTGAAAAAGCAACAAAAACTTAATTAAGAGCTGCAAATCTTTTGATAAAGAACAAAAAAGACTTTGGAAAGGGAGGTCTTGAAAGGAGCAATGATGACAATTGAAAACACTATGTTCAAAGACAAGAACAATGTGAAGAATTTGACGGCTATCAAACAAGTAGCCCTGGATTACACAGTACCCTTAAAGGAGCTCTCAGGGTCAAAGAGGTTGGTGCCCCCTGCTGTGGGACTGGGGAGACCATCACTACTCATGAGTCCGGAGCCCGGACCATGTTGTCAGGACGTGTGACATGCTAACTGCATCGCTGCAGCTACGTACACAGAAACACACCATGTCTGTCTCTCTCAGTACGTTTACATGCAGCAAGAAATTCGAATTTCTGATCGGATCAGATAATGACATGCGTAAGACCGGATCACTTGTCCGAGTATACATGCCGTTCAGAGAATCGGATTAACAGCCGGAGCATGGGCTGACTCTGGACGCTATGTGGCGCTGCGCATGTGCAGAATGGCACTGCGCGTGCGCAGAATGCAAAATCCGATTCAGATCCGATTGCTGAATATACATGCCGTTAGAAGTCCGACTATGAACGAATTATCCAGGTGTAGTTATCCGATTTTAGATGTCCAAAATAGGTCCAAAGTAGGTCCGAAGTAGGTCGGATTAAGGTGTTTACACTTAAAAAGTCAGAACGATGTCTTATACGATTAGAAATCTTAATTTCTTGCTGCATGTAAACATACTGAGTGTCTCTCTCTCTCTCTCTCTCTCTCTCTCTCTCTCTCTCTCTCTCTCTCTCTCTCTCTCTCTCTCTCTCTCTCTCTCTCTCTCTCTCTCTCTCTCTCTCTCTCTCTCTCTCTCTCTCTCTCTCTCTCTCTCTCTCACACCTGGCCCTGATTAAATGGGAGCAGAAGAGCTCTTTTCTTAGCTCCGTGCCCCCCCCCCCTCCCAAGGGCATCCCACTGCTCTATTTCTGTGATCAGCAGGATGGTTGTCCAGGGCCCACACACACTTCAACACACACACCTCGCCCTGATTTGTTCAGGAGGACCTAAAAATGCTAAAGGTAAGCTTTGTGTTTTTCAAGGAAACAATGGAGTATAAAACACACATGCACACACATACACACACATGCACATGCACACGCACACCTAATCGACCTCAGCGGCCTGTTTTCAGTGCGTGGTACCAAGGGCAGTGAGCTCCATGGTTGTGTGGCTTCTCCATGTGTGATGTTCCTGTGTGTCCACCACACACCAGGTGAATCAGGATGTAGTGCAGATCAGATGATGGAGGCTTATTTCTGAACCATCTCCCCGTGGTTGGTTTCTTCTTGTCGGACCCATGGCTGAATGTATATATTCCTACATCTTTGCAGGCTTATCTGAATGTCCAGTGGAAGCATGTCGACTGTAGGCTGAGCCCTCAGCCTCCTAGAGAGGCTTCTCTTTACTGTTAACAGTACCAGGTGATCCTCTTTACTGTTACCAGTACCAGGTGATCCTCTTTACTGTTACCAGTACCAGGTGCTGCTCTTTACTGTTACCAGTACCAGGTGATCCTCTTTACTGTTACCAGTACCAGGTGATCCTCTTTACTGTTACCAGTACCAGGTGATCCTCTTTACTGTTACCAGTACCAGGTGATCCTCTTTACTGTTACCAGTACCAGGTGGCCAAGGTGCCTGGTGGTACATCAGGCAGGGCGGACTGTGGACCAGTTTTCTAAGCTCAAAGAATGACCTCTTCTCCTGTTCTCCGGAAGTCGAAGTGAAAACCCTGTTCATTCATCTTCTATCTGTGACTCACATCTGAGGGCCACGCCCTGATCACAACGCGGGGCAGGAAACATCTCACCTGGCCTGCAGCCTCACTCTGATACAAGTGTCACTCTTTCACACGCTGCTGGTGTGATGCACGCTGTTGGCCATTACTCTTCTGCTCGGCATTCGTCTCCGTACGTCGCTGGATGTGTACAGACGTGTATGGTTGTGTACGGATGTATATGGGTGTGTACGGATGTATATGGATGTGTACGTCATGGTTCATGACTATAAGAACGTTTGTTTGTAAATGGTGTGCAAACACGCAAATGCAGAAGTGCAACACTTCCACTCATTTGAATAGTGCGTGTGCGTGTGTGCGTGGATGTGCGTCTGCATGTGTGCGCATGTGTGTGTGCGCGTGTGTGTGCGTGCATGTGTGCGTGTGTGTGTGTGTGTGCGTGTGCGTCAGACCCCTGTAAGATGGACCGCAGCATGAAGACGTCTCTGTGGTGTGGTCTTGTGGAGATGCTGATGTATGTGGGGCTGCTGGGGGATCTGTTTCCTGTAACGCTGCCACCATGCTTTTCAAACAGCTGCCCCTCGCCCTCGCAACTCCCTCCATAGCAACGACCCTGGCATTCTCCTGCTTCCATGGCAACACAATACTGAATCTCTGGCTTGACCTTCACCGTGATTTAGTGTCTCTTCATCCTCCTCCATTCTCTCCGTCGCTCACTCACTCTCTCTGAATGCCCCTCTTTCTCCATCATCCCTCTCTTTCTCCCTGTCTCACTCTATCTCTCTCTCCACCTCCCCCTTTAGTCAGAGATCATTCTCTCTCGTGCTGTGTGTGTGTGTGTGTGTGTGTGTGTGTGTGTGTGTGTGTGTGTGTGTGTGTGTGTGTGTGTGTGTGTGTGTGTGTGTGTGTGTGTGTGTGTGTGTGTGTGTGTGTGTGTGTGTGTGTGCACGAGAGAGGGAGAGTTACATCCCATTGTTAGACAAGTGAAGGGCAGTGCCTCTATGCTGCGCCGGGTCCCAGGTCACATGACGTTCTCCTGGGCGTGTCTCTGCATGCAGCGGGCTGGGAGCCCGCAGGGTGGGGTCCACAGGGTGGAGTCTACAGGGTGGAGTCTGCAGGGTGGGGTCTGCGGGGTGGAGGCGTTATCAGTAGTCAGTGCAGAGGTGGCTGGGGGCGTGTATGGAGTGGAGTGGTGAATATGTTATAAAGCTGTGCAGCAATGGTTTAGGTTAAGCGTGTGTGTGTGTGTGTGTGCGTGTGTGGATTAGGTGCTCCTGGGCAGGGCCGCTCTAATCAGCTCTGTGTCATGTACCTGCAGTGCTTTCATCTGGTATGCGGACATCCTCCTCAGAATGACAGCCCTGAGCCCTGGCAGGTCTCTGCTTGCCTGCTCCAGGTGTTTTTCTGGGCTCACAGACACACTGGTTCTTTCTGCCGCTTCAGGATTGAGGATGTTTATTTTCTGCCACAAAACGCTGCAAGGTTGCGGTACAATTTTCCGTTGTTGTGTGATCAGACATGCGCGTTGCCATGGGAACTGTTTGCTTTGGAAACGCTGGGCTCACCAGCCGCCGTGTTCCAGCTCTTCACTCCCTCGTCCTCCGGCTTCTCTAGCTGTTCACAAATGAAACGACACACAGCAGGATGCACAGATACCTGGGCTCTCCCCCCCCCCCGCAGCCCTCCACTCGGCCCCCCGGGGGGGAGGCGTGAGAGAGGGGGGAGGAGAAAGAGACGGGGAGGCATGGGGGCGATCAGGGAGTAGCAACGTGCAGCTCTGCTCCGTGATGGATGGAGCCTCCTCAAGACGCAAGCATAACGGTTGCCAGACTTAAGCCGGTGAAGCTCTGACAAGGGATGAGCATCTGTAATCAGCTTATCTGGCCTGCCGGGAGCCAGCAGAAGGCCCCTGTACCACTTCCCCAGGTTTCCCACGGGCAGCGAGTAAGGCACGGTGTTGTGGACACACAAAGCCCATGTTGGACAGTCGCTGTGTTGATGTTTCTGTTACTGATCCAGAACATGTACACAACAGATCCCACGGTCTGGCTCGGCCCCCGGCCCTCGGCCCTTCAGCCAAAGGTGTTTCTGCTCACGGTGACGAGTGATGAGCGAGTTACTGCGGCTACAAGCAGGCCTTCTGCCGGAGGTGGGGTGTGTGCAGTGGGCGGCTTTGTTTGAGGCGTGACGTGCCTCGACCCGCAGCGCATGCCGAGGCTGACTTCATGGCAGTGTGTCCACATCGTCAGCTAGGCTACACCAGCAACGTTCAACGTTCTACAACGTTCTACCAGGCAGGACCTGACGTGCTTTTGGGTGGAGGAAGAGATTCTGGCTTGGTAGCCAGTGCCCAAACATCAGGCTCTCAGCCTTCAGAACCCCTGCCCTCAGAACCCCTGCCCTCAGAACCACTGCCTCCAGAACCACTGCCCTCAGAACCACTGCCTCTGGAACCACTGCCTCCGGAACCACTGCCTTCAGAACCCCTGCCTTCAGAACCCCTGCCCTCAGAACCACTGCCTCCGGAACCACTGCCTCCGGAACCACTGCCTTCAGAACCCCTGCCCTCAGAACCACTGCCTTCAGAACCACTGCCTTCATAACCACTGCCCTCAGAACCACTGCCCTCAGAACCACTGCCCTCAGAACCACTGCCTACAGAACCACTGCCTCCAGAACCCCTGCCTTCAGAACCCCTGCCCTCGGAACCACTGCCTCCGGAACCACTGCCTTCAGAACCCCTGCCCTCAGAACCCCTGCCCTCAGAACCACTGCCCTCAGAACCCCTGCCCTCAGAACTACTGCCTTCAGAACCACTGCCCTCAGAACCCCTGCCTTCAGAACCACTGCCTTCAGAACCACTGCCTCCGGAACAACTGCCTTCAGAACCACTGCCCTCAGAACCCCTGCCCTCAGAACCACTGCCCTCAGAACCCCTGCCTTCAGAACCACTGCCCTCAGAACCACTGCCCTCAGAACCACTGCCCTCAGAACCACTGCCTTCAGAATCACTGCGTCCAGAACCACTGCCTCCAGAACCACTGCCCTCAGAACCCCTGCCTCCAGAACCACTGCCCTCAGAACCCCTGCCTCCAGAACCACTGCCTCCAGAACCTTTGCCCTCAGTGGAGGGTTCTGTAGCCATGCCTAGTGGAGCATCTACGTCTGCTCCAACAGAAATCATGCAGATGTATCCACACAGTTCCGACTGAAGGTGCTGTCATTAAGACAATCGAGAGCCAATCACTGCGATATTTGAATTGTTAATTCGAGCTCGATGACATCATGAGCTGTGTGGATCGCACTGCACTCAGCCCTCAACGTTCTAAATGTCATTGATTACTTCCAGGAACACATTACCATCTAGAACAAACACTATGAGAACAGTCTGTGGTTGATCGTTGAAGTGGATTATTCATAACTGTTGGCATATTGAGATTTATATAGCTTCCAGCCTGTAGACAAAATGCTTAATGCATTTGTGCATTTAATGTCCTTGACTGTTGAATACAGAAATGCATTGAATTGAATCCTGCACAAACCTGAGCTGCAGCATCCAGTGATCCAGTGTGTAGAGTGTGGCCAGCCTGTTGTATACGCGCTGTGCTGGCGTCTGCGTGTCTCCTGTAGGTGTGTGTCCCTCCACCAGGTGTCCTGTGTGTCTCTCGCTCACTCCACTTCCTTGTCCTTTTTCTTTGCAATGCACTGCATTTTCAGAAGAGGCAGCATGTAGGTATATGAGTGTATGACTTTATACAAACTGAACCCCAGCTCCACCAGCTGCATGCCTCTGTCCCTCCCTTCATTCGGATTATCTCCCACCACCACTTTACTGTGGAGGAGATACAATTCTTGCTTTTATTTTTGGATGTGTTTTTTCAGTAGAGCACTCTGCCTGATGTTAAGATAAGTAAATCTTAAATCAGTAATTGTTTGTCACACTACACATGTAATCTATGAATTCAATGTTGAGTTCCCCGGCTGATCATCACTTAGATTCTAACACCGTCAAACACTCATGGCTTGTTTTTTAATAGCTTTTTTATTTCATTAATATAAATGTTTGTTTTGTGTGCCATCCAAATGAATTCAGTTCCAAAGAAATGTGTCATTTTTTTGTGTGTGTTTTATTTGTTTTGCCTTTTTTTTCTTTGGGGCCAAGAAATGTTCATCCAGTCATCCAGCGTCCAGTCCACATTCACTGTCCTGTTTCACCGTCACGCTCTGCTCCAGTCTAAACGTGTCTCCTGTGGTTCTGATGTTTGTTCTCCTCTGTCTGGGTTTAGGGGATGTGCTGTTCCAGATGGCGGAGGTGCACAGGCAGATCCAAGTCCAGCTGGAGGACATGGTGGGTTCTTCTAGAAGACTAACGTCATGTGTTTGGTTCATGTATGTCCACCCAGTGCATCAGCGGCTTCACCTGAGAGCTGATTGCTGCGGCGTCCCTCTCTGTTGTCCTGATGCTCTGTAGTTCTGATGCTGGTTCCTCCCATGCTGCTGAATGTGGGCCTGGACCAGCAGCTTCTTCTGCCTGACCAGCTTGTTGCTCTCTGTCTCCGTCTCCCAGCTCAAGTCCTTCCACAACGAGCTGCTGTCTGAGTTGGAGAAGAAGGTGGAGCTAGACGCCCGTTACCTGACCGTAAGCATCCTGCTGGGAGCAGCCCTGCAGCCTCTAAATGGGTTACATGATGGCACATTACACCCTGGCTGGACTGGCTCAGTCATGGCTTCCAGTCTGCGTCCTAAATACCGCTCTCCAGCCTGCCTCTAGAAGACAATTAAGGGAGAGTGTGAGAGCGAGGTGTGTGTGTGTGTGTGTGTGTGTGTGTGTGTGTGTGTGTGTGTGTGTGTGTGTGTGTGTGTGTGTGTGTGTGTGTGTGTGTGTGTGTGTGTGTGTGTGTGTGTGTGTGTGTGTGTGTGTGTGTGTGTGAAAGCTGCAGTGCTAGTCTGTGTGTGATATCTTTAGAATGAGTGGGATGGAGCTGGGTGTGAGAGAGCCTGTGCATTGGTTTGGGGGAAGGGAGCCGGATTCCAATTGTTGTGTTCCCACCAATGGCGGCAGGGAGGCATGGAGGCCTCGTTGTGTCTCCACATGCATGGAGGAGTGCATGTTTGCTCCACGTGCACGTGCATGCGCGATACTGTAGTGGACTTCAGCAGACCGTCAAGCGTTTTCACACGGAACTAAATTCCTGTTAATTGGCTCCACTAATGGGCTGAGGTTCCACTCTGTACTCCCTGGTGTTAACAGCCTTTCATCAATCAGACAATCAAACCAATGACTCAGTGGGCCGCCGGCCGGCCAGCGTCGGCTGCAGCACGTCGCGTGGCTCCCAGGGTCTTTGTGAGCCCCCCGTCTGGCAGCAGGCGCTGCAGCTCCACAACCACAACCTGTGTTGTGGATCGGACCGCTGCCAGTTCTCCTGGGACCCCCTCTGCGCTCCGGGGTGGGCCGGGCTCCTCTCTGGCTCTGCGGTTCTCCGGAGGAGAACCGCGCTGCTCAGAGGGGAACCACGCCGCTCAGAGGGGAACCATGGCGCTCGGCTGACGGTTTCCATAGAACGCTTTTATTTGAGGCTCAGGGCGTCTCTGACCAGAACCTCAGACCTGACAGCCCTGGTTGGACTGAGGTGGGCCAGAGCCTAGTGAACCCACACCAGTACAGACCCTCACTCTGGTCTGGGGGGCCGGGGCATGGGCTGTGCTGGTGGGGGTCTTCTGGCTCTGGGCAGAGCGAAGGATGGGGACAAAGTGACAGACTGGTGTCCTGTTTCCCGGTGAGTCTGCCAGGCAGGACAGAAGGCCTCTTCACTGTAGACTCATTTACAGAATCAGCCATTTGAAGCACATCCACATGTCAGTGCTGCCCCCGAGCCCTGAGCCTGGTCCATGGGATGTTTGAAGGCTTCCAGACAGACAGCAGCTTTGCTACTTTCTCTACAGCCTTCTTTTGTCTCTCATATCTGTCTTGCGTTTCCATTTTCAACTCATTCCCTGTCCTCATCATGAGACTGTCTGCTTCACGTGTCGGCCTGAGAAACAAATGATGTATCAGCCACACTTATTATTATTATTATTATTATTTAATAACTCAAAGGCAAAAGCAGCCCTTTGTGTGGAGTTATATAACCAAATTGTCTATAGATTGCCAATTGAAAGGTCTAAGATCATTAATTGGAAATAAGTGTGCCAACACCCCAGTGTAATGTAGTTCAACAGAGTTCTTGAAAGTTATTAATTATGACTAATCACAGTTATCAGGAGGAGTGCAGATCAATGTGGCAAATCTCTCTCCCAAAAAGAATGTCAAAATCTATTTTACAAACATGCTGCAGTATTAGTTATCTAACCTCTATTATCAGGGTATCAGCTCAGTTGTCCTTCCCACTGGGCATTAGTTCTGTCTTGCATTGATCTCTTATTGATTGTGAGGCATAATTATCTTAGACTGCCATTCTGCATCTCGGGTCAGCCGCCAGTGACTTGTAATGAGAGATGATAGGAAGTGTTTTGTGTTGAATCATGCATCACGATGGTTGTTGGCAGTAGACACTATAAGTAACATTTATTTGGCTTCCCCACAATATTATCCCCGAAAACCTGAAAGTTATACGCGTAATTATCTCACACTCTTGTGAGATTGCAAGCCTTTTGCATCATGCACCATTTGATGTGGAAATGCTGTTTTGTGAGGACTAAAGCGAGGTGCTTCCAACAACAGCTGTCCCCCGTCCCCCCATCCCCCTGCCCCCATCCCCATGTCCCCCATCCCCCTGCCCCCCATCCCCCTGTCCCCCTGCACCCCCTGTCCCCCTGTCCCCCGTCCCCCTGCCCCCCATCCCCCTGTCCCCCTGCACCCCCATCCCCCTGTCCCCCGTCCCCCTGTCCCCGTGGCCGAGCCAGCAGAGCGAGAAGTCCTCCTCAACAACATGGAGGTACATATTGAAAGCAGTGGGTTCTGAGTTCTCCTGTGAGTACTTCAGAGTTCTCCCGTGTCGGGCCGTGGCGCTGTCCGGCCACGCCCCCGAACGCCGTTCAGACTTCCAGTTTGGCATGTTTACTGGGGTTCCAGCTGACGAAGGCCTTCCTGTGCTCGTGTGTGGTCGTGAAAAGCCTCCGAGGAAACTGGGCCTTCTGTTGTATAAACAGGCACTCTGCAGTCAACCCGCCTCAAGGGTATTCTGGTTCAGTTGATATGTTTGGTTCTTCTATGTTTGGATCTTGACAAAAACCAAATTCGGCTTCAAGGACCTGAATATTATGGAGTTTGTCCACAGGCTGTCTCCCACTCAGTGTGGTCACGCTAGGTTCAACTACAGAGTTTAAAACTGTATTCCAGTCAAACCACAATGTTGTGGTGGTCTACTTGCTCAGCCCCCCCATGGTGGAGAGACCCCAGACCAGCGTTCACTACGCCGCCATCATCAACAGAGACATGGAGCCCTGCTTTGCGAGACGCTGGGAGCTCTGGACACGCCTGCGGACCCGGGGGACGCGGCGGTCAGGACCCCGAGCCGGGGGGTCCCGTTAGGCCTGTTGAACCCTGTGTGACACACACAACCCCTGCATGGCTGTGTGTGCAGCTTCCCTTCCCCGCTGGGGGGGGCCGTGATAACCCTGCTCTTTGTCGCACCCTACAGGCGGCGCTGAAGAAGTACCAGATGGAGCACAAGAACAAAGGGGACAGTCTGGAGAAGTGCCAGGCGGAGCTGAAGAAGCTGCGCAGGAAGAGCCAGGGCAGCAAGAACCCTGCCAAGTACGGCGAGAAGGAGATGCAGGTGAGCCCTCCGTGACCCCCCCTGTGACCCCCCCCCCCCCCCCCCGGGACCCCGCCCCCCCCCCCCCCCCAGGGCTGGGACCCGCACTAACAGACGGCTGCTCGTGTTTCCACGACCGCTGGCTCCAGGTGGCGCGTGGCAGCAGCCTGCCTGATGCCTCTCTAGAGACACGCTGCCGCTACAAGCAGCACGTCTCAGAGAGAGAGAGACACACACACACACACACACACACACACACACACACACACACACACACAGACACACAGACACACACACAGACACACACACACACACACACACACACACACACAGACACACACACAGACACACACACACAGACACACACAGACACACACACAGACACACACACACAGACACACACAGACACACACAGACACACACACACACACACACACACACACACACACACACACACCATTCTACCATGTCCGTCCCTTCACTGTGGTTCTTGAGGAGTTCCCATCTGGCCAGGGGCTCTGATGAGGACTGGTCCAGACGTGTCCCTATCTGTTCCATGAGCCTCACGGCAGGCCGTACAGTGCCTGACTGGGCGGTCCTGGAGGACCCTCAACACCTCAGTGTGCTGCAGCACTACTTACCTCTGGGGGGCTCGGGACCCTCAACACCTCAGTGTGCTGCAGCACTACTTACCTCTGGGGGGCTCGGACCGCCAGGCCGTGGGAACCAGCCGAGTCAGCCAGTCTCTGTTGCTCCGGCGCCGTCTCAGGGCGGGGTGGGGCACGGCCCTCCTGGTGACTCAGACCTACTGCACCTACTGCAGGCCTACTCACCCTGAGCCCTGTGGACCAGGGTGACTCAGACCTACTGCACCTACTGTAGGCCTACTCACCCTGAGCCCTGTGGCCCAGGAGGAACCAACCAGAGCTCTGCAGAGCTCCCAGACGTAGCTGTCCGTGGGGGTGGTGAGACAACAGCTCCTGGTGGGGGTGGTGAGACAGCAGCTCCTGGTGGGGGTGGTGAGACAGCAGCTCCAGGTGGGGGGGGGCAGGAATGCCTGACGCCTGCAGGGGATTCCGAGCAGCGCTGAGAGCCCTGTGGTTACTTAACAAGCAGCAGCCTGCACAGTAATTACCCTGCCCCCCCCCCCCTCCCTTTAGGGCATGGCCAGCCGAGAGGGGGAGGAGTCACTGGGCGTCATTGTCCCAGGGGAGTGACCTGGGGGGCGGGGTTCACACGGGGGGGTGTTCACACCTCTTAGGACTCGCCACACTGGCAGGGTGGAGCAGAGTATGCACCTGTTCAAGACCTGGTCTCTGTCCTACACACACGCACACGCACATACACATACACACATACGCACAAAAACACGCACGCACGCACGCACACATACACACACACACATACATACACATACACACGCCCACACACACACACATACACATACACATACACATACACACACATACACACACACACACACACACACACATACACACATACGCACACAAACACGCACGCACGCACACATACACACACACACATACATACACATACACATACACATACACACACACACACACACACACACATACACACACACACACACACACACACACACACACACACACACACACACACACACACACACACACATACACACACACACACACACACACACACACACACACACACACACATACACACACACACACATACACATACACACATACACACATACACACATACACACACACACACACACACACACACACACATACACACACACACACACACACACACACACACACACACACACAGACCTTTGCCTGGTGCACCACGGCTCCTTGCTTGGGGTCTCTGTGTGGTGCGGACCCTCTGGACACTAAAGGGTAGAGGGGCATTCAGCAGACACTTCTAGTAGTAATAATAATAGTAATAGTAATAATAATAATAATAGTAATAGTAGTAATAATAATAATAATAACAATAGTGCATTTTATTTAAAGGCGCCTTTCAAAGCACTCAAGCACAAGGATTGTAAGTCCAAAGAGACTTACAATCAGTACATTTGTGGGGTTGAACATGTGGACAGTTTGGAGGAGGAGGGGGATCAAGGGGATCGAACCGCCGACCCTGCGGTTAGTGGACGACCCGCTCTACCCAGCCGCTCTACCCACTGAGCTGCTGCCGCCCGCTCCGCCCCCAGTGTAGAGACGTCTCCCAGAGCCCGAGGGGAGGGGGAGGGGGGGGGGGGGGGAGGCAGGTGTGGGTGTGGCTCAGGTGAGCAGGAGAGTGTTGTGTGACGCCCGGGGGAGGAATGGGGGAGGAACGGGGGAGGAACGGGGGAGGAACGGGGGAGGAGGGGACGGCAGCATGTCTCTGCAGGTCGCTCTCCAAACTGGAGGAGAAGGTCATGGGGTGAGGAGGAGGAGGAGGAGGAGAGGAGAAGGAGGTGTCAAACTCAGGCAGGCTGAGGGGAGACAGGAAGCTTGTGGTGTTATGATTGTGATGATGAAGGCTGTTATGATTGTGATGATGAAGGCTATATGTGATGAAGGCTGTTGTGATTATGATGATGAAGGCTATATGTGATGAAGGCTGTTGTGATTATGATGATGAAGGCTATATGTGATGAAGGCTGTTGTGATTATGATGATGAAGGCTATATGTGATGAAGGCTGTTGTGATTATGATGATGAAGGCTATATGTGATGAAGGCTGTTGTGATTATGATGATGAAGGCTATATGTGATGAAGGCTGTTGTGATTATGATGATGAAGGTTATATGTGATGAAGGCTGTTGTGATTATGATGATGAAGGCTGTTGTGATTATGATGATGAAGGCTATATGTGATGAAGGCTGTTGTGATTATGATGATGAAGGCTGTTATGATTATGATGATGAAGGTTATATGTAATGAGGGCTGTTATGATTATGATGATGAAGGCTGTTGTGATTATGATGATGAAGGCTATATGTGATTAAGGCTGTTGTGATTATGATGATGAAGGCTGTTATGATTGTGATGATGAAGGCTATATGTGATGAAGGCTGTTGTGATTATGATGATGAAGGCTGTTATGATTATGATGATGAAGGTTATATGTGATGAGGGCTGTTATGATTATGATGATGAAGGCTGTTGTGATTATGATGATGAAGGCTATATGTGATGAAGGCTGTTGTGATTATGATGATGAAGGTTAAATGTGATGTCTGCTGTTATGGTGATGAAGGCTGTATATGATGATGACGGCTGTTATAATGATGATGAAGGCTATATGTGATGAAGGCTGTCACCAGCAGCCGGTGTTACTCAGCCGTGGCAGTAGTGTGCTGGACGTCTGTGTGTGTGAGCTGTATTGAGGCTCTCATGCAGGCAGACCATAATCTTCCACCAGAGTTAATGGGCAGATCCATAGACATTGTCACACACACACACACAATGTGACTCATAGACACTACTGATCACGGCTCAAGTTATAAAGGCATTGCAAAAAAGCGAGAGAGAGAGACCTGCTCTATGTTGAGCAGCTCTATGTTGGAGCTTCTGAGAGAAGCTCACAGAAATGAACCAGCTCCATTTCTTCAGCTATCATTCACAGCATTATTAAAATGTAGCTCGCCAGGGACTGATATTGTATTGATTCAATCAATAGAAAACGGACCAAATGTATTCTATTGTGATTGTAACCTCCAGCTTCCTATCACTCTCCCTTCTTGGTACGTTTCTCTTCATTCATCTCCCTCACCCTGTCATACCGTCCGTCTTTTGAGAAGGCCAGCCATCCCATCTCTGCAGTTATTTCCAAAATGCTAACTAGCTCATTCAGTAGCCCCCTGACACGTGGAGGGGGCGTGGCCTCTCCCTCGCCGCACTTTGTCACGATGTCATGATGACCCCCGCTATGATGTCATGATGACCCCCACTACGATGTCATGACCCCCACTATGATGTCATCAAGACCCCCGCTATGATCTCATGATGACCCTCTCTATGATGTCATGATGACCCCCACTATGATGTCATCATGACCCCCACTACGATGTCATGATGACATCCTTGAGTTCACAGAGGAGGTTTTTGTTCCGTAACAGAAGTGGAACAATAATGGAGTGTAGAGCAGCATGAAGGTGGAGCATTACAGAGCAGCAGATCTTCACCATGAAGGTGTGTGGAGCATTACAGAGCAGCAGATCTTCACCATGAAGGTGTGTGGAGCATTACAGAGCAGCAGATCTTCTGTCTGTCTGTCTGTCTGTCTGTCCCAGGTTGTGTGTGTCCCAGGGTGTGTGTGTGTGTGTGTCCCAGGGTGTGTATGTGTGTCCCAGGTTGTGTGTGTGTCCCAGGGTGTGTGTGTGTCCCAGGGTGTGTGTGCGTGTATGTGTGTCCCAGGGTGTGTGTGTGTGTAGCGTGTGAATGATGTCATGTCTGAGTGTATCCCTTCGTCGACATGCAAAGAGGAAGTACTCATTTCCATATTGTAACCCTGCAGCTCTGCAATAAGTCTGGTGGATTCACAGAGTGCTGATGACAACTAAATGGCAGCTCGGAGCCCTCCCTCCCCCTCCCCCTCCCCCTCCCCCTCCCCCTCTCCCCCTCCCTCCCCCCCTCTCACTCTGTCTCCCGCTCTGTGTTTCTAAATCCCTCTAGGAATTAACTCGAATGCGAGCAGCTTGTTGTTGTGAGCCCCCTTCTGTACCCTCATACAGACCCCCCCCACACACACACACACACACATACACACACACACACACACACACACACACACACACACACACACACACACACACACACACACACACACACACACACACACACACACACACACACACACACACACACACACAGACACACACACACACACACACACACACACACACACACACACACACTTTTTATTACTCCTCCTGTAGCCCGCCTGGCCTGACCCAGGTGGACGCTGGCTCTCCTGTGGGGTTCTCTTTCACCTGTGGGGTTCTCTTTCACCTGTGGGGTTCTCTCTCTCCTGTGGGGTTCTCTCTCACCTGTGGGGTTCTCTCTCACCTGTGGGGTTCTCTCTCTCCTGTAGGGTTCTCTCTCCTGTGGGGTTCTCTCTCTCCTGTGGGGTTCTCTCTCACCTGTGGGGTTCTCTCTCTCCTGTGGGGTTCTCTCTCCTGTAGGGTTCTCTCTCCTGTGGGGTTCTCTCTCTCCTGTGGGGTTCTCTCTCACCTGTGGGGTTCTCTCTCTCCTGTGGGGTTCTCTCTCCTGTGGGGTTCTCTCTCTCCTGTGGGGTTCTCTCTCTCCTGTGGGGTTCCTCCTGTGGGGTTCCTCCTGTGGGGTTCTCTCTCTCCTGTGGGGTTCCTCCTGTGGGGTTCTCTCTCTCCTGTGGGGTGTTCTCTCTCACCTGTGGGGTTCTCATATCACGGCCGTTCTCCAGCCCCCGTCACCACTTCACCTCGCTGGCTCCTTCATAGTTCTCCTCTCCCCGGGCGTGGCCTGCAGGCAGCAGCCAATAGAAAGTCAGCATCCCAAAACATGGATGACACATCAACGTCCTGGTCTGAGAACACACTGTTGATGAGGATGTTGTTATTTCATGATCTTCCTCGCAGAGTGATTCCTCGTCAGCCTCGTTCCTGCTGGTAACCTGAGCTCAGAGGTCGGCTGAGAGGAAGCTGAGGTCTATTGAGGTTGATCACACGTATTCAGGCAATCTATTTTTTCCATGGCGTGAGACCTGGGGACATTTAGCAGAGAGAACAGACTGGTTGAGCAACTCTGATAACACCGTTGTTCTGAGCTCTTTGACGCACATGCACACACACACACAGACACACATACACACATACACACATAAACACACACACACACACACACACACATACACACATACACACATACACACACACACACACACATACACATACACATACACACACACACACACACTTTCATTGCAGACATAATGCAGTTCCTTTCCTGATAGAAAAGACTTGTGTGTGTGACTCAGGTGTGTGTGTTTCTGAGTCTGTGCATAGAGCACACTGTCTCTCCACTTTCTCCCTGCAGTGTGTGACTCATACTGAAAACACAACAACACAATCTTAAGGTTTGTTGCTCCTCACTGGAGAGCTCCACACCTCCTGGGGGTCAGTCTGACCCGAGGCCACGGGGACGCGGAGAACTCAACAAAGACTTTGAGGCGTCGCCCGTCTCGAGACACCAGAGGAACCACAAGGAGGCTTACTGTCTGGAGGCTCATTTGGGGTCCTAAGCTGTGTGGACTGGAGGGAGCCAAGCAACCTCAAGTGGCTTTCAGGAGAACCATATCTTCAATGTCCTGTTTTATCCCCGGCACCCCTGGCTGACTCAACGCTTGTTCAAAGTGTTCTGTAATGGCGTAGGTGGATCTGCGCCAACACTCATTTGCAAGGCCATCCCACAAAATGATTCTTGTTAGATTTAGCCACTTAGAAGGTACCTAACGAACCCACTGGGCCATTGGCAGTGGGGAAGCGGTGCCCTCTGGTGGCCGCACAGAGAAATGCAGCCAGGAGCGCCTGCAGGACGCCTCCTTCCAGCTGTGGTTAACGAGGAGTTCCTGCTCTGATTGATTCCGGGTGCAGGTGTGAGTTCTGCACCAGCGTGGAGGATGACTTCCTCTCACTGAAGAGGGCTGGTGTCTGTGGTTTAGTGCTGTCGCGGTGACCCCGAGGTGACCCCGCGGTGACCCCCTGTGTCTGTGGTTCTGCTGCAGTTCGTGGAAACCATCAGCAGCAAGCAGAGCGAGCTGGACACCTTCATCGCCGAGGGCTACAAGACGGCGCTGTCCGAGGAGCGCCGCAGGTACTGTTTCCTGGTGGACCGGCAGTGTGCTGTGGCCAAGAACAGCAGCGCATACCACGGGAAGGTACGTCTGTCTGTCTGCCTGTCTGTCTGTCTGTCTGTCTGTCTGTCTGTCTGTCTGTCTGTCTGTCCCTCTCCCTCTGTCTCTGTCTCTGTCTGTCTCTATCTGTCTCTCTGTATATCTCTGTCTGTCTCTCCCCTCCCTCTGTCTCAGTGTCTGTCTGTCTTTGTCTCTCTGTCTGTCTCTCTCTCTGAATCAGGACCACTGTGGACAAGTCTCTGTAGAGTCAGATATTCTCTGGTAATAATAAGGTATACATGTGTAGCCTCAGTGGTGGACCTGGCCCAGCAGAATGATTGACGGGTGTGTGGTGGGCTTGAGAGTAGGATTGTGAGTGTACCACATTGACCCGTGGGTGGGTGGGGGTCTGGAGTTAATGGACTGCATCTGTCTGAAGCCGGACGACCAGCCTGATGAAACTATGACCCAAAGAGTGTTTTCTTAATGATGGTTAATGATGCTATAGTGAGCCATCATTGACACAATGGCAGTAATTACAAGGCATTGAGTGTGTGTGTGTGTGTGTGTGTGTGTGTGTGTGTGTGTGTGTGTTTGTGTGTGTGCGTGTTCAGGCCAGTGTTCTTCATCTGGGTTTCTGGGCTTATATTACATGGATCATGTATTAATTAATCATGATTAATGTTTCTACGACATTCAGTGTATCTGTGTCAAAAAAACTTCTGTGGACCAATGTGAGCTCCAATAATAGAAGATTAGTCCTTTAATTGAGCTCTCAATACAGCTCTGTCTGACATCTGTGTCTGTCTGTCTATATATATACAGTATATATCAACTCTAACATTGAGCCTTCTGTTTGGTCTCATTCCTCCTTGTTTCCTTTCCTTGTCCTCACTTAGGGGCTGAAACAGCCAATTGATTATTTGATTATAATGATTCCGATAATCGATCGTTAGTCATGAATAAAGTATTTCTGATGTAATACCTCTTGTGATTAGCTGCTTGTTGGATGAAGCACAATAAGACATCCCTTTGGTCTGATGATCAGAAGGATCGTTCATGGCTGAATAATGAAATGATTTGAATTGGAAATAGAATAGAATAAATGTGATGACAGTAAGTTTGCAGCCCGAGTTTCATTATTTCATTACAATGATTTTCATTTCATTATAATAATTTAATTATTTCATACCTACATACCTTCACCTCCTTCTCTTCTACTCCCTCCCCCTCCTGCTCCTCCTCTGCTCCTCCTTCTCCTCTCCTCCCTCCTGCTCCTCCTCCTCCCCCAGGGTAAGGACCTGTTGACCCAGAAGATCCCCATGTGGCAGCAGGCGTGTTCTGACCCCAACAAGCTCCCAGAGCGGGCCATGCTGCTGGCCCAGCAGATGGGCTCGCTGGGCGGCGCCAGCCCGCTGCACACCTCCAAGTCCAACCTGGTGATCTCAGACCCCATCCCGGGGGCCCAGCCCCTCCCGGTGCCCCCCGAGCTGGCTGTGTTCATGGGCAGCGGCGGCCTGGGCCATCAGCCGGTGAGTGGACTCACTGCGGGCCGGGCTGTCAGAACCCCACAACTGGACTGGACTCTTTGTTAGCTTCTGGTCCAGGCTCTGTGTGATCCCCATAACTTGTGCTGTAACATCGTAGGACCGCTGGATCTGAGGTTAGGTGTCATGTAAGGAGAGAGGGAGGAGGGGTGTCAGAATGGTATGACCCAACACCATAAAGTCCTGCCCACAGTTTTCCTGAAGCTCCAGTCTGGTGACCGGCCCTTCCACCACTCAGTCACACCGCGCAGATGAAGCAGTTGATGATGGAATCACACGGCAGCACGCAGACCTGTAGCCTCTCTGCGGGAAGCCCAACACACTCCAGTCTCCCTTGTTTCTTTATTAACCAGCAGCTCAAGGCCCAAGCTGCCCCCCCACCGGGCGGAGCTCTGAGCTCCACCACGCCCCCACACCCACTAGTCCAGTTAGGACTTCTTCATAGTGTTCCTTCTTGACTTTATGGGCTTTTTGTGCCGTGGGGGCGAGGGTGTTGGCAGTCCGGGCGGCTCCAGACCGCACGGCCGTGACATGGTCTCCATGCCCCGTGACGTGGTCTCCATGTCCCGTGACGTGGTCTCCATGTCCCCGTGACGTGGTCTCCATGTCCCGTGACGTGGTCTCCATGTCCTGACGTGGTCTCCATGCCCCGTGACGTGGTCTCCATGTCCCCGTGACGTGGTCTCCATGTCCCGTGACGTGGTCTCCATGTCCCGTGATGTGGTCTCCATGTCCTGACGTGGTCTCCATGTCCCGTGACGTGGTCTCCATGCCCCGTGACGTGGTGTCCATGTCCTGACGTGGTCTCCATGTCCTGACGTGGTCTCCATCTCCCCGTGACGTGGTCTCCATCTCCCCGTGACGTGGTCTCCATGTCCTGTGACGTGGTCTCCATGCCCCGTGACGTGGTCTCCATGTCCTGTGACGTGGTCTCCATATCCCTGTGATGTGGTCTCCATGTCCTGACGTGGTGTCCATGTCCTGACATGGTCTCCATGTCCCCGTGACGTGGTCTCCATGTCCTGACGTGGTCTCCATGTCCTGTGACGTGGTCTCCATATCCCTGTGACGTGGTCTCCATATCCCTGTGATGTGGTCTCCATGCCCCGTGACGTGGTGTCCATGTCCTGACGTGGTCTCCATAACCCTGTGATGTGGTCTCCATGTCCTGACGTGGTCTCCATGTCCCTGTGATGTGGTCTCCATGCCCCGTGACGTGGTGTCCATGTCCTGACGTGGTCTCCATGTCCCTCCCCCACAGAGGCTGCTGGGCCCCGAGGGCGTGGCCATGGTGAACGGGACCACTGGCGTCCATGCGGAGGACTACTGGACGGAGGGCGGAGGAGGAGGCGGAGGCGGGAGTGTGGGCTCGGCCCAGGGGCGCCCCCCGTCCCCCCAGGGACCCCCGCAGGCCCAGCCCCAGAGGCAGGTCAGCGAGGTGTACTCCAACACCCTGCCTGTCCGTAGGCCCGCCCCCGCCAAGAGCAAGAACCCAGTAGGTAAGGCTCCTGTCACTCAAGAGGCTTCGTCCCCTGCGTGTGGGAGAGGAAGGACACTACGTTGTCCCAACGTCTCTGCTTTAGAACGCAGGACACGCATTTCATTCTTCAAGAAAGAAAAGTACAACCGTGAACCATGAATTAGTCCTCGTATCGCAGCCTGACTCTGTGCTTCTGCCAGTCGCGGGATGGGACTTGGCTCAGCCGGGAGGCTGCAGTACTATTCACTATATTTAGCCCTTTATCTGGTCTTCATCCCCACTGAGTTGGGATGCTTGTCATGAAGCTGCAGGCAGGATGCATGCAGGTATAGGAGGTTAGATAGGTGCAGGCATTGTGGTGAATCAGGTAAGTTAGGTGCAGGCATTGTGGTGAATCAGGTTAGTTAGGTACAGGCATTGTGGTGAATCAGGTTAGTTAGGTTAGTTAGCATTGTGTTGAACCAGGTTAGTTAGCATTATGTTGAATCAGGTTAGTTAGGTTAGTTAGCATTGTGGTGAATCAGGTTAGTCAGGTTAGTTAGCATTGTGGTGAATCAGGTTAGTTAGGTTAGTTAGCATTGTGGTGAATCAGGTTAGTTCAGTGCAGGCATTTTGAACCAGGTTGGTTGGAGGGGGAGAGCTCTAGAGGCTTGAGTCATGTCTACACTGATAAATGTCATTTTCAGCAGTTCTAACTAAAGTCACAGCGATGCAGGCAGGCAGGCAGACCGAAAGACCGAAAGACCGAAAGACAGACAGACAGACAGACAGACAGACAGCAGAAGATGCTATTTTCAGCCTGAGGATGGTCATGTTTTATTCTTGGTAGTCCGAATGGTCATACGTACCTTCCTGAGTAACGGCGGTCAGTAACCGGGGCTGTGGCTCCCCAGGAGAGACCAGGACCCTGCCCCGCTCCAGCTCCATGGCGGCCGGCCTGGAGAGGAACGGCCGCTCCCGCGTGCAGGCCATCTTCTCCCACGCCGCCGGGGACAACGGAACCCTGCTGAGCTTCTCGGAGGGCGACGTCATCACCCTGCTGGTGCCCGAGGCCCGCGATGGCTGGCACTACGGGGAGAACGAGAAGAACAAGATGTATGTTACACACACACACACACTCAGACACACACACACACACACACACACACTCAGACACACTCAGACACACACACACACACACACACACACACACACACACACACACACACACACACACACACACACACACTCAGACACACTCAGACACACACACACACTCAGACACACACACACACACACACACACACACACACACACACACACACACACACACACACACACACTCAGACACACTCAGACACACACACACATACACACACACACGCACCCACATACACGCACGCACGCATATACACTCACGCACGCACATACACTCGCACATACACTCACACACACACACACACACTCACACGCACACACAATCACGCACGCACACACGCACGCACACACTCAGACACACACACACTCAGACACACACATATACACACACACACACACTACACATACACACACATATACACACACACACACACTACACATACACACTCACACTCACACACACATACGTGCAGACACGCACGTGTCTACAGATGATATGTACCTAGTGTTTCCTCATGGCCCACTTCAGCCCGTGGTTCTGTGGTTCTCTCCAGGCGCGGCTGGTTCCCGTTTTCATACACGCGTGTTCTGCCGGACACCGACAGCGAGAAACTCAGAGTCAAGTATGTTGGGCTTCCCTTGGTCTGTGTGTGAGCAGTGGCGGTCCGATCAGGGTGCTTGTTGTTTGAGGGGTTAGAGTTCAGAGGTTGAGCCTTGGTGGCTGGTGGACATGATGTGTAACCCTCTGGACGTGATGTGTAACCCTCTGGACGTGATGTGTAACCCTCTGGACATGATGTGTAACCCTCTGGACATGATGTGTAACCCTCTGGACATGATGTGTAACCCTCTGGACATGATGTGTAACCCTCTGGACATCATGTGTAACCCTCTGGACATGATGTGTAACCCTCTGGACATGATGTGTAACCCTCTGGACATCATGTGTAACCCTCTGGACATGACGTGTAACCCTCTGGACACTATGTGTAACCCTCTGGACATGATGTGTAACCCTCTGGACATGATGTGTAACCCTCTGGACATGATGTGTAACCCTCTGGACATGATGTGTAACCCTCTGGACATGATGTGTAACCCTCTGCCCAGCCTCCACCACGGGAAGAGCAGCAGCACGGGGAACCTCCTGGAGAGTGACATGCCCATGCCAGACTACGGCCTCACCGCCCGCCTCCTGGCCCAGAGCCTGGCCCAGACCCGGCCCAGACCCTACAGCATGGCAGGCTTCACCACTCAGGTAGGGGCGGCTCACTGCATCTTCATCACAGGGGGGAGGAGAAAACCCAAAGGGCTTGCACAGTTTTTTGATGACTACAGCGGTGTGGGAGACACAACCATTAGGACCGCTTAAAATATCCGTTAGCGGTAGCACTTGTCTGACTCCCTGGTACCGACTCTGCTGAAGAACTTTCACCTGTTCACGTATGCTGCCTCCTAAAGTATGACAAGCCCCTGGGATGTGTGTCTGTCTGGCACCAGGGGCCCCCGGTGCAGGTAGCTGTTACACCGGTGGTCAGTGCGTTCACGTGAAACCATCTCAGCAGAATCAGCACCAAGTGATTCAGACCAACTGGTACAGGATGTTTCAGGGAAGCCAGGAGAGGTTCTGAGGGTGGTGGGATCACTCGTGTGTAGGGCTGGTTCTGTTCGTTCACCAGAGACCACAGTATTGCAGGAAGTAAGCATTGTCACACAGAACTGGTGCTTACACAGTGTCACTATTTTGCAGCCTGCCATCGAGGACTACGACAGTCGCTTTGCCACAAGGTAAGTTCCCTTTGCTCCCTTCAGACTGTGTGAATGAGCTGTTACTGGAGAGTGAGTGATGGTCTATGAGGCACACCTATTTGAAGAGGCCCTTGCTGAAACAAGGCCTGTCCTGCATGGTTTGTAGTCTGTAGGTAAGATAGTCTGTAGAGAACATTAAGACCCACCATAGAGCTGTTAGTTTATTTTCATTTGAAATAGGTTTTATTTTGTGTTGCGTCTCTTTTTTTCTCAGGATATGTTTTGCTTCTGCTTGCTTTGCCGTTAACTGCTCTGTAAGTGGTAGCTCTTTAAAGAAGCCCGTTAAGCTCTGTTTACATTCCACGTCGGTCTGCCCTCAGTACTCCAGCCGCAGTCGGCTCTCATTTGGATCTCTAGTTCTCAGCAGGTTTGTTGGACTGTTTGAGACAGGGTTTCAGATAGTTTGGTCTCAGGTACACTGTGTGTGTGTGTGTGTGTGTGTGTGTGTGTGTGTGTGTGTGTGTGTGTGTGTGTGTGTGTGTGTGTGTGTGTGTGTGTGTGTGTGTGTGTGTGTGTGTGTGTGTGTGTGTGTGTGTGTGTGTGTGTGTGTGTGTGTGTGTGTGTGCAGCCACTGTATATGGTATGTGTGTGTGTGCGTATATATATATATATATATATCTATCTGTATGTAGATATATATCAGTGTTTGGTGAATATGGTGGACATTGTAACCCCCCAGTCATCACACAGGGGTTCCCCTGGACTTCACTGCACAAGGTCTCTTGTCTGCTGTTCATGTGTGTGTATTTCTGTGTCGGGGGGAGGGGGGGGTTGCATAGCAACCCTGCAGGGTGCATCCCACCCCTGGGTGCTCCACAGGGTGCATCCCGCCTGCCTCCTGATCAAACACAGATGCCTCCTGTTGGGAGGATGTTGTTAATCCTCTCCTCAACCCCCAGCGCTGCGCTCTGATTGGGAGATGCTGTGGTTCCCCTGGTTCCCCTGGTTCCCCTGGTTCCCGTGGTTCCCCTGGTTCCCGTGGTTCCTGTGGTTCCCGTGGTTCCAGCGGTTCCTGTGGTTCCCATGGTTCCTGTGGTTCCCCTGGTTCCTGTAGTTCCCGTGGTTCCTGTGGTTCCTGTGGTTCCCATGGTTCCCGTGGTTCCAGTTGTTGCCCTGGTTCCCATGGTTCCAGTGGTTCCCCTGGTTCCCGCGTGTGGCTGGGTGCCGTGCACCAGCCCCCGGAGCACAGCGCTGAGGGTTGATGGGTCGGGTCTCCCCTGACCGGGCCGGGGTTTGTCTGGCGGTGGCGGCGTGGGCTGGTCCTCCATCTTGTGTGTCCTCCATCTTGTGAGCCCGTGGGTGTGTCTGGTCTCATTACTCTCTGAATGTGTCCCACCTGGCAAGCCTCCTTCTCTGCTTTGTTCCACAGCGACAGTCCTGATGGCAAATTGATTTCGACTGTGTGAGAACAGACATACAGACAGGAAAACGCTTCGGAATAGCACAGGGGCCCTCTTCCAAACCTGCCCCTCACCCCTCCCTCCCCCACCCTCCCCCATCCACCCTGCCACCTTTCCTGTCCTCTTGCTCCTCTTCCTCCTCCACCTCTTCCTCTTCTCTCCCCCATCTCTCGCTGTCACGCCCTCACCCCTTTCCTCTCGTGGAAGAGGCCAGTCTCACCCATCCGTTCTGTCCCTCTGTTCCTTCCTCCCCCGGGTCCCTCTCTGCCTCCCCCATCCCCGGGCGTCGGGCCGTCGGTGGTGGTGGTGGTGGTGGTGGTGGTGGTGGTGTCGTGTGAGGACAGTAGCGGTTGGTGGGTGGAGGATTGCCCAGAGAGCTCAGCTCCCAGTGGTGTCTACCTGCTCCCAGACAGAGAGGCAGTGGGCGGGGCCTACCTGTTGGGCCTGCAGCAGCGATATGGACTCTGAGTACTGCTGACCTCGCTGGCGCCATGCTTTGGACTTCTGTTCCCTTCTGCTCCTTCTTCTCTCTGAAGAAGCCTTTGCTACTGCTTGTCTTTTCATGCATGTACATGGTTGTCATTTTGTTTCAAAAGAACTAAAACAAACAAAACTAAAAGCTAAAAGGACATTTTCATGTACTGTACAAGTGCCAAATGACGTCCTTGTCGTTGTGTTCTGATGCCACTGGGGTGTGTGTGGCCTTCTTCAAGCACATGTAGACCAGACACACACACACACACACACACACACACACACACACACACACACACACACACACACAGGGGCGTGTTTACAGTGAGGCTGTGCAGCAGATTCCTGTGCTGATCTGTCGGTTTGCTCTGCTTCCTCGTGTCACTGCTGAGCTGGTTCTGATACTCACAACGGCACCTGTGTGTCAAATCTGCCTTAGGAGTTTTATTCAATACACCAAATTGTCCTGTTTCCAAAATATTTTTGTAATGTATGAGGGGGGAAGAAGAAATATGAAGTAACATCTATAGTCAAAGATGTGTTGCCCTTTTTTATTTTATCCGTCCTAAATGAACACAATCTCTCTGGGCTGGGCTTGTGTGTTCTTCGGTCTTGTGTGGGTTCTTCCCACGGAGGGACCTGGCGGCCCAGACCGCTGGCCAGCCTGGCGTCCACGCCGGCGCCACGGCCTGCAGCGGCTCATTTAGGAAAACATCCCTGGATAGTATTTTTGAGTATTTATCCAATCGAGTTTTAATATTTGATGCGGCGATTCCTGAGGAACCTGTAGATTCTGGTCTTCAAATGAATTGTGTAAAACCAGTTCTCCAGGGTGGGGGGAGATGATGTGAGACAGCCACCGTCACCTGCGGTGAACTGGCTCTCATCCTGCCTGGACGCCCAGCCCTGCAGCCCTGCAGCCCTGCAGCCTCGCAGTGGACAAAAAAACACTCAGATTGAAGTTTGGTGGTTTTCCCAGAACAACAGTGTTGCAACTGTGTGACTGTATAGTCTTTAGTCTTTCCTTTAAACAAGTTGTTATTGTCCTTGTAAAACAGCAAAATATTCCAGAAACAAAAAGAAAATGCTGATTTCAGTTGAAAGTTCATCTTTATGCATGCTGTTGAGGGATCTCATGTGATACACAAAATTGACCTTGAATGTATGGTGACTTTTTACAAAGGTATTCTAAATAAAACATATATCTATATATTAATAAACAGTCTTGTCTGGAGAGAAATCTGTTCCCTTTCTTTCCTTCAAAATCACCTGGGATTTTGGTAGTTCTCCGACGTTCTCCGACGTTCTCCTGCCCTGCATGCAGTCTGGATGTTCTACATGCTGTTCATCCCACCCACCGCATGGCCCTCCATAGCCCTGCCTTCCACGCCCTTCTTGGCCTTGCATAGCCCCTCCCACCTCCCACATGACCCTGCCCACATTTCACATGCCCCCGCCCCCAACTGCTCTGGCTCCTCCCCCCTCTTCACTGTGTGTGTTTCTGTGGACCTGCTTGGTTTGTGCGTTCTGCGCCTGCCTTGTGCTGCTGTGGTGGGTTGTGCTAGTGGACCTGAAGCTGTTGTTGTTCTAGCAAGGATTTGTAATTCTTTTGTGTGTTGTTGATGCTTTAGTGGAGTTACGGCCCACCAGAGTCTCTGCTCTGATCTTCTTGTTGAACTTCTTCAAAGGTCTTGCTGCGAATCCACTTGAATGTTTTGTGTTTGTAGTCTTCATGTGTCAGACTGAGGCATGCACAGCATGCTTGTACTCCTCATGCTGCCATTTCGTCAGAACAGTTTGCATTCCTCACAGCAAACTAACCAGCAGTGCATCTTTTAGACGTTGTGAGCCATGCATGATCTAATGAAGGATAAGCAATTCAAACCCAAGGGTTCTCTTTACCTTCCAGTTTGGGTCCAGAATTGTCCCGGTTCTGAGGGAACAGGACCTCCGTAAGTCACCAGCCTCCATCCACGCTCAGCCATCCTCTCTCTCTCTCTCTCTCTCTCTCTCTCTCTCGGGTCTCTCTCTCTCTCTCTCTCTCTCTCAGGTCTCTCTCTCTCTCTCTCTCTCTCTCTCTCTCTCAGGTCTCTCTCTCTCTCTCTCTCAGGTCTCTCTCTCTCTCTCTCTCTCTCTCTCTCTCTCAGGTCTCTCTCTCTCTCTCTCTCTCTCTCTCTCTCTCTGTCTCTGGTCTCTCTCTCTCTCTCTCTCTCTCTCTCTCTCTCAGGGCTCTCTCTCTCTCTCTCTCTCTCTCCTCTCCTCTCCTCTCCTCTCCTCTCCTCTCCTCTCCTCTCCTCTCTGCTCGCTGGCTGTCTGGCTGTCAGCAAGGTGCTGCTGAGAATCCTTCCATCTTTTCTGCCCGGGCCTCCACCCTCCGAGGGGGGGGGGGGGGGTCCTCCACCCTCCAGCAGGGGGTCCTCCACCCTCCGAGGGGGGGCTTCTGGACTGTAAAAGATGGTTTCTGTTCCTGGATATCCAACTTGGTATCATTCAGGAAAAGACACTAACATTTGCATGCCTGTGGTTTTCTGAACACTTAGACTTGTGTTGTGATGGTGAACAGTAGTGGTGAACATTGCACGCTTGCTATAGATCACTAGGTTGGGGGTGTGTGCTTTACAGTTGTGTGTGAGTGTTTTCTGTTTCTGTTCCAAGCCGTGTGTTTGGTGCTAACTGTGGCTGTGTGTTGCCGCCCTTCCTCACAGCGACCGCTCTCTGGAGGTCTACCTCAGGCCCACCTTCATGGAGGACCGCTCCGGCCCCATCTTCTACTAGAGGCCGCTCAGGGCCTCGTACTCCAGTGGGCAGAGCGTGGCCGTGCCGTGGGTCAGCGCCGGCTCTGACCACCGGGTCCTAGCGCTGCCCCTGGTACCTTGGGGACTCCCAGTGACATGGAGAGGTTTTTTTGTAGTTTAGTTTGTCCCTGCGTAGCGTTCAGGCTGGCGCTGCGGGCGGCGAGCGCTCAGCCAGCCTGCGTTGTCGTAGCGGTGCTTCGCTAATCACTTCAGGGCTGCAGGGAAACGCCCTCTCTGGCCTGAAACACGCGCTCAGCAGAGCAGGCTTTCATTGGCTGGTGCTTCACACTGGCGGTGGGGGACATTCACACTGTTAGGGAAGTGAAGCTCATATATACTCTGCATTGCTGCTGTGAATATCTTTATTAAGTGTCATTTGAGGAGTGTGGGTGTGTATATATATGTATATATCACTTAGAGTTAAGCAGTGGTGGTGCTCTCTAGACCAGCTTCCATCAACTGTTTGAATAGCATATCCTCAGAAATTAGCATTTGGGTGCAAACGCTCCAGTATGGGCTCACATGGTTCTTCGATGCTGGCCCCTAACATCACATGTTATAGTAACTATACAGTACACCAACATGTTTAGTTTGGGAACTGTGCCTTCTCTTTTTTTTAAGGGGCTGCGTCCTCAATATAATCACTATTCTGCGCACTGTTATATGAAAAAGATTACACATCACAACTGCTTCTGTACTTTATTTTATGCGGTTACTTTGCCGTTTTGTCTTCTGGTGATCTTGAATAATCTTAAATGAGTTGCTGTTACAGAAAGGCAGCATTATCTTTTGCTGATATAAGAATACAATTAATAGTCATATTTTTGTGTTGTTTGTTTTTGGTTCAATCAAAGATGCCAGATATTGGCCAAATTAAAATTCATGTAAGTAATGGGTCATTTTGGGTCAGTTTCAGCTGTAGTTAGAGTGGTACCTTATTGATTGATCATCATAATGCCATCATATCATATGATCACATTATTTTACTGTGTTGAAATTTATTGCTTCAAGTGCAAATCACCAGTACCGGTTATACAGTAATGACAATGTATATTTAAACTCTTTCTACTGGTAACCATTAGACTCCTAGGGAATGCAGCACGTTGCAATCATGGTCTCAGAAATGTCCCATTGCTTTGTTTTCCAAACAGTTTTCTAATTGTTTGTCCATTTCTCACTCTTTGTCTTGGTTGTGTTCTGTATATTTGTGTTGTACAGGACCTTCAGTGCGTTGGAGTTATTGTGTAAAATAAAAACCTTGTTGTGTACAGCATCCATGTGGCCTGTGTTGTGTACATTAAGCCCCTCCCATTCACTTGAGAGACTCTGACACAAGGAAAGAAAACCAACAATGATGTGATTTATTTGTGTGGGGGGCGGCGTGATGTTACTACTGGTGCACGGAGCCCCGCCTCCATCACCGTGCGCTTCCTCATCCTCATCCCCAGCATCAGCATCCCTGGCCGGCTCAGACGCCAGCCGTCCACAGGTTGAATGGCATTTGAAATCTAACACTTACATTTTTCATAGAAAAATATCAATTCTCAGCTCGGGAGAAAGTGGACAGAGAGGAAACACAATTGGCACTTTGAGGAGGGTGGAGGAAGCTCTCGATACAGCAGTAGTAAATTCAAGTCAAGCCCGATAACATGTTGATCACGCTCATACGATATGGGAACCATATGTCACCTGTTTCACACTTTTCTCTCAGAGTCGTTTCCGTTTCAATTCAAACCCCGGTGTTGACTTGGAACCCAGACCAGGATGGGTTACACCTTGAGCACTGGGGGTACTGGGGCATTGGGGGCGGGGCTACACCTTGAGCACTGGGGGTACTGGGGCATTGGGGGCGGGGTTACACCTTGGGTACTGGGGCACTGGGGGCGGGGCTACACGTGGGACCACGGGGCACGGCTGCTTCAACGAGACTCACGTGAACTGTTGGATTCTACACAAGAAGCATGGAGGGCGGGGGGGCACTAGGTAAAAAAAAAGCCTACTGTGGTGCTCACGTTAGGTTCTGAATGCAGGCGTGGTCTTCACCATCCTGCTGACTACGATGCGGCGCGAGGAGTGACAGACGACAGTAAGTTAAGGTGAGGCGGGAGCTAACTGGACACAACATGGACCATCTCACAGGGTGTCTATCTGGACACAACATGGACCATCTCACAGGGTGTCTATCTGGACACACTCCTGGGTTCATCACGTTGGGGTTCACACAGTGAAAGATGTTTGACCACAGAGTGACCGATTAGACGAGGGCAGCACAGCTCTGTGGGGTGGAGGCTTCCCTGCAACACGATGCACCTAGAGCACCATCTCAGGAAGCTCCCTGTAGTTAAACCAGAAACGCCTCTTTGGAGGTTGGATGTCACCCAGACGGGGTTCTGAAGGCCACCGTTCATTTCGGCAACCCCACCCCCCGAAACCCCACCCTCTGCCTGGTCAGAATAGGAAGGGGTCTTGTTGTTAGGCAGTTAGCGATAGCAGCATCCTTTTTCATCATGCTTTGTGGATTTAGCAACAGCACTGAGCTGTAACTGTCCAATCAATGGTAAGCAGAACCAAGGCAGCCAATGAGAACAGCAGCAATGGAAGCATTCATTTGACATTTTTCTTTTTCTTTATCTCGTAAAACTTTGTCGTAAAACTATGTCCTGTTGAGTTGCTGATGGACATTGACGCTGCATTGTGTCAATGAGAAAATAAATTATATATCATATATTATCATTTATGTATACTCTTTTGCTATTGCATCGCACAGAGATGCTGCTTTCCTTATAAAATCCTGGTTGTCATCTTTTAAACAATCAAACTGCAGCTCTTCGACTTTTTCGGATGTGAACCAGAATTCCCTGGTGGGATCAGCATTTGGCGACTCCACCCTGCAGGTGTGTTGAACCACCAGCTATGTTCACACTGTGGTGCTGCGATGTGGAGATCTTGGGTTCCACCTTCCGGCACCAGCTTGTATGATAGCTTCACTGCTGGTCTCCATCTTGCCCTGGGGTGGGGAAATGAGATGAGAGGAGATCATTCAAGGTAAACCCTTTCAGCAGAGAGCTTTCTTTAGGTCTTAGTCGTCTCAGTTTAAGCATGACGCCGTATGTTCCTGTATGTGTAGTGCTAATGGAGGCACAGTCTACTGACTGCAAAAGAGTACAGCGCAGTTTTGACTCCAGACCTGCAGGAGAGCCGAGGTGTGGATCAGACACGTGTGTGATGGAGAAGCGGGACACGCTGAAGCGACCGAGGGGAGCGGCCGGACCTCCGTGGAGAGGGAGAGAGGTGGGGTTGCACTCCGAGTGAGCGGCAGGGTCGGCTTTCAAAGGGAGGGCATCTTCACAGTTCCAATTTCCACCTAAAAGTTCCAGAGGCACCACAGGCACAATTGAAAACAAAACACATTTACTAGCTCTGGGTTTCTTATTTACTTGTTGCTCTGATGAACATACCTTCTTTGGTGATCCCGTTTCCCTGTGCATCACCAGGATCACATGTTGCATCACCAGGATCACATGTTGAATCACCAGGATCACATGTTGAATCACCAGGATCACATGTTGAATCACCAGGATCACATGTTTCCTCACAAGGCTGAGGCACATCTTCAGAGTTGTTTGAGTTTTCCGCTGGTGGAGAACCACTTGGCTCTTCTTCTGTGGAGAAGGTGCAGTCAGACAGCTCCCCCGGTGGGCTTTCCTGGTGGCCAGAAAACATCATGTATAGAAACAAATATGTGATACAGCAGCATCCCTGTGTGGTTTTAGTGTGCGGGGGGTTTGTATAGACCTGGTCAAAGAGGAACACAGTGACATCATCAAAGAAGGACACCACTTTCTTCTTCTGCTCCAGCTCCTCGCAGAAGGATGGGCTGAGCAACGTAGGCATCTTCAGGAGGCTGCGGAGATGACTGGTGCCACTGCAGTCACTCACCACCACTGGCACCAGGGTGCAGTCGTCCTCGCTCTCCTCGCTCTCCTCCTCCTGGATGTTGTAGGTCCTCAGTTCCTCGTCAGACTCACTGTCGTCTGAGTCGTCCTCCTCTTCCTCGAGGGGGGCCCTCATGTCCTCCCCGCAGAGCTCCAAAAATGACGAGGAGGACGAGAGTTTGTTCTGCGTGTGGTCGGACTCCACACACATGCCGTCCTGTGAGTCACACTCGCCCGCGTCAATGTCTTCGAAGTCCTCCTCGTCCATTTTCACCGCCTTCTGGGCTTCGTCCACCTCCACAGAACCAAGATCGAACTTGGGGATCTCCTCGTCTCCGGCCGAGTCCTCGCTGAGCTCTGTGTCCTTGGAGCCATCATCCTGGCAGTCAGTGGCGGTGGAGTCAGAATTCACAGAAGTTAGAGGAGAATAGTTCTCTGATCCTCTGTTTCCCTGTCCTTGGTTGGTCGAGGCTTCTGGGACTGTGGCCAAAGGCTCACTGATATTTGATGAAGTGCAGTTGGAGGAAGGTTCTTCCTCTGAATGCTGAGTGTTCAGCTCTAGGTCCTCTTCGGCAGGTCCAGACTCCTTGGTCAAACAGCCCCCCATTTCGGGGGGGAAGGGTGATAGCATGGAGAAGCTGGGATTAGGGCAGCGGGGTTCTGGGTCCGGGGGAGTGTGTGAGAGTTGAACCACAGCACTGCTTATGTTTTGTCTTGTGTTGGTCAGATGCTCCTCGGTGTGAGTAAATGCTCTGATCAGATCAGGGTCAGCAGCAGGACTCAGGATTTTCCCAGAATTGACTTTGCGGTCACCTGGACCAGCAAAGAAGTTGCTGCCATCTTCGTGGGGGCTCCTCTCGTTCTCTGCATCATAATCAGAGAGGTAGGCCGAATCCCGGTATGGACTCTTCCCACCCAGTCCCTTCAGCTGGACATGGGTGCTGCCAGTCACTGAGCAGACACCCTGACCTAGGTCCACCTGCAGAACTAGATCAGGTTTCTGGCCCAGCTCAGGGCTGGATTCGCCGGCGCGAGGATCCGTCAGCTCTTTGAAGAAGAACTCGGGCGACTCGTTGTTCTCGGTGTCGTAGCCGCTGTCCAGGGACTTGGGCAGCACAGGGGTGCTGAAGGCGTCTGGGCTGAAGGCGTCCGGGCTGAAGGCGTCCGGGCTGAAGGCCTGGTCGCAGGGCCCGGCTGCTGATGGAGACCGCTGGAGAGCGTCAGCAGTTTCCGGGGTTCCTGCGAGATGCTTTACCGGACTGATGTCTTCCTCAACCTCAGCGTAGTCCAGGTTGAAGTCGACAAATATCCCTGATGTGATGTCTGTTATGTCATCATCTTCATCCTCACTAAAGTCACCTAGCTCCACCAGGCTAACGCTTGAGTCCCTGATTCCCACTCCACTGTCTAATTCTCGGTTGCATTCAGAAACCTCACGAGTGCCCTGAACCTGCATGCCTTGCATAAAGGGTGACATGTCCCAGAGAGTCACATTTGGCCTGTCAGACAGTGCTTCTATTGGACCTTTGTAAGGCTCCGTATATGAGACTGGAGAGTTAATGCAGCTTGCTTCCAGCAGTCTCATAGGCTCAGAGTACAATCTATCGACACTGTGAAATAATGGCTTTTTACAGTGAGCTTCTGGTTGACCAACTAGTTTTACACCCCTGGTGTTTACATTTGAGCTTACCAGGGCATCACTGGTGTTTACATTATCTATGATTGAATCGCTTTTATTTTGAGGGTCACTTGTATCTTTTTCATTGTGACCCAGGTAAATGTATGGGCCTAACTCAATACTTTTGGATGCAGGAATAGTTTCTCTTCCTGTGGTCTCTACATAGCTAAATGGCTTATAGTTGTCCACAGTGCTGTTGCTCACTATGGTTTCAGGCCACAGTTCTGTTGTGTTATTATACGATGTGGTGTACTGGAGATCCAAGTAGCTACCCTGCACATTGGCTGTGTGCCTGCCGTCAAAGCTCAGGCTGTTATTATTAGCTGAGTGGTTGGAGGTCCAGTTAGTGGTTTCTGCCTCGGTGAAAAGGTCTCCATCCATGTCGTTAGTAACCACACTCCTCCGCTGGCCCACCTGTAGGCCGTCTCCTGTTTCCACGTCGATGATGTGGTTAGTGGGCACTGCCTTCCTGACAGGGCCAATCACATCACAGTAGCTGTCGCTGAGCATGCAGTTCTCTGTGCTGGGTTCTAAATATGGATCGCAGAATCCTAAACTAGGGCTGCTGATTGCTCGAGAGACACTCCTGGAGTTCTCCGTTCTCCCCATGAGAGGCAGGATGTTCTGCTGAATTTCTGATGTCAGATGTTCTTCGGACAGCCAGGCTTTGCCCCCCGCTCTGCCGGCTGACACGGGCTCATGGTGGCCGCCGGCTTGGTGACTGTCTGAGGTGCAGCGCGCCTGGAGCCCAGGATCCTCTGGAGGCTCCATGGTGAGCGAGACGGTGGGGCTCTCTTCCTGGTCGTAGGACGGCCTGGCGGCCTCCGGCCCCGGGCTGCCGTCCGCCGTGCCGTCGTCCAGGTCTATGTTGCACCCCACCGGCTCCTCGATCCGGATGTAGTACTCGCTGCTCACCGAGGGGCTGTGGGCGCTCAGCACAGGAACCACCCCCGGGGGGTCTGGCTCGTAGCGGGACGGGGACGCGGCCCGGCCGTCGGCGTGGCGGCCCCCCGCTGACGCGCCTCCTTTGACCGGGTAGTACATGTCCTGGTAGTGAGGGTTTCCCCGGCCCAGCGGGCCGCTGGTGGATGCGGAGCGGTACGGCTGCTCGGACCGGGCCTGCTCGGACCCGGCCTGCTCCCACTTGTACTCAAAGTTGAGGCCGTGGACGCTCTCGGTGACCGTCAGGAGGTCGTCCCCGGGGTCAGAGAACTGCTCCAGCAGGGGGAAGGAGGAGCAGGCCGAGGAGGCCAGCTCCACATCCGGGGCGGTCTGGGGGGGGTCAGGGGTCAGGGCCAGGGTGGAGATGATGGTGTGGGTGCTGCTGCCGAACAGGTTGGGCTTCAACGTGTTCCATCTCTGTTCAAAATCCTCCTCGGCCTCACAGGAGCCTTTGGCACACAGGTATGTGACCAGCAGGTGGATCTCCTCAGTGCTGGGCCGCAGCTCGGGCTGTAGCCAGCAGAACTGCATGACCTCGTACCTACGGGATGTTACAGAGACGTGGCAAGTTAATGTAGGAACAAGCCTTCATTTTGAACACGGCTCCTCGATGAGTCAAAGTATAAGTTGCATCGTCGGGATAAAGTTAGGTGTGGAGAAGGTCTGAGTCAGCCTCCGAGGCTCCGAGAGGAGAGAGCTGGACCCGCCACTCCACAAATCCATAAAAAACACTCCCTGTGCCGAGTGGACCACAGATGCTTCGTAGGCAGATATGTTTTTTACATGCTGGTGTGTGTGTGTGTGTGTGTGTGTGTGTGTGTGTGTGTGTGTTGGTGTGTGTGTCTGTGTGTGTGTGTTTGTGTGTATGTGTGTTTGTGTGTGGGCGTGTTTGTGTGTGGGAGTGCATTATGTGTGTGTGTGTGTGTGTGTGTGTGTGTGTGTGTGTGTGTGTGTGTGTGTACGTGTGTTTGTGTGTGGGAGTGTGTGTGTGTGTGTGTGTGTGCGTGCAGGACTACGTTAAGCCCGTAGCCAGCATGTTGTCAGGAAGACTTCTGAAGACGTTCAGTAATGTTGATTAATGGGTCTTGAGTAACAAACCACCAGAAATAATTGGATCAAAGCAATTGATCGTCTCCCCTCACCAGCATGAAGAAATATGGCCCTGGGCAGGACTATATTGATTATGAAGGCATAGAAGAAGCAAGATATTGCCCAGGTATAAAGGGCATAATGTTTGGTTGAATTGGCTAGAAACGTGAAAGTAATTTAGTGATCCTTTATGATGTGATTAGTACGATGGGAGGTGTTAAATCTTTGATTGTGACTGAATGCTTGTGACGTTTGCCAGCGTTAAACCCACACTAAGCAACGTTTCTGTTTCGATTCCACTCCAAAATACCAGCAGCAGCAGTAGCTGTCGTCCCGTGGTGATATAGGACTAACTGTAGCGCCACTGCCAGCCACTAGAGGCCGCTGATGGGGGAACGTGGTAGTGCGGTTTAGGTGCTGCGGTCTTACCAGCGTTGAGCCAGGGGAGCGTCCAGTTGTGGTTTGGGCAGCTTGAGAAGCTGTTCCTTCACTGCATACGTCAGCACCTGTCTGTCTGAATAGTGTTGGTAAGGCTGGTTCCCCAGCTCAAACAGCTCCCACATGGTCACACCAAACGACCTGGGGTTACAAAGTACCTCTCCTTAATCAGTGGACTACAGTTATGTTTGCTCTTAAATCAAATCTGAACATGAAGCTGCACTCGACAGACGGCTACATAAACATATTTTTAGCTCTCAGGGCTCATGTATCTCACCACACGTTGCTGGTCTTGGTTTGGTCCACCACCAGAAGGTTTCCATGGACCTCATCTATCAGCTCGGGGGCGATCCAGCGCAGGGGAACCCAGATCTGGTCCGGGGTCACAAAGTAGTCCTCCTTCCGAAAACAGGACCAGACCAGAGAGTTGGGGCCTGAGCGCTCTAACAAGAGGGGAGCGGCATGGAGCCGTCTGCAGGAGGTACCTTGTACTGTCTGCAGGAGGTACCTTGTACTGTCTGCAGGAGGTACCTTGTACTGTCTGCAGGAGGTACCTTGTACTGTCTGCAGGAGGTACCTTGTACTGGCTGTGTGAGAGGTCTGCAGGAGGTACCTTGTACTGGCTGTGTGAGAGGTCTGCAGGAGGTACCTTGTACTGGCTGTGTGAGAGGTCTGCAGGAGGTACCTTGTACTGGCTGTGTGAGAGGTCTGCAGGAGGTACCTTGTACTGGCTGTGTGAGAGGCCATAGTCTCCTATCTTCACGGTCATGTCTGAGGTCAGCAGGCAGCTCCGCAGGGCCAGGTCACTGTCAACACAAGGAACAGTTTGGCACCTTAAGTTTTGCCCTCGCTAACACTAATAATCGGTGTAATTCTACAGCGGTAACATGTTATGAAATGCCCTGTTATAACAAAATTGCTACATTGCAGGGAGAATGATATACAAAACATATTTCAACATTTCCACTTGCAGAAAAATGTGGCCGAAGAATAGGTGTGCTGTTATTGGGCCATAAGCTAACATCTTTAATAGGTACATGTTTTTCTACACACTGAGGGAGAATGCTGTGCTATTTTTTTATATTTATATGTCTTTGTATGTCCACTGCTCCCTGGAGTGTGTTGTGGAAGATAGTGAATGCAGCCCATCCCTCAATGCACACGAGGAGAGAGAGAGAGGAGAGGAGGAAGAGTAGGGCTCGCCCCCGGCAACAAAATCACTGATGCTGGAGTTCCATCACAACGACTCAGTCAGCACCAGGATGTTGTTGCAAGGGGAGGCCAGCAGAGGGCGCACAGGTCCACACTTCTGATATCTGATTATCTCCACATCTCCCGACAACAATCCATTCAAAAAGTACTCATCATTCATCGAAGTAATTAGCATCGGGAAAATTAAGAGATACAAAACAGAAAATCTCAGAAAAATCAAAAATGCAGCATGACTTTCGGACAAAAAATGAGGATGTCGCTTTACAGCTTATGTCTATTCTAAGCAAAATAGAGCTCATAACATATTAACTAAACTAGCTGTGAATGAGGGTGTTTCTGTTCTGGTCTACCTGTGAATGAAGGTGTGTTTGTGTTCCTGGTCTACCTGTGAATGAAGGTGTGTTTGTGTTCCTGGTCTACCTGTGAATGAAGGTGTGTTTGTGGAGGTGCAGAAGCCCTGCAGCGATCTCACAGGCCATCCTCTGGAGGATGAAGGCGTCGGGGGCTTCTGATTCGGGGCCTTGGCAACACCGCAGGTAGCTCTTCAGATCGCCCTGGAGTAGGGAGAATAAAACACACAAAATGAGGCAACACAGAGAGAGATCCTCATTCTACATTGATGTTGTTATGCTGAGTGACTATGGACACTCACACGTATTTTACATTTGTAGTTTGGCAACTTTTTTTTTTTTCAAGTTTGTGATTATGGAATTATAAGCACAACAAAACAACTTTAATCTTTTGATGCTGAGCTACACAACCAAAGCGCTGCTACTCCTTCTCACCAGGGGGCAGAACTCCATGAGCAGCAGGTAGGGAGTGACCTCGGAACACTGGGCCAGACACTGCAGCAGAGCGGGGTGCTGGAGAGTCCTAGGAGACCATGGCATTATGCATAGAAATATATATGAGTACAGCACTGACCCGGCCTCATTCATCCACACACACACACACACACACACACACACACACACACACACACACACCATCTTTGTGCATTCAGTCACTAATCAATCCATTCATTCAGTTAGTGCTTGTGTGTGTGTGTGTGTGTGTGTGTGTGTGTGTGTGTGTGTGTGTGTGTGTGTGTGTGTGTGTGTGTGTTACCGATACGGCTGGATCTCCTCCACAAATTGCATTTGCTCATGAACACTGGCGCTGGCGTTGAGCTCCTTCACCACCACCTGGGTGGTGCTCAGGCCCTCCGTCACCTCCCCCAGCAGAACCTGGAGGACGGAGGAGAACGCCATCGGTGAACAATTGATCACATTCACCCCCTGAGACAAAGACCGTAACACAGCGACCCGCTCCATGCAGCAGCAGCAGGAGAACCGAGGTTCTGACGAGAGCTGGGCCGGCCCGGTGCGGCAGCAGAGAGACTTCAGTACACATGTCAGCCATGGATCTGACTTCTTCACGCACATTAAATCCATCACATGGAAAACAGAGGAAGACGTTGGCTGACTGAGAAGGAGGAAGAGGCGATCACCTTGCCAAACCAGCCCTGGCCGACCTCCTTCAGGTACAGAAGACTGTGGCGCCCCAGGTCCGACGACTTCAGCAGCTGGACTGGAAAGAACCGAGAAGCATGTTTAACAGAGATGACAGACAGACGGACATACAGTCAGACAGGCAGACAGACGGATAGAGAGACAGACAGACAGGACAAGGACCGATAAAACCCCATCAGTTCATCCCCTAACAGTTATCAGAACATCCATGAAATCCTTTCAGCTATCATGAAAATTGGAGACACAAAAGTGATGAAGATGTGAAAAAGTTGAAAGGCTGACGAAGGTCAGAGCTGGTATTCTGAATATAAAAATACTCTCAGCTTTGGGAAAAGCTGCACAGGCATTCTCTGCAGCATCCACACTTTAAAACACAGCCAGGATCCAATCATCCTCTGGTCCTGATGGAACCACCAGGAGACACACCGCCCAAATACCTCCATGTGTCCTCAGGGCTCCCGACTACTGGTGGAGATGGAGGAAAACCATGCTGCTGCGGGAGGAGGTGGAGGTGGAGGAGAGCGGGATCCAGTCCCATGGAACCAGCTCTGGTTCAGAGTGTGAGCACCAGGACCCAGGACCTGTCCCCTGGACCAGGACCTAAGACCAGTACCAGGACCCAGGACCAGGACCCAGCAGCGAGGCCTCAGTGTGTCGTCGGACCACCAGCCGGCAGCCCCCCGTCTGCATGGCAAGGAGGCCTTCCTTTTCCCCCAGAGGACCCTTCTCCTCTTGTCCCCCCCCCAGGCTCCCCCGGCCTCCCCCACCCCCCAGCCCTCCGCTCCATGGTGCCTGATCACAGACGTGGGACCCTCACCCTCTGCAGACCCTCACCCTCTGTGGACCCTCACCCTCTGTGGACCCTCACCCTCTGTGGACCCTCACCCTCTGCTACCAGCGAGTGTCTGGCGGCGAGCAGCTCTGCGTGCAGAGACTCAAGACAAGATGTCCTCCGACGGTGACACAATGCCTCATAAACCCCCCCCCCCCCCCCGCCAGCCTCCCCCCCTCTCTCTGCCTGGCACCCAATGAGGACGCAGCATTCCTGCGTCTCACAGTGGCACAAGCGCATCTCTGTCACACGCACAAGACCGACCTCTGTCATCCCCCTCTCAAGAACCCTGCCTCATGCCCCCCCCACTCCCAGGGTCAGAGGTCATGCCACCACCCTCCCCTATCTCCATCTCGGGTCACAGAGGCCTCACTGTGGCCCCGTGGTGACAGTCCTCCACTGTCGCATTCCGTCCACGCTAGAAAACCTGCTGAAGTAGGGCCATTGTTCAGTCCCTCACTGTCTCTCTGTATCTCGCTCTCTCTCGCTCTGTTTCTCTCCCTCTCTCTTTCCCTCCCTCCCTCCCTCCCTCCCTCCCTCCCTCTCTCTCTCTCTCTCTCTCTCTCTCTCTCTCTCTTTCTCTTTCTCTCTCCCTCCCTCCCCCCCCCCCCCCCCCCTCTCTCTCTCTCTCTCTCTCTCTCTCTCTCTCTCTTCTCTCTCTCTCTCTCTTCCTGCTCCATAAAACACACACACATTTAGTCATGGTGTCCTGTGGACCAGCCTCTCACACCAATACACCCAAACGTGCACACACACAAACGCATTGACACGCAAAAGATGCCTGTGCACACACACGCACACACACCAACACACACACCCGCAGACACACACACACACACACACGCTGCAAGCGAGCACTGACAGCGTTCTGAACCATTGAAATGACGGTGCAGGGGTTGTCACGGTGATAACAATCCTGCAATCTCCCCCCTTCTCAGCCACCACCCGTTGGTGAGTCCCCCTGTCAGAGAGAGAGACTCAGGGAGAGGAAGATGGAGAATGATTACGAGTAAAAAAAAGGCGTATTGTTATGGTGTGAAATCTGAAATGTCTGAGTGTGCATTCTTGTCCCACACCAGACATTCCAGGAGGAGAAATGTGGCGTGCAGTCAGACGACTGTGATTATACTGGTGGTCTGCTGTGAAGGAGGACCCCCGCCCACTCACACTCACACACATGACGCGTGGACGCGGGTTCATGAGGTCACATGTGAGGCGGACATGTGTGCACACGGCCTGGGACAACACGGCTCTGTCAGCCGCACACGTTGGTGTTTCCATCATGCAACTTTCAAACGGATGAATCCCTGCTTTGTAGCAGCGTGGCCTGCTGTGTGTGTGTGTGTGTGTGTGTGTGTGTGTGTTATTAATGATGCTGGCTGAACCTGAGGAGGTCAATGTTATTTGTCTCTTCAACATAACAGTTATCCTTCCTGTTTTGCTGCATGCAGAGAAGATATGTACATCATCTCTGAACATATCTGAAGATTATTTGTTATTTAAGTGTCAAACATTCTAAGTTATAGTTAGTTTAGGCTCAAGAAGACAGGTCAACTGCAATGCTTTGGAATTTAAACTACATATTTAGACACATTGCAAGTATGCACATGTGAACAAAAGGATGTGTACAATGTACACAACAAAGCTATTGATAATGACAGAACAAACCAACGTCAGGATGTGTGTGTCCATTCTCCATACATAATGAACAGTGTGTACCAGCTCTACACAGCCAAGCTGGCCTGTCTGTATTCCTCATCTCTTCTCTCTGCTGCTCTCCCTCTGGTCCTCGCCTTGCAACACCTTGACCAATCACAAAGCTGTAGCTGTGACAAGACAGGAGGAGGCCAGCCATTGGCTGTGAGCCTAAGGCTACATCGTCCAATCGTCAGAGCCCGTGCTCATATCCTAGATCGCCCCCTCTGGCTAAGCACAGCAGCGCCCCAGACCAATGAGTCACACCACTAGGATCCAGTTTGGGCTCAGAAACACACTGAGACAGACAGACCTCCACGTTCCTCCCTGAGCCAGCAGAGGGATGAACCCTGTGCCCCCCACTGTGGGCAGGGGCTCCGCAGCGTTACGCTGGTCCTACAGTGGAGTGTGGTACATCTGCCTGGCAGCAGACCCTCACACACGCTCTGCACTGCAGTCACGCTTCTGAAGCGCAGCGGCGTGCAGAGGAGATGTGGGCTGCTGTCCTCCAGCAGGAACGCAGCGGTGGCATCACACACCAAAATAGAAAGAATACCAAAGAGGAACGATGCTCATGAAAGATCATCTCTGAACAAAGCCGGACGTATATTTCAGATCTGACCAAATGTCTCTCTTGGAGCTCATTTCC
>JAXIVH010000021.1:1245623-1298123 GCA_036785325.1 Urophycis tenuis
CACACACTGAGGGAACCCAGCGACCACCACAAGCTACGGTGCTCCCTGATCACTACTGTTAGAACACTACTGTTAGAACACTGCTGTTAGAACACTGCTGTTAGAACACTGCTGTTAGAACACTGCTGTTAGAACACTACCATTACAACACTGCTGTTAGAACACTGCTGTAAGAACACTGCTGTTAGAACACTGCTGTTAGAACACTGCTGTTAGAACACTGCTGTTAGAACACTACTGTTAGAACACTGCTGTTAGAACACTGCTGTTAGAACACTGCTGTTAGAACACTACTGTTAGAACACTGCTGTTAGAACACTGCTGTTAGAACACTGCTGTTAGAACACTGCTGTTAGAACACTACTGTTAGAACACTGCTGTTAGAACACTGCTGTTAGAACACTACTGTTAGAACACTGCTGTTAAAACACTACTGTTAGAACACTACTGTTAGAACACTGCTGTTAGAACACTGCTGTTAGAACACTACTGTTAGAACACTGCTGTTAGAACACTGCTGTTAGAACACTGCTGTTAGAACACTACTGTTAGAACACTGCTGTTAGAACACTACTGTTAGAACACTACTGTTAGAACACTGCTGTTAGAACACTGCTGTTAGAACACTACCATTACAACACTGCCGTTAGAACACTGCCGTTAGAACACTACCGTTAGAACACTACTGTTAGAACACTGCTGTTAGAACACTGCTGTTAGAACACTACCGTTACAACACTGCCGTTAGAACACTGCCGTTAGAACACTGCTGTTAGAACACTACCGTTAGAACACTGCTGTTAGAACACTGCTGTTAGAACACTGCTGTTAGAACACTGCTGTTAGAACACTACTGTTAGAACACTGCTGTTAGAACACTGCTGTTAGAACACTGCTGTTAGAACACTACTGTTAGAACACTGCCGTTAGAACACTACCATTAGAACACTACCGTTAGAACACTGCTGTTAGAACACTGCTGTTAGAACACTGGTGTTAGAACACTACTGTTAGAACACTGCTGTTAGAACACTGTTGTTAGAACACTGCTGTTAGAACACTACCATTACAACACGGCCGTTAGAACACTGCCGTTAGAACACTACCGTTAGAACACTGCTGTTAGAACACTGCTGTTAGAACACTGCCGTTACAACACTGCCGTTAGAACACTGCCGTTAGAACACTACCGTTAGAACACTACCGTTAGAACACTGCTGTTAGAACACTGCTGTTAGAACACTACTGTTAGAACACTGCTGTTAGAACACTACTGTTAGAACACTGCTGTTAGAACACTACCGTTACAACACTGCCGTTAGAACACTATTGTTAGAACACTACTGTTAGAACACTGCTGTTACAACACTGCTGTTACAACACTGCTGTTAGAACACTGCTGTTAGAACACTACCGTTACAACACTGCCGTTAGAACACTACTGTTAGAACACTGCTGTTAGAACACTGCTGTTAAAACACTACTGTTAGAACACTGCTGTTAGAACACCGCTGTTAGAACACCGCTGTTAGAACACCACTGTTAGAACACCGTTGTTAGAACACTACTTTTAGAATACTACTGTTAGAACACTACTGTTAGAACAATACTGTTAGAACACTGTTGTTAGAACACTGCGAGAGAGAGAGAGAGAGAGAGAGAGAGAGAGAGAGAGAGAGAGAGAGAGAGAGAGCGAGAGTAAGGGGGTAGATTGGGTACACAGTAGAGGACCAGCTCCATTGTGGGAGAGGTCACCAACACGAGATTCAAGATTCAAGATTCCATACTTTAATTGCCATACAACAGAAGTTGTTAGGGATTTGCTGCAGTGTGCTCTACACAACAGACAAGACAAACACCACACAAAATAGGAAGCCATAGACATGGACTAGACATAAGACATAGTACATAGATGATGATTCACCTCAGTGATCTTTAATTCTCCACCAACCAACAATGTTGAAAGGTGGATGAAGGAACTGCACCACAACACCACCTACAAACCCATCAAGGTGTAGGCACCACCTCGTACTCAGGGATGGAGAAAGACAAACCAATTGACTTTGTTGAAAGATTTGCAACAGAAAACCGATGCCAAATACTGATATGAGAATGTATAGCCACCTTGTGGTGGCATGCAAATAGAAAGAGGCCAAGTACGGAGCCCTGTGGCACACCAGAGTTCACTCTGCACTGTTCACAGGTCGCAGTGTCCAGGATTATCCCGTCGGTCCTGGCCAGCAGATTACCATGACCATGGACCATGAACTCTTACCAACTTCATCCTCCAGGTCAAGCAGAAGATTGAAGGTCAACATTATTGCACTTTTGTTGAGCAATATTAAAACCATTATCAACCAGCCAATGGCAAACAATGGTATATATATATATATATATATATATATATATATTGCTATTGGATATCATAATGATCAAAAAAAGAATGCATTCATGAGCATGCATGTTTGCGCCTGTGTCTTGCTTTTGAGAGGAGACACATTTGTCTTTTCTCACAGGCTTACTGAGGAGAGCAGGAAGACTCAGGCCTCAGGTGTTACTGCTGCGACACACATCCAGGCTGTCTCTGGGTTTATTTATCTTCTGGAGGCACCAAGCTCACACACACATACACAGAGTCTCATGGACACACACACACACACACACACACACACACACACACACACAATGTGCACAATCATGTAGAGATAAACGCACAGCCACATGGAGTCAAGCACACACTGAAGTCACATGGAATCTAGCAGGACCATGGTGACATTTAGCTGGGAAATGTTTAAACTCTCAATCACTGCAGGTGGAAATAAGTGCAGACGATAAAGGGCTCACAAGGCCTGAACAGGAGGAGGGATGGAGAGGGAGAGATAGAGGGAGAGATAGAGGGAGAGAGAAGAGAGAGGGGGAGACAGAGGGAGAGATAGAGGGAGAGAGAAGAGAGAAGGAGAGGTAGATGGAGAGAGAAGAGAGTGGGAGAGATATAGAAAGAGAGAGAAGAGAGAGGGGGAGATAGAGTGAGAGAGAAGAGAGTGAGAGGTAGAGAGAGAGAGAAGAGAGAGAGGGAGAGGGAGAGAGAAGAGAGAGAATGACAAGGGAGTGTGAGAGATTGAAAGAGGGAGAGAAAAAGAGGGGGGGGGGGGAGAGGGAGAGAGATAGAGCGAGAGGGGGGAGGAAGGAGTAGAAGGAGCGAATGAGTGAGGCAGTGATGAGTGTCATTATGTCATTAACTGGAGGCCCAGGGGAGCAAGCAGAGCAGCAGAGCTGTCCTCCTTGGAGCAGCCCTGAGGGGAGCAGGCAGAGCAGCAGAGCAGCAGAGCAGCAGAGCAGCAGAGCTGTCCTCTTGGGAGCAGCCCTGAGGGGAGCAGCCCTGAGGGGAGCAGGCAGAGCAGGCAGAGCAGCAGAGCTGTCCTCCTCGGAGCAGCCCTGTAGCCGGGGACACTCGTCCAATTGTTTCATGTTTCTTCCTTCCAGTGAGATAGCGAGGTAGTGAGTACGCTAGTTAGCTAGATAGCGGGTTAGATAGTTATCTATCTAGAAAGTTAGTTATGGTTAGGGTTAGGTAGTTCATCATCAGAATTAAAAAAGCAGCATACAGATAATAGATGTATTAGCATTTTCATCTCCATCACATCTAAATCATAAATCACACAACCAATTGCACATACAAAGACACACCCACACTCAAACACATGCACAAACACACTCAAACACACACACATACACACGCACAAACACACACACATACACACGCACAAACACACACACAAACACACACACATACACACGCACAAACACACACACAAACACACACACATACACACGCACAAACACACACACAAACATACACACGCACAAACACACACACAAACATACACGCGCACAAACACACACACAAACACACACACACATATACACGCACAAACACACTTCCTGTGACTTTTGCCCGTTTCCATCCCTCACTATTTAAACCTCCAGTCTGTTCCCCTGCTCGCTCCCCAGTCCGCCTCATGTAACTCCTTCAGCATGTTGATGAACGTTGGCTCAGTGTTTCATGTCTCCATGTTGGGCCTCATCATGGTGGGGTCAGTAACGAGCTACAGAGAACCAGAGACTCCTATTGCTCCCGTGGACACAAGTACAAGTACAAGTACAAGTACAAGTACAAGTACAAGTATACCTGACATGAGGGCCTGGCAGAGCTAGTGGTGTCTGTGGGTGGCCCTGGGGTGTGTGCACCGTGGTGACGTGGTGAATGGACGGCTGCATCACTCAGAGGACAGAGGGCAGAGGTCAGACCCTGCTGAGTGACGGCTCAGGGGGTCAGCAGCCCTCTGGGGTCAAGTGATGCACCTTCAAAGGTTAGTAGTACGCAGAGACGTCATGCTGAGCGGGCCTCCCAGCTCTGCCCTGAGACTCACACACACACCTGATTTGTCAACTGCGATGCCACAGCGATGTCAGTCAGCACCGCTGCTTCTGGGGGCGGAGCTCTCCCTGGTGCTGAAACGGGAGCTCAGGTGATTACAGCGCAACTCTCCTCCCTGAGGGAGAGGACGGCTAGCGCCATGCTAGCTCAGTGAGGTCAGATAGCCCGTCTTTCTCTCTCTCTTTCTCTACTCCTCTCTCTCTCTGTCTCTCTCTCTCTCTCTCTCTCTCTCTCTCTCTCTCTCTCTCTCTCTCTCTCTCTTTAGTTCTCTTTCCCTCTCTCTGTCTCTCTTGGCCACTGTCTTTCTCTCCCCCTTTAACTCTCTCTCTCTTCCACTTTCCCTCTTTCCCTCCCTCTCCTCTGTCTTTGTGTGACCCCAGAGCGACAGCCCCACTCTAAGACATCATCATCATCATCATCATCTGCCCTTATTGCCATGACGACCATGACTTTTCCCCTGGGTCTGGGTCTTGATGATGCTGATTAATATATAAATATTTGCCAAAAACAATTGTATTTAATGGCACACAAACACACACACACACACACACACACACACACACACACCTGCACGTGTGGACACACACACAAGTAGTTTCCTGGCAGCTCTTCCTTCAGTATGGCTCGTTCAGTGGTGCCGCTAATGACTGACAATGTATTTAGAACCAACAGAACCCCCATGGGAGGCGGCCTGAGTGATGCTACTAGCTAGTGGGCCTTTAAGTGCAGGAGATTTGCTCCCATCCCCAGGAGCCAGTAATGAATAGAACCATCATATCATCTGTCTATGGAGGTCTGGGCCAAGGCCACAGGTTTCCAGACTGCCTTCATGAGAGGCCTTAAAGTCTGACTTGTTTTATTGGAGTGATTCATATTTAGAATAATGTTCCAAATAAGGTTGTTTAATATATGTTTTATCATAGTCTGCGTGGCACGAGTAGCTAATATTCCTTTAATAACAGTCCTTTGATTTGTTCTGCCTTCCATCCTCTGATGGGAAGCGGTGGGCAGCGCTGACACCCATTGGCTGCTTCCTACACGCCCCTTTCTGTCACCTAGGCAACATTGATTCTCCATCCCATTGCTAGACAAAGTGTTAGCGTGCTGCTCTTCTGAGCTATGTGTATCGCCATGACAACGCCGTCAACACATGCAGTAGCCACCTCGCAGATCCAACCAGTTCAGTACTGCAGAGATGTGTTCTGGGTCGTGTAGGATGAACCCTGAGGGATGTTGGTTCTGTTGAGAGTTTCTGGAAACTCTCATCACACCTTTTTACAGAGGTAACCAACAAAATGAATGTACACACACACACACACACACACACACACACACACACACACACACACACACACACACACACACACACACACACACACACACACAGGAATTTGGAACTTAAAGTCCTCCTCTGACTTTCAGTGCTTGACCAGCACCTTGGGGGCCATTTGGGGGTCCTGTTTATACACACCCCTGGTTGTTCTGTTACTCACATCCACACTGAGCTTCCCTCAGCCCCGCTACCAACACGCTCAGCCCCCTGCACACTGCAGTCACCCAGGAGCCTGCAGGCCTGTGGATACTGCTTACCAAGCAGGACAGGAACAGCCCCGTAGGTCTCTGTAGGTCTCTGTAGGTCTGTGCAGGTAGGCCATCTGAGGTGCCAGGTTACATCTCTGATCTGGTCATTACAATTAGAATCAGCCATATATTTCTATCTAACATCTATCTATCTATCTATCTATCTATCTATCTATCTATCTATCTATCTATCTATCTATCAGATAGATACGATGTGACACATGCATGGTTACACACACACACACACACACACACACACACACACACACACACACACACACACACACACACACACACACACACACACACACACACACACACACTCGCAGGCAGATACGCGCACATACACGCATGCACGCCAACACACACACAGCTAAAAACTCACAGCTGCATGAGTGTACGTGCTGAACCAATGCGGAACCAGTGCGGGCACAACTCTTAACCCTTTGTGGCCAAACTTAAGGGCTTGGTAAAAAAAACAAAACCAGATTTGAACATCGATCAGGGAAAAGCAGCGTGAGTACTTTGAACGTCATGTTGTCAGCAATGACAGGTGTCTCATGAAGGGCATCACATGACATTGATCGGAGCAGATGTCCAAATGAATGTATTCAGTGTGATAAAGTATGACAATAAGATACGACAAGGCATAACAATAATGGCAACCCCGTCCGACCACCGTGCGTCACCCACCGGCTTCTCGTACCTGTGTCAAAGTGGGAGCTGAAGGCGAAGCTGGGGTTGAAGAACGCTGAAGACATGGCGATCGCATGAAGGGCCAGAAGCATCCTCTTGTCTGTGTAAATGATATGATGTTACATACGAACGAAACGACCTAAAACACAACGAGTGTGAACATTCTCCACCGAGGGCTCATAATGACAGTCAGTGGAACCAAGCAGTGCGCAGCATTTATCCCCGCAGACATCCTGGGTCCGACCACCCGTCTGCAGATGTTGTCCTCCACGTTCTGCTGAGGATGTTAAAAGTCTTGCACGTTTGGTTTCATGTCATCAACAGCGTAGTGGTGTTCTGTCTCCTCGGGTTACTTGGTCACCACTCGGCTGGTTCCGTCAGTCCATCGGGTCACGGATGAGGACTGAGGACTGCACCAGGCACCTGGCAGCGCTCCAGGTCCAGCTTCTCCAACCTGCTCGGCTTACGATCCACTCCTCGCGTCGTTGTCGAATGACCTCGCCTGAATCTCGTACATATTTGGGTTAAAATGGTAAAACGGTACCGACCATCAGATGCGCTACATCTTGCAAAGGTAGCCGACCATGTTGGAATCGAGATGCTCCGTCACCGGACCCCTGATGTAGAGGCTTTGGAGCGCGATCGTGTGTGTGTGTGTGTGTGTGTGTGTGTGTGTGTGTGTGTGTGTGTGTGCGCGCGCGCGCGCGCGCGTGTAGTCCATGTGTTGCAGTTCCATGGGCGAGAACATAATAAAAATAACGACCATAATGGGTAGCCTTTATACACCATAGGCTTATGTAAAGACATAGTTATTTCTAGTTATATCTAGGATGTAAGATTAGAGACGAGGCCCACAGAGAAGGGACAGTGGAGGTGCTCTTCCTCACAGCAGAGACGCGCTGCCACCTGCAGGCCAGCCGGGATATTGCAGTGGAATCATCTCAATAGTTAAGAGTTTCTGAAAGATTGGAGTAAACAAGGCGTGGGTACACTGTATGATAAACATAATGCGATTAGAAATGTATTAGTAGCATGAATAAATAACCTGCGGTCATTGGACTCCCCTGGCCAGTCTAATTCCTTATTGTCTTTATTAAATGAAGCATATATGATCTATCATTGAAGTATATATGATCTCATTTATCTATCACACTTGTATAGTTTATAGTAATAAGTTCACCTGGTCCCCTCTTCCCTTCATGAAGAGCTTGATGCAGATTTTAACAGGAAGTCATCTTTCACTCTAACAAGGGAAGTGCTAGTTAAGATTAGGGCTACCATGCCTTGACACTTAACTAGGTACTTAACTAGTGTGTGTATCACGTGAAGAAACACATTGTCTCAAATTGTTAGAAACAGAATCAATGTCCTTTTAGGAGACTCAACACCAACAGTGAACTGTTGGACCACCTGCAGGTTCTCATTGAAACTCACAACAGGTTGCAGAAATGACCTCCTCTTCAAGAAGAATGGAGATGTTAGACACACATACAAGGAAATGCATTTATATTACAGTAATGCATACAAAAGTAAAAAAGACTTATACAATGAATAGATCATCTTCATAAAGACATAGATAAATAACGATTTGAATTGTCAACAATAAAAACAAGCATCAGATATTGTCCTTTTCTCCTCTTAGTGTTCTCAGACCACAACCTCACTTAGCTCGTTTAAAAAGACAGGTTGGCTCCAACTTCCACTGTTTGCTTTGTTCGTGTTGAAATACTTTTTTTTTTTACATTTAAGTTACATAACAGTCATTCAAATTACTCAAAATGACTTGATTTTTAAAAACAATGACACAATAGGATGTCTATGTGGAATCAAACGTTCAGCTTGATGGCAAATCATTTCCACTGAAATGGATGAGATTGGGAATGTGAAAGAGCCCCTCTGTGTAAGTTCAAGTGATGGAATTATACTCCTTGTATTCCTATATCATCTTGATGGCTACAAAAGTATTTTGACTTAGTAAAAAATAAGGTACACAGTAACCGTTCTGCCAGCCCAGCTAAACCTAAGCATCTTCCACCTTGATGATGTTGAGCTGGTCACCCCCTGAAGACTGGTTCACCCCCTGCTCTGAGGACGTCCTGCACGCCTGTAGAGACCCTTCTAAACAACTGCTGGAGAACTCAGCCACCTCAGCGTCCAGGCCCCTGAAGGGCTGAGCGCCAGCCTGGCCGTACCCCGTGCCCATGGGCTGTGTGTAGCAAGGCAGTGCGGTCTGACTGTGTGTCTGAGTGTAGGCCGCGGTGTAGGGCTGGGCTTGAGTGTACGCGTGTGTTAAAGGCTCTGCATTGCTGCACGGGGGAAACCCGTTCATGCTGCTGCTCCTCAGTTCTGGCAGCTTGAAGGCCTCCACCATCTCCAGACCCTCCATGGCGCCGTAGGCTGGCTGCGGCTGGCTGCAGGCCGGGAACGTCCCCTGGCTGAAGGAGAAGGCGTCCTCGCCGAACGAAGCGGCGGCGGAGGCCGCGGGAGCCGAGGGCGGCGTCGGGGTCTTGTCGGGCCGCTGGGCGGCGCCGCTGCACGGGCCCAGTCTGGAGGCCAGGCCCTGTAGGGCGCCCAGGATCTGCTTCTGGACTCGGGTCTGCTGGATCTGCTCCCTCTCCAGCCGGCTCTGCTGCTCCACCAACATCTCCACGGCCAGGCCCAGACCTCGCACCTCCGTGGCCAGGAGCTGGACCTGGTCCTGCAGGCCTCCGCCCGGGCTCCTCGCCGCCGCCTCCTTCTGCCGGGGGAGCGCCATGGCGTGGCGGCGGGCGGGGCCCGGACCCCCGGGGGCCAACAGGCGGATGAGGGGGGTCCCGGGAGCCGAGGACGTTAGGGCCGCCGGGGCCCGGTCAGGAGGTCGGACCCCCACTCTTGGCGGCGGCTGAGGGGAACGGACTGGCGGGGCGGGTCGCTGGGTGACCACCCGTCTGGGGTCAATGGCTCCCCCGGGCTGCGCCGTCATCACAGCCTACAGCCCAGGAAACATGCAGGTAAGGTGATTCACAATGACATCACAACAACACACGGACCACCAACAGAGAATGTTGATACTTACGTTATCATTGGTCAGGTTGTACTTCTCGTGATCTCTGGCCATCACACGTCTCAAGTCCTCCCCTGTGACACCAGGCTGGTATCTACGCACCGGCGGTCCCATCGGCTGGACAGACTGCTTTAGAGACCACAAACAATTCCAACATAACATCAATGAGTTATTCCTTTACGACTCAGAGGGAAAGAGAGAACCAGCCAGCAGCAGTCACCTTTGCCCTGTGTGACAGCGCTTTATCCAGCAGTCTTTTACGGGCTGCCAGGATGGGACTGATTCCTGCTGGGGAGGGTGTGGCTCTTCTTCTCAGCGAGGCCAGTGATGTCGCCATGGTGGTCGACTGCGCTCCCAACGCCGTCCTCCCCATCGCCGACTGGATGGGCCTCTGCTGGCTGCTCTGGGCCAGAGACGTGACGCTGACTATCTGGATGTCAGCCTCTTCCTTGTTCTCCTGGCTTGGTGCTTCGAGCCGCCCCCCCCCGCCGGCCTCGCCCGGCCCCGATGAATTTGGTCTCGCCTCTGAACCCGCTGTGGCCTTCTTGGCAAATTCTAACGCCACGATACAGTTTGCCTGGTGGGAGGCTTCTCGGAGCAGGTTCTGCAGCTGAGCGTTGTTCCAGGGTTTGGCCCCGCCCCCGGCCCCGGCCCCGCCCGGCCCCGCGGGGGGCAGCGTGCTGCTCCCGGCCTCCTCTGCTCGCCCTCGCCCGGCCGGCCGGCCCTGGAACTCCCTGAGGTACAGGTAGATGGCCTGGGCGGACACCTTGATGTTCTCCAGCTCCAGCACGGCTTTTATCTTACGGAAACTCAAGCCTGCCTTCCGTAGCTCCACCACCTTGAGCTTGGCGTTGTCGTCCAGCCGGCCCATGGTCTCTCTGAGGGTGGAAACGTTCTCAGGTCATCGCTCACCTCATCGCTCTGAGGTCATTCACAGCCATGCAATGATAGCAATTTATTGTTATTGCTATAGCAACAGAAAAAGCTTTTGCTTTTGACCTGTAGTATGCTTCTTCAGCTAATCTTCTCATGGGTGGAAATTACCTTTGTTTCTTTTTATTCTTATTTTTCTGTTTATATTGTTTCTTTTTTTCACCCGAGTAACAAGCATTTCACTGCTGGTCATGATGTACATTGTTATCTAGCATGTGACATTAAACTTGGAACTTGAAAGTACCTCCCTAGTGGCTGCTGCTAGCTAGCTGTCCATGAAGATGTTGCTGTTTACAGCAGTCCTGGGGTGAGCTCTAGAACACCAGATGGCTTCAGTGGGGTTTCAATGATTCAAATCAGCTGCAATCAAGCTACTGCATTCACACAGGATTTTGATATTGGAATCAACACGGCTCTGACGTTCATGAGTGAACGTAGCTGTGTGTCCATCATTGCGTTAGTGCATGTCTAATAAAGTGAAATGGTGAGTAATTAGCCTGGGTGGATAGGCAGGCTACATCCTTACATATCAGGCCTCTCTCCTGCCACATGTGGAAGCTGCATACTATTTAAACCTGAAGGGGAATTGAGTCCCCAATAAGCCCACTAACCCTGGACTACACTAAACCATGTCGATGTACGGTCCGTTTATCTGCACACTAATAATGTTCTAATGTTGTGACAATGTCTACATGACTTGACGAACTACGACTCTGATCGCCATGTGTATTCACGTGAGTAACGACGGATTTGTCGTAGTCTTGGGTTGCATAGCTGCCTTTTCTAAAAACTAATGACAAACTGTGACTCCTTGAACGGCTAAAGGTGAACACAATGTCTTCCTGAGTCCCTCTGGACCAGCGGTAGTACGAGAGACCGTCGCACAATCCTACCTGTCGAAGACACGCTCACAATGTGGACGGTGTGGTCGTGTTATCTTCTCAACACATTATTGAGAAACTGCCGCGACATTGAGCTACGATGAACAATAAACATCGATTAAGACCCGTTTACCAGACCAAAACAAACAAGCAGCTGCTACGCGTCGCCCAGCGAGTCACTTCCTGGTGCGTCATCACTGCGCGACAGCGTGTGGTGTTTCTACTATGGTTTCTACAGTCTAAGGTGGTTATATGGTGTGTTTCTACAGTCTAAGGTGTTTATATGGTGTGTTTCTACAGTCTAAGGTGTTTATATGGTGGGTTTCTACAGTCTAAGTTGTTTATATGGTGTGTTTCTACAGTCTAAGGTGTTAGATGGTGTGTTTCTACAGTCTAAGGTGTTTATATGGTGTGTTTCTACAGTCTAAGGTGTTTATATGGTGTGTTTCTACAGTCTAAGGTGTTTATATGGTGTGTTTCCACAGTCTAAGGTGTTTATATGGTGTGTTTCTACAGTCTAAGGTGTTTATATGGTGTGTTTCTACAGTCTAAGGTGTTTATATGGTGGGTTTCTACAGTCTAAGTTGTTTGTATGGTGTGTTTCTACAGTCTAAGGTGTTAGATGGTGTGTTTCTACAGTCTAAGGTGTTTATATGGTGTGTTTCTACAGTCTAAGTTGTTTATATGGTGTGTTTCTACAGTCTAAGGTGTTTATATGGTTGGTTTCTACAGTGTACATTACATTACATTACATTATATTTGTACATAGGTTTAAACGTTTATTTTTACATAGGTTTTATATTTTTACATAGGTTTCCTTATATATTTATATTTATATTTTCTAACACTCTACTATATGTAGAGTGTCCTCTTTTTTCTACTGGAGTTTTGTCACGAAGACAATTTCCCTCAGGGATCAATAAAGTATGTCTGTCTGTCTGTCTGTCTGTCTGTAAGGTGTTAGATGGTGGGTTTCTTTAGTTACAGCTCCTTTAGGGTACACTGGACCATCCTTTACCAAAGGAAGGAGATAAAGCTGTCCCACGATTCCCTGAGGCAGGAACATTTAAAGCGGTGCACCATTCACGAAAACGATCAACATAACCCACACTTATTTTCATGCAACATTTAAGCAGCTCTGTTTGTAGTCCACCCTGCAACATGTAAGCAGCTGTTTGTAGTCCACCCTGCAACATGTAAGCAGCTCTGTTTGTAGTCCACCCTGCAACATGTAAGCAGCTGTTTGTAGTCCACCCTGCAACATGTAAGCAGCTCTGTTTGTAGTCCACCCTGCAACATGTAAGCAGCTCTGTTTGTAGTCCACCCTGCAACATGTAAGCAGCTCTGTTTGTAGTCCATCTTGCAACATGTAATCAGCTCTGGTTGTAGTCCATCTTGCAACTGTGGTGGCTAAAGCACATATCTTAACAAAAGTAAGAGGGTTCTGGGAGGCCGCAGTTTGAATGATCAAGACTTTATTATCGCTTGCAGCGAAGCAACACAAAGCCTGAGTCGGTTTGCAAAGTGACTGCCACACATCTCCCGTGTGTCCCTTTTTATCCTGTTTTCCAAACATGTTGTCAGCACCTTAAACATTGCATACTATACAAAAACGGCCCTTACTTCCTTTACTGCTGAAACCCCATCAGCATATCTCATATAGGCACCCCTTCCTCCAATTGTGTCTGTTTTGTCCACTAAGCATTTAAACAGGCACCTTAAAGATAACATGGGGTGAACCAGGAAGTGTACCTTGAGTTGAACACAGGGAGGTATCTATGAGTGGCCATCTGTTTCCTTCCACAGTTAGTTCATGCTTTACATGGAAAACCCAACAATTGTACTAGTCTTAACTTGGTTAATATCTTCCATACAACATGCAAGCAGCCCTGTTTGTAGTCCATCTTGCAACATGCAAGCAGCTCTGTTTGTAGTCCATCTTGCAACATGTAAGCAGCTCTGTTTGTAGTCCACCTTGCAACAGGCAAGCAGCCCTGTTTGTAGTCCATCTTGCAACATGTAAGCAGCTCTGTTTGTAGTCCATCTTGCAACATGTAGGCCTATACTAGGAACATTGTAGTTCCACCAAGAGTCCCCGGCCAAGACGTCAGGAAATAACATCGGACGTATTTTGTCGGACTATCCGACAGTCACCGTCTCCCGCAAAGTGGTTTGCACTGATTCATACAATTAGGATGCTATGATGGGTAACATACTGATATCACTTTTGGGGTTAAAGTTAAAAAAATAAATAAAGGCAAGTTATAAAAAAAAAGAAAAAACAACAACAACAACAAAAACAGTATATGGGATAGCAACGTTAATGAAATAAATTTCACATCAGATAAGATAAACATTTAAAATAATGTTATCAAAGACGGAAGCTGTGTTTGTTCAGGGCAGGGGGCTCAGTAACAGGTGAGCATGAAATGCTGTTCTTACCTTTCCCTGGCAACAGATGGCGCTGCAAACCAGCCCTCTACATCTGCACATTTTACTTTTCATCTTCTTGAATGGTTGAAATTGTTAATGTGTTATATATTGCTTTAATATTATATTATTAACTAGCAATATTGCTTGTTATATTATCGACAAGCAATTGTATTAAAGGGCAGCTAGATAAATTCATTCGAAGGAGAGGATGGAGCTGACCCTGGGCCAGCCTCCAGGCAGGCGTGAGAGTCAGAGGAGAGCTGATGGACCAGAGCTGCTGATGGCCCCCACGCTGCGGGTCCACAGCATGCGGTCAGGTTCTGCTGCGGGATATCTGGTGTGATGTACTGGAGTTTGACATTCACCGAGCAAGCCGTTGGAAAAACACGCACCATGGCTTCGGATGAAAAAACGAATAGACAGCGTCTTAACCAACTTCTGGACAAACCCGGGAATGAAGTCTGCGTGGACTGTGGAGCTCCAGGTACCAATCAGATCGGTTTCTGTTCGTCTGTAGGAAGGTGCTGCGGGGCGCTCACGCCTGGACTGGGTTGGTGTTGGAATACCTGACGGAGCGCTTCGATATGAAACACTCTGGGTTCTGTTAACATGGATAATGTGTTACTTTGTGAACACTAACGTGCAGTAAGTAGGTCGGGAGAAGGAAAACACACTTTAATATCTGGTCCCAAAAGCAATTTCGCTCGGCATGCTTCGTCTCTGCGCCGTCTCCTCTCTGTTGTATGTAGTGATGTGATGATATTAGGTGAACTGTAAATGTCTGACATCTAAACTCTTCCTCCTCTTGGCCAGACCGTTTAATTTGCAGGATGAGGACTGTCGATCACAGAACTTCTAGCCATAGATTCTCTGCAGAGAGGTTCATCTCCAGTGGTTACAGTCGCTCAGCACATATACTTTCTATGCGTTCTCAAGACTGATGAGTCAATTAATCCTTCAGCCGAGGTATCACTTATAATTCTGATTAATTCATAGCTTTAGCAAGACATCGCCATTGGCTGTGGAAACTTGTGATAAGGTGTACAAAATCGATTTGTCTGTTGGTGCCAACTATTGATAAATACCACAGCCAAGATAACCACAGGTCCATTCCCAAAGCTATGTGTTACAGTGATGTCTACTGACATGTTGATGATCGGGTCTCACAGACAGCACGTGGGCCTCCTACACCCTGGGGGTCTTCATCTGTCAAAGCTGCTCAGGCCTCCACAGAAACATCACGTACATCAGCAAGGTGAAGTCGGTCCTTCTAGACCCGTGGAGCGACTCTGAGGTGGAGGTGAGAACCACAGACATGTCTGTCTTTGTGTCCCCTGTCTGTCCTGTTTATCAGCTGTATATCAGCGTCCTTATTAGGAGTGTGTGTTGCCTGAACCCTGAAGTGTTGCTCTGATGTCAAGCATTGTGTGATTCACATCACAGCTCTTCTCCCGCCCTGCAGTTCCTGGCCTCCGCGGGGAACAACAAGGCCAGGGCCCGGTACGAACAGAGGCTGCCCCCGTTCTACTACCGCCCCACGCACACAGACTGCACGTAAGTGGAGAGGCTCCGCCTCAGCAGAGGCGGCCCTCATCTCGGAGGGGGGCGGCCCCCCTCCGAGATGAGGGCCGGCCGCGTGGTGCAGCCTCTGCTGAGGCACCGGGACATGGGAGAACAAGCCCCATGAGTCCTCTGATGAGGCAGCAGGACATGGGAGAACAAGCCCCATGAGTCGTCTGCTGTGTGTCATGCTCTCCTCACACTCAGCAGGCAGACACACAGCAGACGTCAGTGTGTGATGGTCGGCAGAATAGTTTGTCTGCACATTTGAGCCATCAAGTATTTCCTTCTGTTGGACCGCAGCCAGAGGTGACACAGTTCTGAACCCACTTCCTGTGGGTTAGTTGCGCTGCATCCAGCCAACCGTCCAGCGACGACAGAGCTGCAGCCGTTTGTAGGAGCACAGTTTGGCAGTAGACTGCTGGTTTTTATGTTGGTGTCTCCCATGCCAGGCGTGGCAAGACAGTTTTCATGAGCACAGATGACAGTATGTTCACGTTTCTTTTTACAGTAGGATTTTACAGTACCACAACTGATCTCTCAATATGGCGCAGTGTGGATCTGATGAGGCATCGTGACGCCCTGTTGAATCAGCCTCTCATTAAGTGGACGTTGCATGTTAACGAGACAAGTCCCTGGAGACAATGAGTGACAGCTCTGATGACCTTCTGCTCACCAGGTTGCTACGGGAACAGTGGATCAGAGCGCGGTACGAGAGGAAGGAGTTTGGGAGTGTGGAGAGGCAGGAGGCGTTCTCCTCAGGTAGCTCACACACTCACACACATGGGATGGTGGCATGAATGCACAGTAAAGCCTGGATGAGACAAAGTAGTTTTCATATTGTAAAAAGTTAGTTCAACTGATTGCAATCATGAAAACACAAAGGCAAACAGCAGAAAAGTAAAAAAAGAAATCTAGAGATATATTTTCTAAAACTGAGAATCGTAGAAGAACCGTGATTCTCACGCGCACACAAAGTTCACCCAGCGACCACCAGTCTGTCTGTGTCACAATGCCTCCTTTTCTCTGCCGAGAGCAACAATCACCATCATTTGACCATTCCCAGCATTCCCGGCTCTCCCAGACAGAGAACTCTTCTTCTGTCCACCCTGTCACACTGTCCACCCGGTCCTCCCTGTCCACACTGTCCTCCCTGTCCTCCCTGTCCACCCTGTCCTCACTGTCCTCACTGTCCACCCTGTCCTCACTGTCCACCCGGTCCTCCCTGTCCTCACTGTCCACCCTGTCCTCACTGTCCACCCTGTCCTCCCTGTCCACCCTGTCCACTCCATTTCTTGGCTTAATCTGACAAGCAACCGAGAAAAACTAAAGTACATACATACATATACTTTTTTTTTTTTGTGATCAAATGTTTATTGCGATTGACACACATACATGGCAAATCATAATAATGAATCAATGAAAACATGAAAATGATATAAATATAACAAATAAATCAATCAATAAATAATAAAAATACAAAAGGCAAGTAAGTAAAATACAGAGAATGTCACAAACGCAAAAGGAAAATAGCGCCATTGATGTGTAACCTGGTTAGATCTATCAACTGGGTAAATGTCATCCACAATTTGCAGAACACAGTAAAACCCAAACAGGGAACATAAACATATAAATACAAAACAGGACCAGAGGGGGGCAGTTCACACCAATATGCCTTTAAGAGCCTCGACTGTTTGAGCCCAGTACAATGTCACTTCCTCTTTTGCACCATGTACACGTGCTGTGGACAATTCCAGAAGCGCAACATCTATGAAGTTGAGCAGCCACTGACGCCGAGTTAGTATATGGGGCGGTTTCCACCTTGTTGCGATCATTTTTTTAGCTGCAGTTAGGCCAGCCAGAAACACGCGCTTTGGGGAATTCGTAAGTTTCAGTTGAGAGAGATCATTTAAAATAAAAACAGCTGGGGACAGGGGAATAGAAAGGGATATAAGTGATGACAGTTCACTCTGCACCATTTTCCAAAAATTTGCAACCCCTGGGCATTCCCAAATCATGTGGAAAAAGGTGCCCACAGTGCCTATAGTACAAAATGTACAGTTTGGATTATCTTTTTTTTTCATACTGAAAAGTTTACGAGGAGTCATATAAGTTCTATGAATGAAATTTAGATGGATCTGTTGGTGGTTAGGGTTTCTGGATGACTGTTTAACTGTATCCCAGACCCCATTCCAGTCAAAGTCGGGGTCGAGGTCAGGAATATCGGCCCGCCAAGATGTATCATCTGGCAGCGTGACGTAAGATTTTTCTAGGAAATAGCGATACAATTTAGATACAATTTTTCTGGATTCCCAGGCCTGACGCAAAAGTTTGATTAACGAATGATCCTCCAGAGGACCTTGCCAGGGTACACCATATGTTTTCATGGCTGTTCTCAGCTGCAAATAGAAATAAAAAGTGGATCGTTGCAAGTTAAACCGACATGTGAGCTCTTCAAAAGAGTATAGGCCCCTGTTCCCAAAAATGTTACCAAGGGAGTGGATCCCCTTGTCATACCACTGGCGACACTGACCAAACTTAATAGGGGATTTACCAATCAACAGACGATCATTATAAAAAATAGGTGAATAAGGGTTCCAATTAGATAAAATACCACACACTTTTTCCGCTGCCCTCCAGACTGCTAATACGTGAGACACAATCGGACCATAGCGAATTTGAGATTTCTTTAAGGGAATATTGGAAAATAAGATTTCATTTAGTTTCAATGGGCGAACCATATTCTCTTTCAGTGTTCGCCATGAAGTCTCGATATCCTCGTCGAACCAGCTGATCAGAGGGCGAAGAGTAAAAGCCCAGTGATATAATTTAGGGTTAGGCAGTGAGAGACCCCCATCAGCTCTATCTCTCTGTGTTGTGGATAATCTGAGACGAGGACGCTTCTTATTCCAGACAAAGTTAGAAATGGTCTTCTGGGCCTTGTCCCAAAAAAGTGGGGGTGGTGGCAAGGGCAGCATCGCGCTCACAAAGTTAATCCGGGGAAGCACGTTCATTTTAATAATCGATACACGAGATCTAAGAGAATTTGGCAGCGCGGACCATTTATCAAGGTCACGGGTTATATTTGATAAAGTATCTTCATAATTGGACTTGACAATGGACTGTACTGATGAACTAATCTTAATGCCCAAATACTTAAAGTGGTTGACTACTGGTATATTCACAGGTAAATCTACGTCTCTCATTTGGTCATTCAAAGGTAACAAAGCTGACTTTGTCCAATTTATTCTGTACCCAGATATATCACTAAAACGTTGGAAAATAGATAGAACATCAGGTATAGACTGCTTAGCGTTCCCTAAATATAAGAGGATATCATCCGCGTACAGAGATATATAATGTGAGGTCCCAAACACAATGATAGGAGTGATATCTTTAGACATTCTGATTGACTGAGCGAGAGGCTCCAGAGAGAGCGCGAACAGGAGAGGACTCAGTGGACATCCCTGTCTGGAGCCCCTCGCAACGTTAAATAGGGACGAACAAGTCCTGCCCGTAAGTACCATAGCTGTTGGATTGGCATATAAAACTTTAATCATATGTAAGAAGTGAGAACCCACCTCGAAGACCTCCAGTACTGACCAGAGATAATGCCACTCCAAACGGTCAAATGCTTTCATCGCATCTAGTGAGAAGATAGCTGATGGTAGTTGTAATGAGGAAGCGCCGTGTATTATGTGTATTAATCTCCTCACATTGTCTGAAGGCTGCCTGGATCTGATGAAACCTGTTTGGTCACAATTAATGAGTTTCGTCATAAAGGGTTGGAGCCTACGTGCAAGAAGCTTAGCGTAAATTTTTAAATCAGCATTTAAAAGGGATAGGGGTCTATAATTGGCACATTCAGAAGGGTCTTTTTTTTTTAACAACAGTGAAATGATAGCTACATTCACATCTCTAGAGAAAGCGCCTCTCTCCAAGGAGGCCTGAATCATATCCAGAAATAAGGGCCCCAGACTATGCCAGAAAGTTGTGTAAAATTCTGGGGGGATCCCGTCCAGGCCAGGAGATTTGCCCTTGTGCATATCGTCAGCTGCAGCCTTAAGCTCGTTTAAAGTGATAGGCGCGTTTAAACTTGGGGAGCCATCGTCTGTCATTTTAGGTAGTTGGATGGAACTCAAGAAGTTGTTGCATGAGTCTTCATCGTGAGAAACCTCTGAGTTATATAAGTCAGCATAGAAACTGCGAAAGCAGGCATTAATCTCAGAGGGATCTGTTAACAAATGCCCGTCTTCTGATCTAATGGAGGTGATGTCTGCGAAATGTTCATTAGCCTTCAGCCTCAGTGAGAGCAAATGACTGGGTCTAGCACCATTAAAGTAATATGTTTGCCGTGTTCTATGGATCAAGAATTCAGCACGCCGCTTGAGAATAGCGTTAATGTCTTTTTTCACCAAGTCATACTGTAATGCAATCTGATCGTCAAAGTTTTGTTGTAATAAGTTATCCAATGTTGAAAGTTTGTACTCCAGCTGAGTCAGCCTGGAAGAGCGAGCTTTCCTTAAATTAGATGCATACAGTGTAGCATTACTTCTAATGAAACCTTTAACTGCGTCCCAGAGTATTCTTGGGTCATTGACTGACCCCTTGTTTATATTGATGAATTCGCTAAGTTGAGCCATGAACTGAGTTCTAAATGACTCGTCACGAAGTAAGGTAGTATTAAAACGCCATTTAGGGGCCCGCAATGGGGAGGACCGAATCAGGGCAAGAACAACTACAGCCTTGTGATCTGAAAGAGTGACTGGCAGAAGAGAGACCTCCATAATTTTTCGAAACAAGCCTCTAGAGGCAAAAACAAAATCAATCCGTGAAAAGGACTTGTGTCTTGCTGAGAGGTGGGTAAAATCTCTGGAAATAGGGTGCATCAAACGCCATAAATCCACCACTCCAATGTTATTTGACCAAGATCGCAAGGCAACAGAACACTGCTTTTGATCTGTTTTCAGATTGACCGGATCTATCTAAAGAGTGGTCCCATACAGCATTAAAATCAGCACCTATGATTAGCTTAAAGTCAGGAAGATCAAGCAGAATTTTAGTTATCTGTTCATAAAATTGTGAGTCAAAGGAATTAGGAGCATAAAGCGATACAAGTGCAATGTTCGTGTTTTCTATATGAATTTTGACAATAGTTATTCTGCCTTTATTGTCAGACCATGTATCCAGCAGTTTAAAGCGCACATTGCGACGGCAGATAATTGTAACACCTTTGGTTTTGTTGGTGGCAGAAGAATGAGCAAGTAACCGGAAAAACCTATTAGATAAACGGTTCACATCACGACTAACCAGATGAGTTTCCTGTAGCATAGCAAAATGAGCGCCTTGTTTGCGGAGGAGTTCAAAAATAGCAACTCTCTTCACTGGATTATTTAAACCCCTTGTATTAAGACTCAGGACTTTCAACTGGACACCATCACCCATTACAATATAAACAGAGGCAAAAGGAGGGCAGCGTAATCGAGGCTATGGATATAAATCTCAGGCAGGGAAAGTAAAGGGGCAAGGAAGAACCTCTGGACCTGCAATAACTCAATAACATCTGAACAGGGGGCAGCCGGCCTACTGGTTAGGGCTTTGGATTTGTAACCGGAGGGTGGCCGGTTCGAACCCCGACCAGTGCGCATGGCTGAAGTGCCCTTGAGCAAGGCACCTAACCCCTCACTGCTCCCCGAGCGCCGCCGCTGTTGCAGGCAGCTCACTGCATCGGGTTTAAGTGTGTGCTTCACCTCACTGTGTGCTTCACCATCACTGTGTTCTGAGTGTTCCACTAATTCACGATTGGGTTAAATGCAGAAGACCAAATTTCCCTCACGGGATCAAATCAGTAATTCTTAAACAAAACAAATAGAAACACAAAACAAGGAGAAGACAAGAACACCCATGTCTACAACTCCTATAAGAAGAAATAAATAAGCTAGTCTCCACCAAAACTTCAAAACCACAAGGGGGTGTCAAAGTCACCTCTTAATCTATCTTAAAGATGAAAGGGCTTCCTTAATTAGTAAAAACAAACATCACCAGGAGGTGGCCAACTCCCCCGCCCAGATGGCTGCATAATTAAATAAAACAAAAAACGCATGACCCATCACTCCACCACCACGCTAAAAGTTAAGGGGTGCAATTAGAAATATCAATCACAAATTATAAAGGGAAAGAAGATATAAAAAATTAAATAATAATAATAATAATAATAATAATAATAAAATTAAATAAATAAACAAACAAAATTAAATAAAAATTAAAAAATAGGGGGGGGGGGAGGTTAACTGATGTGATGCGTGGGGAGCAGGGCACTGGAGTTAAATGTCTGCCTCACCAGCTGTCGGATGTACAATGAAAGGCAGATAACGTGAAAATCACTGATCATATGTTACCGTCCAAAAATGACTTTGCATCCTCTGGGTCCTTGACCGACTTCTGTACCCCATTCACCCTGAATGACAGCACGGCAGGGAAGATCATCTGGAAGCGGATGTTTCGCTTAATAAGCTCGGCGCAAACAGGGTTGAAAGCTCTGCGTGCAGACCGGACCAGCAGCGGGATGTCGGGGGCGAAGCGAATAGGTTGGTCGTCATGTTGGATGGATCCTTTGCGTCTTGCTGCGGACAGTATCATGGAGACATCACTGGAACGATGGATCTTGACAATGACAGGGCGCGGGCGACCTTCCAAAGGCGGCCCGAGACCTCGGTGTGCGCGGTCGATTGTAATGGACTGGACCGGGAGCTCCAACACTTTGGGAATGAAACTTTCAAAGAAACGAACCGGTTAGGTTTAAGATCCTGATGTTGTCTCGTCGGTAGCGACCTTCTAAGTCTGTGACTTTAGCTGTCAGCTCGGCATTTACTTTCTCCATCGCGGTTAGTTTCCTCTTCAGCGGAGTAACGTCGTCCTCCAAGGCGGAGACGCGGGCCTCGTATTCGGTCTGGCGTGCCATGAGGGACTCGGTAGATGCTGCGACCTCATCAATGCGCTTCAGCATGCTGTCAACTTTTTCCTCCAGTAGCGATTCAAAGCTGGTGAAGACCTGCTGGATCATAGTTTGCGTCCGCTTGCCTTCCTCGGCAACGACAGCAGCAATGTGTTTAAGCAGCGCTTCAGTAGAAAACTCCGGCAGCGCGCTATTAGCGGTAGCATCATGCCCGGTGTTAGCGTTAGCCTCGCTCGAGTCAACAGGCTCTTCTGCCGTATCCCGGGACTGGTCAACTTTTTGTTGTTTTGCAGACTTTGGCATTGCGAAGTGAAGTAAAGAGGACACTTTGACACGTTTATATGCTGGTTCAGCTGGTGAAAGATAATTTGTTGAGTACTGAACGGGGGAGAGACCACGCCACGCTGCTGCTCGCTACCGCACCATACCGGAAGTTCCCATACATATACATTTTATAATGATCCAAATATTTGAAATTCCAAAGTATCAAGCAGCATTTGTTTGATATTTGTACTTTATAAATGGTTTTAATGTAATGTTATAAATGTACTATTATTAATGAATCCGAGGGAATAAAGGGCCTGAATTCATGGCCTCAGGTTCCAGCGCTGCGTACCGCAGTGTCTGAGTTCACACTGTTCTGTTTCCTTTTTGACTCAAACCTTCCACTATCTGATCTGTTCCGGATGTCTGCGTGTGCACCAAGTTTATTCCCCTTTCCCCTTTTGACATTTTCTGAACCTTTCAAGGACTTTGAATGTATTTTGTGTGTGTGTGTGTGTGTGTGTGTGTGTGTGTGTGTGTATGTATAAGTCATAATCCAGTACCTTCTAATTTTACGACAAGTAATTGTACTTGTTAACTATGGACACTCCATCTGATCCCAAACCAGTTCCTGATTCATTTATGGTTTGACTGATGTTTCATAGAGATCGCGGACTGTAAGTACATATCAGAATCAGAATCAGAATCAGAATCAAGTTTATTGCCAAGTAGGTTTGCACTTACAAGGAATTCGACTATATGTATACATGGTTAGATGTATATATGTTTTTATATGTATAAATGTTTATATAGCAGGTTGCATTCTTCAGTGGCCACTCAAAATCTCACAATGAATACCTCACATTCACTCATTCATTCATTCATTCACTCGATTGGTAGGTTTCTAAGGAAAGCAATGTGATTACAGAAGTGGCATTCAATGTTTCTTTATCTATTGCTGCTGGTCTCTCTCTCTCTCTCACTACCTCTATGTAACTCTTTGTCTAACATAATGGGGCTTTGTGGTGTTGAGACGGAGCATGTAGAGAACAATTACATGACACATAACATGGTGACTTTCAGCCCAGCATTGTTACAGCCTGCTTGGTATTAAACCTAAGTAATACAAGAGACAACAAGCCACATTCTGACATTCTGACATTCTGAGCTGAACCACCTGAACCAGAACCTCATCCTCACTTCATGGCCCGGCTGGCCGTCCCAGCAGCAGGTCAGAGTGTTGATTAGAACCCCTCACAGTGGGTGCAGCTGTGTGTCCTCCCCAGTTGAACCCTGTTCTCATGTCACGTGTTCCCAACGGGGGCCTGCTGTCTCTCATGGCAGGCTACAGAGAGGGGTTACTATGGAAACGAGGCAAAGACAACGGCCTGTACCTCAGCCGGAGGTTTGTCCTGTCGGAGCGTGAAGGTGTCCTGAAATACTACAACAAGCCGGAGGTGAGTCCTCCAGGGTCTCTGCTGCCCCCTCCCTCTGGGCTGGGGCATCGTTGGGTTTCAATTCAATTCAAAGCACTTTCTTTGTCCCCAAGGGGCAATTTAAAAGGGTGCATTACAGTAGCTTATTCAATATCACAAGGGACAAGGGACACAATCAACAACATAACCAGCACACATACTATACAATCAACCAACACACATATTTCACAGGCACACTGTGCAATCACACAATATACACCACATATCATTCATCACATAGTAGTAGTTTGCATGGCCAGTGTTTTGTGTCTCTGCTGACTTGAATTGAGTTCATGTCATCATTGATGTTGCAACAGTGTGACAAAGTAGCCACAAGCAGCAGATTTGTCAATGAGGATATGATGTTTTACCAACACGTCACTGTCCTGCTGCCTGACAGAAAGATAACACCCTCCTCCCCTCTGCTCAGTGACATACGCACCGAGAGCCAAATTAAAACCCTTTCACAGCTAATAAGAGGCCACGCTGAAACACACACTGACCCACCCACTGTGGCTCTCTCTCTCTCTCTCTCTCTCTCTCTCTCTCTCTCTCTCTCTCTCTCTCTCCTGCCTCGTTCATCCCCAGGCTAAGGAACCTAAAGCAGTGATGAAGATCAGTACCCTCAATGCCACCTTTCAGCCTACCAAGATGGGCAACGCCCATGGGCTCCAGATCACCTCTCTGAAGGACAACACCACGAGGAACGTCTTTGTTTATCACTTGGACGGCAAGGTGATTCACAGCAGCCGGGTGGACTCAGCAGGTCCTAGTGGTCCCAGACCACAAGAAGGAGTGCATGTCGCCCTCTGCTGGTTGTTGTTGTAATCACAGGTTTAGGAAGTGGACGTCTTGTTTACCTTGTCTTGTAGAATGATGGAAATATATACTTGATTTTGGAATATAGCACATGTGTAAATACCTGGTGGTTTGTAACAATGAATCCCATGTTGAATACATCCTGACTGGTTACTGCTTCACCCCTTCACTTACTGTGGTTACTGCTTCACCCCTTCACTTACTGTGGTTACTGCTTCACCCCTTCACTTACTGTGGTTACTGCTTCACCCCTTCACTCACTGTGGTTAATGCTTCACCCCTTCACTTACTGTGGTTACTGCTTCACCCCTTCACTTACTGTGGTTACTGCCTCACCCCTTCACTTACTGTGGTTACTGCTTTTCACCCCTTCACTTACTGTGGTTACTGCTTCACCCCTTCACTTACTGCTTCACCCCTTAATTTACTGTGGTTACTGCTTCACCCCTTCACTTACTGTGGTTATTGCTTCACCCATTCACTTACAGTGCTTACTGCCTCACCCCTTCACTTACTGTGGTTACTGCTTCACCCCTTCACTTACTGTGGTTACTGCTTCACCCCTTCACTTACTGTGCTTACTGCCTCACCCCTTCACTTACTGTGGTTACTGCTTCACCCCTTCACTTACTGTGGTTACTGCTTCACCCCTTCACTTACTGCTTCACCCCTTCACTTACTGTGGTTACTGCTTCACCCCTTCACTTACTGTGGTTACTGCTTCACCCCTTTACTTACTGTGGTTACTGCTTCACCCCTTCACTTACTGTGGTTACTGCTTCACCCCTTCACTTACTGTGGTTACTGCTTCACCCCTTTACTTACTGTGGTTACTGCTTCACCCCTTCACTTACTGTGGTTACTGCTTCACCCCTTCACTTACTGTGGTTACTGCTTCACCCCTTCACTTACTGTGGTTACTGCTTCACCCCTTCACTCACTGTGGTTAATGCTTCACCCCTTCACTTACTGTGGTTACTGCTTCACCCCTTCACTTACTGTGGTTACTGCCTCACCCCTTCACTTACTGTGGTTACTGCTTTTCACCCCTTCACTTACTGTGGTTACTGCTTCACCCCTTCATTTACTGTGGTTACTGCTTCACCCCTTCACTTACTGTGGTTACTGCTTCACCCCTTCACTTACTGTGGTTACTGCTTCACCCCTTCACTTACCGTGCTTACTGCCTCACCCCTTCACTTACTGTGGTTACTGCTTCACCCCTTCACTTACTGTGGTTACTGCTTCACCCCTTCACTTACTGTGCTTACTGCCTCACCCCTTCACTTACTGTGGTTACTGCTTCACCCCTTCACTTACTGTGGTTACTGCTTCACCCCTTCACTTACTGCTTCACCCCTTCACTTACTGTGGTTACTGCTTCACCCCTTCACTTACTGTGGTTACTGCTTCACCCCTTTACTTACTGTGGTTACTGCTTCACCCCTTCACTTACTGTGGTTACTGCTTCACCCCTTCACTTACCGTGGTTACTGCTTCACCCCTTCACTTACTGTGGTTACTGCTTCACCCCTTCACTTACTGCTTCACCCCTTCACTTACTGTGGTTACTGCTTCTCCCCTTCACTTACTGTGGTTACTGCTTCACCCCTTCACTTACCGTGGTTACTGCTTCACCCCTTCACTTACTGTGGTTACTGCTTCACCCCTTCACTTACTGTGGTTACTGCTTCACCCATTCACTTACCGTGCTTACTGCCTCACCCCTTCACTTACTGTGGTTACTGCTTCACCCCTTCACTTACTGTGGTTACTGCTTCACCCCTTCACTTACTGTGCTTACTGCCTCACCCCTTCACTTACTGTGGTTACTGCTTCACCCCTTCACTTACTGTGGTTACTGCTTCACCCCTTCACTTACTGCTTCACCCCTTCACTTACTGTGGTTACTGCTTCACCCCTTCACTTACTGTGGTTACTGCTTCACCCCTTTACTTACTGTGGTTACTGCTTCACCCCTTCACTTACTGTGGTTACTGCTTCACCCCTTCACTTACTGTGGTTACTGCTTCACCCCTTCACTCACTGTGGTTAATGCTTCACCCCTTCACTTACTGTGGTTACTGCTTCACCCCTTCACTTACTGTGGTTACTGCCTCACCCCTTCACTTACTGTGGTTACTGCTTTTCACCCCTTCACTTACTGTGGTTACTGCTTCACCCCTTCACTTACTGTGGTTACTGCTTCACCCCTTCACTTACTGCTTCACCCCTTCATTTACTGTGGTTACTGCTTCACCCCTTCACTTACTGTGGTTACTGCTTCACCCCTTCACTTACTGTGGTTACTGCTTCACCCCTTCACTTACCGTGCTTACTGCCTCACCCCTTCACTTACTGTGGTTACTGCTTCACCCCTTCACTTACTGTGGTTACTGCTTCACCCCTTCACTTACTGTGCTTACTGCCTCACCCCTTCACTTACTGTGGTTACTGCTTCACCCCTTCACTTACTGTGGTTACTGCTTTACCCCTTCACTTACTGCTTCACCCCTTCACTTACTGTGGTTACTGCTTCACCCCTTCACTTACTGTGGTTACTGCTTCACCCCTTTACTTACTGTGGTTACTGCTTCACCCCTTCACTTACTGTGGTTACTGCTTCACCCCTTCACTTACCGTGGTTACTGCTTCACCCCTTCACTTACTGTGGTTACTGCTTCACCCCTTCACTTACTGCTTCACCCCTTCACTTACTGTGGTTACTGCTTCACCCCTTCACTTACCGTGGTTACTGCTTCACCCCTTCACTTACTGTGGTTACTGCTTCACCCCTTCACTTACCGTGGTTACTGCTTCACCCCTTCACTTACTGTGGTTACTGCTTCACCCCTTCACTTACTGTGGTTACAGCTTCACCCCTTCACTTACTGTGATTACTGCTTCACCCTTTCACTTACTGTGGTTACTGCTTCACCCCTTCACTTACTGTGGTTACTGCTTCACCCCTTCACTTACTGTGGTTACTGCTTCACCCCTTCACTTACTGTGGTTACTGCTTCACCCCTTCACTTACTGTGGTTACTGCTTCACCCCTTCACTTACTGCTTCACCCCTTCACTTACTGTGGTTACTGCTTCACCCCTTCACTTACTGTGGTTACTGCTTCACCCATTCACTTACTGTGGTTACTGCTTCACCCATTCACTTACTGCTTCACCCCTTCACTAACTGTGGTTACTGCTTCACCCCTTCACTTACTGTGGTTACTGCTTCACCCCTTCACCTACTGTGGTTACTGCTTCACCCCTTCACTTACTGTGGTTACTGCTTCACCCCTTCACTTACTGTGGTTACTGCTTCACCCCTTCACTTACTGTGGTTACTGCTTCACCCATTCACTTACTGCTTCACCCCTTCACTTACTGTGGTTACTGCTTCACCCCTTCACTTACTGTGGTTACTGCTTCACCCCTTCACCTACTGTGGTTACTGCTTCATCCCTTTACTTACTGTGGTTACTGCTTCACCCCTTCACTTACTGCTTCACCCCTTCACTTACTGTGGTTACTGCTTCACCCCTTCACTTACTGTGGTTACTGCTTCACCCTTCCAGGAAATGGTCGACTGGTTCAATGCCATAAGAGCAGCTCGCTTCCACTATTTCCAAGTGGCCTATCCTGGAGCACCGGCCAGCTATGTGAGTCAGCAATTCACCCTCACTCATACATACACACACTTCACTCATACATCCTCTCACCTTCACTCATACATTCTGTCACCTTGACTCATTCACTTGCCCACAGTTCATGTGGTATCTCCTGTGTCTCTCCTGTCCAGTTTCTACCACAGCTAACCAGGAACTACCTGAAGGAGGGCTACATGGAAAAGACAGGCCCCAAGGTAAAGAGCTGGGTTAGTCCCTGGTTAGTCCCTGGTTATACCCTGGTTAGTCCCTGGTTAGTCCTGGTTAGTCCCTGGTTAGTCCCTGGTTATACCCTGGTTAGTCCCTGGTTAGTCCTGGTTAGTCCCTGGTTAGCCCCTGATTGGTCCCTGGTTAGTCCTGGTTAGTCCCTGGTTATACTCTGGTTAGTCCTGGTTAGTCCCTGGTTAGTCCTGGTTAGTCCTGGTTAGTACCTTGTTAGTCCCTGGTTAGTCCCTGGTTATACTCTGGTTAGTCCTGGTTAGACCCTGGTTAGTCCCGGTTAGTCCTGGTTAGTACCTGGTTAGTCCCTGGTTAGTCCTGGTTAGACCCTGGTTAGTCCCTGGTTAGTCCTGGTTAGTCCCTGGTTAATCCTGCTTAGTCCTGGTTAGTACCTGGTTAGTCCTGCTTAGTCCCTGGTTAGTCCTGGTTAGTCCCTGGTTAGTCCTGGTTAGTCCCTGGTTATACCCTGGTTACTCCCTGGTTAGTCCTGGTTAGTCCCTGGTTATAGCCCGGTTAGTCCTGGTTAGTCCCTGGTTAGTCCTGGTTAGTCCCTGGTTATACCCTGGTTACTCCCTGGTTAGTCCTGGTTAGTCCCTGGTTAGGGTTAGGGGTTAGTCCTGGTTAGTCCCTGGTTAGTCCTGGTTAGTCCCTGGTTAGGGTTAGGGGTTAGTCCTGGTTAGTCCCTCAGCAGGACAGAGCAGTGTGTATGTGAATGATCCACTCCTCACAGGTTCAGTGGCAGCACATACTGAGATGGAAACATGTATCGATGTAGATAGAAATAAAAAGATCAATAAACAATAATCATTCCAGCTTGAGCCATGCTGCCATAAAGTCCTTTTTGTCTTTGCTTGCAGCACAAAGAGGGCTTCAAGAAGAGATGGTTCACCTTGGATGACAGGAGACTCATGTACTTCAAACATCCACTGGTATTAAAGGAGCTCCTCCCTGGGCTTTGGTCCTCTGCAGGTCGAGACCACCAGGTGGCACTGTGCCTTCAGCCTGATGATCTTTGACCACTTGGTGCAGCAGAGTCATTTAGTAAATCAGTATACATGTGTGTGTGTGTGTGTGTGTGGTTGTGTGTGAGAGAGGAAGAGCAATTAACAAATGAGTTCCCTTTAGAAACAACAAATCATTTTAGCTGCTAAGGAAGGCGTCTTGAGTACAGCAGAGTGCTGACACGTCTCCATCCTGCGGGGACAGAGATGTGAGCAGAGTGCTGACAAGTCTCTGTCCTGCGGGGACAGAGATGTGAGCAGAGTGCTGACACATCTCCGTCCTGCGGGGACAGAGATGTGAGCAGCAGAGTGCTGACACGTCTCCATCCTGCGGGGACAGAGATGTGAGCAGCAGAGTGCTGACACGTCTCCATCCTGCGGGGACAGAGATGTGAGCAGCAGAGTGCTGACACGTCTCCATCCTGCGGGGACAGAGATGTGAGCAGAATGCTGACACGTCTCCATCCTGCGGGGTCAGAGATGTGAGCAGCAGAGTGCTGACACGTCTCCATCCTGCGGGGACAGAGATGTGAGCAGCAGAGTGCTGACACGTCTCCATCCTGCAGGGACAGAGATGTGAGTAGAGTGCTGACACGTCTCCGTCCTGCGGGGACAGAGATGTGAGCAGAGTGCTGACACGTCTCCATCCTGCGGGGACAGAGATGTGAGCAGAGTGCTGACACGTCTCCGTCCTGCGGGGACAGGGATGTGAGCACAGTGCTGACACGTCTCCATCCTGCGGGGACAGAGATGTGAGCAGCAGAGTGCTGACACGTCTCCATCCTGCGGGGACAGAGATGTGAGCAGAGTGCTGACACGTCTCCATCCTGCGGGGACAGAGATGTGAGCAGAGTGCTGACACGTCTCCGTCCTGCGGGGACAGAGATGTGAGCAGCAGAGTGCTGACACGTCTCCATCCTGCGGGGACAGAGATGTGAGCAGAGTGCTGACACATCTCCGTCCTGCGGGGACAGAGATGTGAGCAGCAGAGTGCTGACACGTCTCCATCCTGCGGGGACAGAGATGTGAGCAGCAGAGTACTGACACGTCTCCATCCTGCGGGGACAGAGATGTGAGCAGAGTGCTGACACGTCTCCATCCTGCGGGGACAGAGATGTGAGCAGAGTGCTGACACGTCTCCATCCTGCGGGGACAGAGATGTGAGCAGCAGAGTTCTGACATGTCTCCATCCTGCGGGGACAGAGATGTGAGCAGAGTGCTGACACGTCTCCATCCTGCGGGGACAGAGATGTGAGCAGAGTGCTGACACGTCTCCATCCTGCGGGGACAGAGATGTGAGTAGAGTGCTGACACGTCTCCGTCCTGCGGGGACAGAGATGTGAGCAGAGTGCTGACATGTCTCCATCCTGCGGGGACAGAGATGTGAGCAGAGTGCTGACACGTCTCCATCCTGCGGGGACAGAGATGTGAGCAGCAGAGTGCTGACATGTCTCCATCCTGCGGGGACAGAGATGTGAGCAGAGTGCTGACACGTCTCCATCCTGCGGGGACAGAGATGTGAGCAGAGTGCTGACACGTCTCCATCCTGCGGGGACAGAGATGTGAGTAGAGTGCTGACACGTCTCCGTCCTGCGGGGACAGAGATGTGAGCAGAGTGCTGACACGTCTCCGTCCTGCGGGGACAGAGATGTGAGCAGCAGAGTGCTGACACGTCTCCATCCTGCGGGGACAGAGATGTGAGCAGCAGAGTGCTGACACGTCTCCATCCTGCGGGGACAGAGATGTGAGTAGAGTGCTGACACATCTCCGTCCTGCGGGGACAGAGATGTGAGCAGAGTGCTGACACGTCTCCATCCTGCAGGGACAGAGATGTGAGCAGCAGAGTGCTGACACGTCTCCATCCTGCGGGGACAGAGATGTGAGAAGAGTGCTGACACGTCTCCATCCTGCGGGGACAGAGATGTGAGCAGAGTGCTGACACGTCTCCGTCCTGCGGGGACAGAGATGTTAGCAGAGTGCTGACACGTCTCCGTCCTGCGGGGACAGAGATGTGAGCAGAGTGCTGACACGTCTCCGTCCTGCAGGACGCCAGCGCTCTGGGGGAGGTGTTCATCGGCAGCAAGGACAACAGCTATGCTGTACTCCCCGTCCTGCCCCCCTCCAGCCCGGCTCCCCACTGGCAGTTTGGAATCACCATAGTAACACCAGACAGGAAGTTCCTGTTCGCCTGCGAGACCGAAGAGGAGCGGAAAGACTGGCTGGCAGTGTTTCACAGCATGGTGGACAGGCCGATGCTTCCTCAGGAGTACGCAGGTACGTCTGCAGACCCAGGGGAGAGGGACAGACCCAGGGACGGTGGACAGACTGACCCGGGGTCGGTCTGCAGACCCAGGGACGGTGGACCAACCCAGGGATGGTGGGCAGTTTATACTGCTGTGCTTATTTCCTCATTCAGGTTTTGTTCTCCTTTGCTTGTCTGCAGTCGAGGCTCGTTTCAAGTCCTAGACGTGTGACAGAAGTCTGTTGGATGAGAAGGCCATGAGAAGACCATGAGAAGGCCATGATGAGAAGGCCATGAGAAGGCCATGAGAAGGCCATGAGTAGGCCATGAGAAGGCCCTGAGAAGAGGTATCAACAGACTCACACCAGAAGATGAAAGTGGAGTGAGACACATCCATGGTTCCCAGTGGCAGGAGACACCATCATGTCTTAACAATATCTCTTATTCACACTTATTTATTGAACTAATCGATTAAATATTACCTTTATACTTTAATAGTGATTAGGGAGAGTTCTGCGTTCTGTTGTTACATGTTGCCCAGCTGGTATACATGATAAGATGCACATTAGTGTTTATTTTGGTTTTCCTCGTTGTTTTAACAATGCTGATTTACCTTCATTTGCATGTGAATGGCTGATGCATGCTGTCCACCCAAGCAGCAATGAGTACACATTGTGCATGTGTCTGCTGATATATTATTTATACGTTTCATTGGTGGGACCTGTTACTCTCCTCATGTCAAACGCTTGCTGTAAACGGTGATGCGCTATACAACTCTTTGTCCAGCAGAGGGCGGGATTGCTTTTATTATCATCTCCCTGCGTTAAGGTAATGTTTGTCATTAATGGAGATCTACAGTAATGTAGATTTTGTTTCTGAATAAAGTGTATGAAGTACAGTGTTTCTCTATGTTATGATGAATACAACAAGATCAACATTGAGACCATGTAACGGCTCACTCTTTATTGTAGTGTCATCTGAGATGAATGCTTTCACATGTTGAAAAGTAGTGGAATTAGACAACTTTCAGATACAAATATGTACCAGGTATTAGAGGGCGAATATTTAGCATTCATGATAATAGAGAAGCTTAGATGAAGCACATTGCATCTAACAATGAACACATCTTAGAAAATAGAATCATGTTTATTGGTGAGGCTCGGAACAGGCCATTATTAATACAATGATCAAATAATGGCATCAAGTGGTCTTGAGGATTACAATACTATATATGTGACATGAGAGAATGCAGGGCAAAGTAGAACTACCATCATTTCACCACATACAAGATGAAACATCTCAAACCCAATGATGCCTTGTTCTTCTCTGTCCCATGCTGTAATATTAGCAGTTACATGAAACACCTTCATGTCTCCAGCTCCCTTCAGACGTCTGGATTGCAGTGAAGGTCAAAGCAGACACAGCTGGTTTCCTTCAGACATGGATAATGGCCACGCCTCAACTTTACCACGGGTCCAGATATGACACACCCAGAACAATATAGAGGAAATGTAGAAGTATGTTCACTTGTTTTAAGATTGTTACATTTCCATGATCGTTATTTTTTAAATATTTGTTTTGGTCCTTATTAGTGGCCAAAAAACAATGAAGCAAAGGATAAGTGAAGGAAACATAGAATATGAAAACCAGTTTGTTTTGCCAAAATATTACGTTCAATCAGCTTCCTTGTACAGTTTCCATCCTGGATGCTCTTGGCTCTAAAACCACTGCAGTGTATCAGACATGTGTTTCAAGTGCTTACAGACTTCTATGGGTTCACTTTATCACAGGAAAAAAGTCATATTTTACTATACAAACATTGTCATGGAAATGTTTGTTAAAATAAGACAATACTTACCAGTATGTCTTTGTGTGGCATGTTTGTACAGACACATTCATTCACCTGCCATCCATCAAAGTGACCATGAATACATCATGTCAATACATCATTAATATGTAACCTTAATCGATGTGGAAAAGTATACAAACGTATCTCCCTCTAGATGTACATGTTGTTACAAATTAAGAGACCAGTCTGTACAGGTGTACCTCAACACAGATCAGAGAGTGGGAGGATCAGAGAACACAGATGTTGAAGATGGAAAAAACCTCAAAAAGGAATCTATTAGGGCTCAAGAATTACTGTTCCTCGTCTGGAAACACAACACCTCCTCAGGAACAGAACACACAATACAACAAGTCACATTCATACTTAGCTTCCCTCTCTCTCTGACTCCCACACACGCACACACATACACATACACACAGTTAGCACACAAATGCGACTGCAGCTGGTGGTGGAGGTCATCTAGGACCTGCAGCAGCTGGAGCCCTTCACCTCCTTGCTGACGTATTCGTGCAGTTTGAACTTGTCATCGGCCCCCATGGTGGACCTGTGTCTCAGCGCCCTGCAGCACGGTGTTAGGGGGGCGTGTCTCCTGGTTAGTCTCTCCCTTTAACCTCATCCAACCTCATCCAACATCATCCAACATCATCCAACATCATCCAACCTCATCCAACATCATCTAACCTCATCCAACATCATCCAACATCATCTAACATCATCTAACATCATCCAACATCATTCAACATCATCCAACCTCATCCAACCTCATCCAACATCATCTAACCTCATCCAACCTCATCCAACCTCATCCAACATCATCCAACATCATCCAACATCATCTAACATCATCCAACATCATCCAACATCATCCAACCTCATCCAACATCATCCAACCTCATCCAACATCATCCAACATCATCTAACATCATCCAACATCATCCAACATCATCCAACATCATCTAACATCATCTAACATCATCTAACATCATCCAACATCATCCAACATCATTCAACCTCATCCAACCTCATTAAGCCTCATCTACCGTAGAGATGTCACATCGATGGATGTTGAAGTGTATTACCAATTCAATATGAACAACATTTACTGAATATTTTTAAACATTTGTAGACTCAGACGGGAGGAAGGACAGGATGTTCAGATGGAGATCAGATGATGGGACAGCTTGGGGCAGACCTATGGTATTGCCACAGATAGTTCATTTCAACACTATGTCTATGCTTCTAGTTTTGTTCCATATTAATATATGTTCCATATGTCCCACTCTGACACACGACACTACATCGGATGTGTGCGTCTCCACTCTAACACTTTGTTCAGACATCGTCAGCTTGACTGGGGTTTGGTTCTGGATGTCAGTGTGGACATGCCCCTAGTGTCTCTCCTGAGAACTACGCCCATAGTTTGGTCTCGTTAGAACCAGGGTGGCAGGAACTCACTTGGCCAGGGCGGTGAACGCCAGCTCCACGTTGAGGGCCGACCGGGCGCTGGTCTCCATGAAGGGAACTCCAAACTCCTGCACACCACAGGCAGAAGCAAAGGCAGCTTGGTGGGACAGGAGGAGTGTCTGTGGCTGTGAAAGTCTGCAGCTCAGCTCAGAGTGGATTCTTAGAGCTCATGAATCAGTCTTCTGTCTGAGCCAGGCAAGAACTGAACTCAGATGATATAATTATATATATAATATTGTGATAAATTATTATTATATACTATTATATAGGCTGGATGATAATGGAATAGTAATGCCAGTTTAATAGTTTGAAAAGTCTGACACAGAGACACTACAATTATCAATAGTCAATTATCAATAGTCAGAGTTGAAGACAATCACACTACTGGGAACATGAGATGAGAGCATTCAAACATGTTTTTATCGATGAGAAATATTCATTTGAACGGTGCAGTCTTGGCTGTAGAACAATTTTGCTGGATTTTTTTAGGTTCTTTACTATGGATGTCCGTCTTTTTAATTTTTCCAAATGGTGAAAGAATTCTGCAGTTACTCTCTGTATGTCTGAAGTTACTCTCTATAACATCAGCAGTTACTCTCTGTAACGTCTGAAGTTACTCTCTGTAACGACTGAAGTTACTCTCTGTAATGTCTGAAGTTACTCTCTGTAACAACTGCAGTTACTCTCTGTAACATCTGAAGTTACTCTCTGTAACGTCTGAAGTTACTCTCTGTAACGACTGCAGTTATTCTCTCTAACGTCTGAAGTTACTCTCTGTAACGATTGCTGTTACTCTAACATCTGAAGTTACTCTAACGTCTGAAGTTACTCTCTGTAATGTCTGAAGTTACTCTCTGTAACGACTGCAGTTACTCTCTGTAACATCAGCAGTTACTCTCTGTAACATCTGAAGTTACTCTCTGTAACATCTGAAGTTACTCTCTGTAACATCTGCAGTTACTCTCTGTAACATCTGAAGTTACTCTCTGTAACATCTGAAGTTACTCTCTGTAACATCTGAAGTTACTCTCTGTAACATCAGCAGTTACTCTCTGTAACATCTGCAGTTACACTCAGTAACGTAAAGAGCAGAGATTGAGAAATACAAAATGAGGTGAGGTATTGATGTCATTTTCCTATCTCTTCCAATCTTTCACCTGTCACACAAAAAGTGATTCACTTCAAATCCTCTTTGTGAGGCTGAGGTGAAAGGGTGGATGTGTTCCGGACACAACAGCCAAACGATCCAATAAACAGAGCTTGTGAAATGGGAACACCCAGATGTTGACAGATGTGTGTTAATCCTCACCTTGGCCAGTCTCTCCCCATCCTCCCTCTTCACCACTCTCTCATGAGCTGAGTCAGCCTGGGAATGACAGAGACACCATGAGTATAAATGTCCTGCACTGCCTTCACACTCCGTCATCATGCCAAGACATTGTTGTGTTTGAAAGCCAGACGTGGCGAGACAAAGCCTTTAGCCGAGGTTACGGTTCATTAATGTGGACTTAGGGTCTTACAGAGCCAGAACTCTCTCCAGTCCTCACAAAATGGTGGAGTAACGCCAACAGAAAATCATCATCCTTAATCATCAGGCCCTTCCCCATGATGACTTGCCTTGTTGCCCAGCAGCATCAGGACCACACCTTCTTGTGCATACTCGTTGATCTCTGCCAGCCAAGCCTGGGGGGAAGCACACACCAGAGGGAACGTTAAGGCATACAGAAACCCACGACGCATGAGAGAGACAGCTTAGACCAGTGTTGCATCCTGCCATACACAGCCCACATCATACCCAGCTTCCCCATTAAACACATCCTTCCTCCAAAATGAAAGACCGGGTTGAGGGTCCTCCGTGTAAACCCAGTCCATCGGCTGTACAGAACTGTTGATCAGGTGTTTCCTCGCCGGTGTCAGAGATTGTTGCTCTAAAGAGTGAAATTGTGTTAGTTTTGTTCTGCAGACTCCAGCCAAGGGGACTACAGGTCAGACCTGGCTGCAGCCCACCTGGACCTTCTCAAGGAGTGTAAAGCCCAGGCAGATGACAGCTGATGTAGGGTCCCAGTCCAGCGCTGAATAATGCCATCTGATTAGAGCGGTGTTGCTCTAATTGGCTGAGCAGGGTTTAATGAGTTCTGGTTCATTAGCAGTGAAGCCACAGCAAGAGAAACACTCAGAGGCAAGCTGTCCAATTCAGAAACATCACACCGCCCTGGTGAACACTAATGATAACTAATACACACACATCTAAAACACCTGGCATAAGGACAGCCAGGTTTAACCCTGATATGATGACGAACAATACATGTTTCTCATCTCTTATCTCTTAATTTTCTCTCCCGACTCACTTCTCCCTTTCATGAAAGGAACTGCTCTCCCATTACATTCTGTATTCCAACACGCACCAGGGTGAGTTACAACAATGACAAACCCTGGTTCACAGCCAAACTCAGAAGGTTAAGGTTGGATAAGGAAGAGGCCTTCAGGAGTGCGGACCAAGTACAAGTTTAGCAAGGCGGTGAAAGAGGCTAAATGACTGTACTCTGAGAAGCTCCAACACCACTTCTCAGCCAACGACTCTGCGTCTGTCTGGAAAGGGCTTAGGCAAATCACCAACTACAAGCCTAAAGCCCCCCACATTATCAACGACCATCGTCTGGCCAATGACCTGAACGAGTTCTACAACCGCTTTGAAAGACAAAGGGACAGTCCTGCAACCATCCCCCATGACACCTCCCAACAGCTCCAGTGTATCACCTCCACCTCCCCCACCTCAGCGGGGGCCTGGGCACCTCCACCAATGCCCAACTTAGAGGTCACCCCCTCGACCCCCCCACCCACCTCGGTGACAACTCTTTCCATCCACGAGAGGGACGTCAACAAACTCTTCAGGAGACAGAACCCCCGGAAAGTTGCTGGACCGGATTATGTCTTGAAGCACTGTGCTGATCAGCTGTCTCCAGTGTTCACAGACATTTACAACACCTCACTGGAGACATGTCATGTGCCTGCTTCAAGACCTCAACTATAATTCCTGTTCCCAAGAAGCCAAGGACCACAGGACTTAACGACTTCAGACCCGTCGCCCTGACCTCTGTGGTTATGAAGTCCTTTGAGCGCCTTGTGCTCTCACAGCTGAAAGCCATCACCGACCCCCTCCTGGACCCCCTGCAGTTTGCCTACAGAGCCAACAGGTTTGTAGATGATGCAGTCAAATTGGCCTTTCACTTCATCCTCCAGCACCTGGATTCCGCAGGAACCTACGCCAGGATCATGTTTGTGGATTTCAGCTCTGCTTTCAACACTATCATCCCGGCTCTGCTTCAGGAGAAGCTCTCCCAGCTGAGTGTGCCTGACTCCACCTGCAGGTGGATTACAGACTTCCCGCCTGACAGGAAGCAGCATGGGAAGCTGGAAAAACACATCTCCGACTCACAGACCATCAGCACCGGTTCCCCTCAGGGCTCTGTTCTTTCTCTTCTGCTCTTCTCACTGTTCAACAACAGCTATACCTCCAGTCACCAGTCCGTCAAGCTTCTGAAGTTTGCGGATGACACCACCCTCATCGGACTCATTTTTGATGGTGATGAGTCTGACTACAGGTGGGAGGTAGACCATCTGGTGACATGGTGCAGCCGAAACAACCTAGAGCTCAACGCTCTAAAGACAGTGGAGATGGTTGTGGACTTCAGGAAGAACTCAGCCTCACCTGCCCCCATCACCCTCTGCGACTACACAATTGACACTGTGGAGTCTTTCCGCTTCCTGGGAAACTGTCATCTCCCAGCAGCTCAAGTGGGAGCTGATCAGCTCCCTCATCAAGAAAGCCCAGCAGAGGATGTACTTCCTGAGGCAGCTGAAGAAATTCAACCTGCCCAGGACAATGATGGTGCACTTCTACTCCTCCATCATTGAGTCCATCCTCACGTCCTCCATCACCATCTGGTTCACTGCTGCCACCGCCAAGGACAAGGGCAGACTGCAGCGCGTCATTCGGTCTGCAGAGAAGGTGATTGGCTGCAATCTGCCGTTGCTCCAGGACCTGTACACCTCCAGGACCCTGAGGCGTGCAGGTAAGATTATGGCCGACCCCTCCCACCCCGGTCACCATCTCTTTGAGTCACTCCCCTCTGGCAGGAGGCTGCGGTCCATCAGGACCAAAACCATCACGTCACAAGAACAGTTTTTTCCCGTCTGCCACCAGCCTTGTAAACAAGGCCCAGAGCCCCCCCTGACACTGACTCTCTCCCTCCCCCCACACAGACCTACATGCTACATTAATGTGGCATCTACAGACAGTCTGCCAGAGGTGTGACCAGAATGTCATGTGTGGGTGGGCATGAGGCTTATTTGGGGGGGCAACATTTTTTGAAAACATTTTGAACAAAATATGTGTTCACTAGTCATTATGGCCGGAACCTTTCTGTGTGGAGTTTGCATGTTCTCCCCGTGCTTGCGTGGGTTCTCTCCGGGTACTCCGGCTTCCTCCCACAGACCAAAAACATGCAGGTTGGGGATTAGGTTAATTGGTGTCTCCAAATTGACCATAGGTGTGTATGTGAGTGTGAATGGTTGTTTGTCTATGTATGTTAGCCCTGTGATAGGCTGGCGACCTGTCCAGGGTGTACCCCGCCTCTCGCCCGTTGCAGCTGGGATTGGCTCCAGCCCCCCCGCAACCCTCGTAGAGGATAAGCGGTTACGATAATGGATGGATGGATGGATAGTCATTATGGAGGCTATAAGGCCGTGTGCCAGATGGCTTGCAGTGCTGTTACAGTTGTTCATTTATAAGACTATATTGTATGGATTATAAGAATAATGCTTTCATAATTAAAAGATTAGGCCTATACAAAAAAAGTCCCCTTCCCCATAATGTTAAATGTATAATGCTACTCTTGGTTCACAGATATACAAGCCTACAGGCTATGTGTGGACAGATGATACCCTTGATAATAGTAAACTTAAGGGAAACCAAACTACATAATTAATTAGGCCTAGTGTTTGTGATTTGTGAACATGTGTCTGTGATTAAAAAAAACAACTAATTATTTATCTCAAGTGAACTATATAACTAGTAAACTACATATTTTGTGAAAGGTTTAATGTCTACATGTGATTTACCATGCAATAAGACTTGTCCAAACTTTCTCCATACCATGAGCTATGCATAGTTCTGTAATGTATTTCAAATGCATTGAAAGGCATTGATTTTCAATGGACAACTATTTTAGGGCTGAATTGGAGAGTGCATCCCTACATTTTCAATATAAACATTGAAATTACCATTCTGCATAGCCAGACCTTTTACAATTTTGTTGGAAGGTGGGGGGGATGCACTGTAAGCCTATCTGTCAGTTTCCAGTGTTTAAACTGGACGTTATTTACAGCACCGCTTTGATGAAACGTGCAAACTCAACAGAAACGGCAGGACTTGTAAGAAAATATATAAGAACTAGAGAACGAGAAGGGAACTAAAGATAAAGTTATGAGCTTTTTAATTTCACTAAGGAAGTCTGCTGGCAAGTTACTGCGTGGGCGCCAAGTGAACTGTGTGGTGCTTGTCGCTTGCACTCGAGTGGCGGAGGCGCTGACTGACACGCCCCGAAGCAAACGGGCCAATTGGAAAGAAGTGCAGTTTTGACGTTTGTTCTCTATCCTGAAAGAGAGCCCCTGGAGATACAGGTGGTGGAAAAAAAACATAAAACCCATGTGTAAACTTTGCTGATATGTGGCTTTTACTCCCATCGGAGTTGGACATCCATGAGAATACAATACCGGAGCTCATAAACATTTTTTTCTCCAGTTTTCATTAGATTAACATAGGGTGGGCAGGGCTTGTCCCTGGGTGGGCACCGCCCACCCCAGCCCACCCGTGGTCACGCCCCTGCCGTCTGCGTTACATTAACGCACAGTGTGTACTCATTCGGGACCACCATTTTTCTCTGCTTGCACTACTGCTCCGTGTTCATTGTAAATATATTTATAGTTATATTACTTATATTTTTTTAATACTTTACACCAATTACACCTAGTCAAATTCCTTGTAGGTGCAAACCTACTTGGCAAAAAACTTGATTCTGATTCTGATTCAATCACAATGAAATGAATCTCTTTTATTACCTTTCAGGCTCGACTCAAAGATCTCTTGAAGAAATAAACTTGGGGTTGATGAACACGTTCAGCCACAGGCTCACTCAGCCACGTGCCTCAAAGCGCTTGGGGGTCTCCTTCATCCCATCAGCCATCAGGCTCTAGGAAGCCCCAACACCACAAGTCAATGGACTGAACACCACACTACACACACACCACACCACACACCTTGGACTGTCTCCTAGCCGTTGTTATTTTAGGACTATTCATATGTTGTACCCAGGTACAACATATGAATAGTCCTAAAATAAAATAAAATAAAATAAATAAATAAAATAACTTGTAAAAATGTGCACATCTTGCATCTTGCACATTACGCACATTTGCACACCTATTTTTGCACTACTGATAGCTACCAAGGATGTTTACTATGTATGCATACAGGTTCTCACTTTTTCACCGACCTGACTTTAAGAGCTCGTATTTAACTTAACTTATTTTAACCTAATCTTGTCTAGGTAGATCTATTTATTGTTTATTGACTATAGTCAGGCTCTTATTGCACTCATATATCCCCTGTACTGCTGGTCACTGTGAATTTCTCCTAAGGGGGATTAATAAAGGAATATCTTATCTTATCTTAACACAAAGCCAAGACACAAAGCCACGCACACACACACACACACTTGGCTATCACCTCTGTGGTTTGATGGGCACAATGTGTGTGTGTGTGTGTGTGTGTGTGTGTGTGTACATGTGGAGAGAGAGCGAGAGAGAGAGAGAGAGAGAGAGAGAGAGAGAGAGCGAGAGAGCGAGAGAGAGAGAGAGAGAGAGAGAGAGAGAGAGAGAGAGAGAGAGAGAGAGCGAGAGAGAGAGAGAGAGAGAGAGAGAGAGAGAGAGACAGCCACAGTGGGTGGGTCAGTGTGTGAGAGATCAAGTGCAAATGGGAGAGGAACTTGGAAAAGTTTGCTAGTATGATGACAGAAAGAAGAAGTTCAGGGTGCAGACAGCGGTGTTGTTTATGTGTTGTTTATGTGTTGTTTATGTGTTGTTTATGTGTTGTTTATGTACGCTTGAAAGTGAGACGGGGGAAGAGACAGAGAGATGAGGGGAGAGAGAGATGAGGGGAGGCACAAGGCTGAAGCCTTACCCAGTGGCTGCCCAGGGCCTCAGGGCCTCAGGGCCCCAGGGCCCCAGGGCCTCAGGGCCTCAGGGCCCCAGGGCCTCAGGGCTGAATGACGCTTTGTGAACAGCCAATCAAACGGCGGCTCCTGTCACGCCCCCCCCCCCCCCCCCCCCAGACGGAGCCACGGTGGACGAGAGGTTAACTGCTGGGGCGTTTACCTAAAGGATCAACCAGTATCTGCTGTGCCCAGTATTGGGTACTTAGCAGCAGTACTTACTGTGTGTGCTGAGGTGTGTCTGCTCCCTGACAGACCAGCTGAGTAGCTTCACTTCCCTCATCGTTTGGGCTCTTTTCTCTGGCTGCTGAAATCTATTTTTGAAGGCTGCTACTTTCCTTTTAAAATACAAACGCTGCTGTCAACGCTTCGAGTTATTCCTTTTTTAGGAAGAGATGTAAAAAGAGATGTAAAAAAAGCAAGCACTTTATGAACGATGCTTAATAAAAGCTGAGTTCAGGATGAATTCACTTTAGAATACTACTTTATTATGCTTCAATGTTAATGCTTCAGTTATACTAAAGTGCCACCCAAAATGCACTGAAAAATCACTGTTTACTGAATAACTGTTTCATGAATTCCTCATCTCCTCAGGTCTAGTTTAGTCCATGATTTAGTTTGAAGACAATGTCAATGTATTCAGCAAAAGACATTTCAACGATGCATACATAACCTGCATGGGGAAACACAGAGAAGATTGGTAGAAACCCAACATGAATGAGGATTGTGAGGGTGAAGGAGACAAGAGAGGGAGAGACGCTCTGCTGTGAAGCAGGTTCAGATCAGACGACAGGAAGAAGAAACACATTCAGCCCAGTAGCCTCCTGCTTTGAAATGTTCTTTGGTCTCAGAAAGACTTCCCACTAGGACTGCATCCCTACTGTAGATCAGCAGACACAGAATGTATCACTAAAAAGGATTAGGATCAAAACAAAAACGCATAGAAAATATAAGTAAATATGAAGTGAGTATGAGTATAAGTATGAAATATGAATCTATAAGGTTAATAACTAACTTCATGTATTTTAGAGCACATCACTGTCTCCTTAACAACATCTTGTTCTCCTGCTGTTGCTTTGATCACTTTGGAGTTATGGCCGACACCAACAGAATGAGATCAGAATTATGGAAATTATGATCTGAGGAATGTACAGTCATGATAAACCCAAGCTCACAACTGCATTTGGGAGACTATGACTGCTGTCCTGGTAATGTGGAAGGCCTAAGCGAGCTAAGCTAAGCTAAATGAAGGTGATGGCAGCTTTTCTGTGATCTTTGTTGGAAACACTCCAGACTCCAGCACCAGGCTGCCACTGGGCTGCTGCCTCACAGATCTGTGCTCACGTACGCCTCTTTATATGAACACACACACAGACACACATGCTTCTGCAGCCATGCAACACCTGCACGCTCAAACACACACACACACACACACATGCACATCTTGTGTGCACACATATAGACACACTTCCACACGTAAGGACACAAGTTGTAAATGATTCTTTGCACACCTGCGTTGCACTAATTACTTATTAATAATTCAGATTGTTATATTATTACCACGGGGGAATTGTACTTTCTGCATCTTAAACAAATGCCTGCCTTTGAAAGCGAGCATGCAGACACACAAACACGCTGGCTGTGGAGCGAGTGTGCAGACACACAAACACGCTGGCTGTGGAGCGAGTGTGCAGCCAGCCGGCCCACAGGGCTGCTGGGGTCTTCAGACGAGGAGCACAGCGTGTGGCTGTCACGGCCGTGTGGGCGACTGATGCTGCGGACCCCCGGGGGTCTCCTGGGGGAACACAGACCACGCCGGGTGGAGACGACATGAAGCCCAGAGTTGTATCAACAGTGTATGAACTGGAACAAAGCTGTTTTCTCAGAACTCTTCACGTACGTTTCAGTGCAGTAAAGCAGGCTAAGTGAACCATTCAGTAGCTTAGAGGAATCAAAGCTGTGGTTAATGGTTCTGATGAAACCTAATTATGATTTCTGCAAATGGATAATGGATAAATGTCATAATTAGTTCAATTGTGAATGAACAAGGCATCCTGTTCATTCACAATGTTAGATTAGATTCTTTGGTTGATCAATCAACCATGACACTTCCATTAGTTTAACATGTCATAAACATGGCAAGCAGCTGTTATGGGAACAGTTGTAAATACAAGCACTTTTCAAATTTGGGGTCCAAAGCCTATCCCCGGGTAGGGAATGAGTCCTTACCCCAAGTGAAGGAGTTTAAGTACCTCGGGGTCTTGTTCACGAGTGAGGGGAGGATGGAGCAGGAGATGGGCAGGAGAATCGGAGCAGCGGGGGCGGTTTTGCATTCGCTCTACCGCACCGTTGTGACGAAGAGGGAGCTGAGCCAGAAGGCGAAGCTCTCGATCTTCCGGTCTATCTTTGTTCCTACTCTCACCTATGGTCATGAAGGTTGGGTCATGACCGAAAGAACGAGATCGCGGGTACAAGCGGCCGAAATGGGTTTTCTCAGGAGGGTGGCGGGCGTCTCCCTTAGAGATAGGGTGAGGAGCTCAGTCATCCGGGAGAGACTCGGAGTAGAGCCGCTGCTCCTTTGCGTGGAAAGGAGCCAGTTGAGGTGGTTCGGGCATCTGATAAGGATGCCCCCCGGGCGCCTCCCTATGGAGGTGTTCCGGGCACAACCAGCTGGGAGGAGACCACGGGGAAGACCCAGGAAGAGGTGGAGAGATTATATCTCCACACTGGCCTGGGAACGCCTCGGGATCCCCCAGTCAGAGCTGGCTGATGTGGCCCGGGAAAGGGAAGTGTGGGGTTCCTTGCTCGAACTGTTGCCCCCGCGACCCGACCCCGGATAAGCGGTAGAAAGTGAGTGAGTGAGAGTGAGCCTATCCCCTCGACAAAAGACAGCAAATGATGGTTTGTTATCTTTGAGTTCAAACAGCTAGAAGAGACTGAAGAGTCTTGATACCTGCAGGCTCTCCATACAGAGCATGCAGGGTCTTCATACAGAGCCTGTGAACACATGGTACACATTTATGCTGGTTATTTATTTATCATGCACTTGGTTCCTTCCTGATACCAAAACAGCTCACAGACCGCAAACGAATGTTTGTTACATGTTCATTAGAGCTGGAAGCCAACTGGACGTGTTAACAGAGAAGGTGTGAGGGCTGGTATTAGCCAATGGGGAGCACTGACAGGAGATAAGATAAGACAAGACAGAAAGATGAGAAGATAAAATATTGATCCCAGATGGGAAACTCAGGGGCTCAGCTGAACTCTCAATTATAAGCATGTAGCTCCTATCTCCACACAGCTGAAGAAAGACATGAAGGAAATGTGTGTCTTGTATCTGCAGCCTATGAAAATGAGCGACATGCATGTCAAATAAAAGATGAGCAAATGCATTTTTCCAAGTCCATCCAAGTCACCCACACACAACGGCTGTGGGAGTTGTAGTCCCATAAAAGCCATGTCACCAAACACAAAGAAGGGTCATTGACACCACTTGGCACAGCATCTGAGCCAAGACCAAATAAAGCCTGGATGGCAGAACTGCTGTCTTCTCTACTGAAGAGAGGAGAGTGTCGGCCCGGTTCAACTGATTCTTGGATTCTCTTCGACCACACAGAGAACAATTGCATCTTGCAATCTGTGTGCGTCAGTGTGCCAAGTTATCCTTTGTATCTTCAAAATAAGGACAGCTGGCGCAGAGAGCCAGCTTTTGTTACACATTCCTCCTGTGAAATTTACAGCACCCGATATCACCAGTGATATTCTGAGACCAAAACCAAATGCAACATGACAAAGGACACGTTTTTTTCCTACCCTTTGCCCAGATTGTGCAGTCTATGGGTCTAAGCACACGTGATTAATCAGCGAGCCATCACTCAGCTGTGTTAGGAGAGGATGCACCTGGGCCTGTTGTCTGGACGGGTCTCACCGCAGCTTCACAGGGCGTTCATCACAGCCTTCTCAACCCGGCCCTGCTCTAATGGAACATCTGAGCAGGATGACCTCCATCACGCTGCTGCTCCCTGAGCCTCCACCCAGACGCTGTCACTACAGACTGAGAGGAGAGGCGTGTAATGGGCGGTGGGTGGGAGGATATAGAAATATGATTATGCAACTACAGGGATGATGGAGAGAGAGAGGAGGACACTGACAGCCATCACTGGTTCAGACCTGGTGAACCCGTGGAAGGACAGTTCTGCATGGCTTCTGCAATATGTGTGCTGCAGAAGTCATAGGAAAATGACATAGTGTTTAGGCGTGTACAAATGTGTTTGTGTGTGTTAAATGTATTTCCTCAAGCATTTTTAAGGAAATATACATAAACAGACAGTTGTGTGTCCATGCATGGCTGTGGACAAAGCCAGCTCTGCACCTAGTGCATGAAGTCAGACAGGCTGTGAGTCAGTGCTGAGACAAGGCTGAGATGAGGCTGTGAGCCGAGGCTGTGATCTATAAAAGCAGGGGAGAGACCTGCTGGCCAATATGTTTCATGCAAGGGAGCCGATTACAGTGTGTGAGTGACAAGGTAATGACGTGACGCTGTCTGCTGTCAGACTAACGAGATAATGCTTGATACACTCTCAATGTAATGTGTGTTGGAATGTTGACCATCTGCTCTGCTCAGCCTGACTCTCATCTCTGCTGTGTGGAAGGCAGCCGGGTTGTTAGGCTCTCACTGGAGGGGACCGGAAGCTTCCGTTCTCCATCGGTCTTCTCTTGGCCCTCTATCTTTGTGTACACGCATCCATATCCATTGTAACTGAATAAAGCCACATACTGATAATAACACCAATACTAATGATAACAATAACAGCTAACAATAAGAATATTCTTATTGTTTCAGATACGCTACGTGTGTTTGTGTGTGTGTGTGTGCGTGTGGCAGAGCTGGTAGAATTACACAAAATTCCTCACAAATGTAAAAGTGCAAAAAAGTGACAAGGTGTTTTTATAGAATGAACGTGATCAGGACTCTCATGCTGTGACAGAGCAGAGAGCCACAGACTGAACACCTAAAGGATGCTCAGAGAGACGTCTTCTGGCTCGGAGTGGGGAGGCCGCAGAGCAGACATGAACAGTTGATAACATGCAGTCAGAGCCTGGAAACCACAGGCTGTTTAAAATGACTGGAAACAAGAGCAGGCAGAGAGAGCCAGAACATGAGAGAGGATCCAGAGTCCAGATTCTGTCCACACCACCAAGACTCGGCTCTCCTCCACGCCACCTCCAGCAACAACACACAGGGGAGCAGAAGATAAGCACTCTGCTCCTTCCTCCCTCAGAAGGGCTTTCATCTCAATTAGGATCAGTGAACAACCCTCGTTAAGGGATGGCGTCTCACCACACCTGTCTGTCTTCTTGTTTTAACGAGCTCTGAATGAAAGGAGGGATATGAGAGAGAACGATGCGGAGGACCAAAAATACGAAAAAGAGAACTCCACTTGGCCTTGCAAGATCACCGTCTTCTCCTCTGTTAGCCACACCATGGGAGGGTGCAACACAGTTGTCTGTCAATGCCAGACAGGGCCTTGACAGACAACTGTGATCATTGAAAGATAGAAAACCACTCTGATCATCGATCATTGATAGCCGTATTCAGGCCATCATGTATCTTTTACACTGGGAAGTTTGTGTGAAGCATTCACTCTTCAAGGTGAGTAAGAATCCTTTCTCCTTACTGACCCCTTTGGCCAGAGGTGAACTGCAGCCTGCTAAAGTTCTGCTAAAGAGAGCGAGCTACTCTAGAAACATCAACTATCTACACGTCATGATATGAACCCTCATGGGTCTTATTGCTCAGCTACTTTCAGTTTACAGAAACATACAAAACAAACTGATTCACAACGTCTTCAATCACTGGCTGTGGCCCAGCGGGGGGGATTACTGGCGTTCAGGTGGCCCAGTAATTCATTCCTTCCTGCTCCTGCTGTCATGGCGCTCTGGGCCACAGCATCCATCATCCTGCGGTGAGCCAGCAGTCTGGAGCCCACAGCAGCGCTCCGTCTGACGCCCGGGGAATTACAGGTTGTGGAGGAGGGAGACGTTCAGAGGCGTTCAGAGACGTTCAATCGTACAAATGCCAAACGTTGAATATTTGAACATTCCTTAAGCGGTGAACGTCATTCATGGAGGACTGAATGTTGGACGTGCTCGATGCTATAAGTGAGTGGAGCTATTTTAGAACAAGGTTCTGTGAAATGGGCGGAGCAAAAGGAGGAGAGAGCTCCCTGTGTCTTCATGTTCTGACGTAGAGCTGAAGGCCTGGATGTGTCCAGGGCCCAGAGGGAGGCCACAGAGACCTACCCGCGTGTTGTCGAAGGATGTTCTGTTGGTGACGTCGTACAGCAGCAGCAGGGCTGGGAGGAGGAGGAGGAGAGAAACACATCAGGCAGCTGACAGGAACACAAGGACATTCACACATCTTACAGGCTGACCTTTAGAAAAGTCTATATGACTTATTGAAACACAATGCCATCCTATAATTCCTTCCATTGATTATACATTCTACATCAAATGTTGATCATTTGTATGTGGTAAGACACGTGGAGAGGGTGGGTATGGAGTTGTTACTAATTGTTGCACTCAGAACTCAAATGTGCAAATGGAATCAGAAGGAGGCGGCCATTACTCTCCTTCTGGAGACCCTGCTGGGCTGCAGGGGTTTCAGGGCTGTTCCTTTTGTTTTGGGCCCGGGGTGGTGTAGTGGGTGGTGTAGGGGGTGGTGTAGTGGGTGGTGTAGTGGGTGGTGTAGGGGGTGGTGTAGTGGGTGGTGTAGGGGGTGGTGTAGTGGGTGGTGTAGGGGGTGGTGTATTGGGTGGTGTAGTGGGTGGTGTAGTGCGTGCTATAGTGGGTGGTGTAGTGGGTGGTGTAGTGCATGGTGTAGTGGGTGGTGTAGTGCGTTGTGTAGTGGGTGGTGTAGTGGGTGGTGTAGTGGGTGGTGTAGTGGGTGGTGAAGTGGGAGGTGTAGTGCGTGGTGTAGTGGGTGGTGTAGTGCGTGGTGTAGTGGGTGGTGTAGTGCGTGGTGTAGTAGGTGGTGTGGTGCGTGGTGTAGTGGGTGGTGTAGTAGGTGGTGTAGTGGGTGGTGTAGTTGGTGGTGTAGTGCGTGGTGTAGTAGGTGGTGTGGTGCGTGGTGTAGTGGGTGGTGTAGTAGGTGGTGTAGTGCGTGGTGTAGTGGGTGGTGTAGTAGGTGGTGTAGTGCGTGGTGAAGTGAGTCGTGTAGTTGGTGGTGTAGTGAGTAGTGAAGTAGGTGGTGTGGTGCATGGTGTAGTGGGTGGTGTAGTGGTTGGTGTAGTGGGTGGTGTAGTGAACAGCTCTGTAATACATTCTCAAATATTGCTCCATTCTTCCTTGAGCCATCGCCCCATCTCTGCCTCTCTCTCTCGCTCTCTCTCGCTGTCTGCCTCATCATCTCTGGTGCACAGACTCACAGCATGATGTCGCGATTAAAAGTAAGTGTCTGAATGTTTCTATTTATTCCTCCATCCGTGCATTTGTTGGGGCGTACAGAAGAACAGTTTCAACAGACACACCAGACATGATGGAGTATCGGTAAGCAGCTCCTCCAGTCGCTTGCGGGCCCCGGCCAATCAGGGGGCCCGGCCAATCAGGGCCCCGGCCAATCAGGGCCCCGGCCAATCAGGACCCCGGCCAATCAGGGCCCCGGCCAATCAGGGGGCCCATCAACCTCTGGAGGGCTCCACCCACAACAATCATTTCATCTTCCCGGGCCCTTCAGACAGCCATTAGTCATAAATCGAGCCGCTCCTTGGCATCCATTTGAGGAATGACTCTGACATGTGAATCGAGCCTCATATGAACTCCTCACAATCTCACACACTTCTACTCCATGGTGTCCCTGGAAGCACATCCATCCAAATTACACAAACATATTTGACAACATATTTTAGTGATCATTAAATCATTTTTGAAGCTCACAACGATGTATTTTGGTGTATTTTGTTCTACATTGCGGCTGGGGATTGTGGGATATGGTAGTGAACGTGCGCGTGCATCGCTCAGTTGGCAGCCATGTTGAACTGTAGTTAGTGATAGTGATAGAGATAGCAATGGAGGAGCACAAACATTGAAAGATCGCATTTCACAAATGAAGACCACCACTGCGAGTTTGCACTGTTCTCATGCTTTTCCTGACAATACCAGAAACAGTGGTATCTGCACAGTGCTCATTTTCCATATATATTCCACATTTTCTATTATAAAAAGCTACCTGAGGAGCTCAATGGGACAGTCTCGTCTCTCTGGACTTGCCATACTGTCGATTGAGAATGTCCATGCGCATCACCTGGACAGTAAGGATTTATCTTTTTATTTGTTGTGGTGCCCTTACTTTTGCGAGTCGTCTCATTTCTACTGTGCTGTAGGCCTATATGACCTAATGGCCTACAGTAGGCTATTGGTGGACGTTGTGTCATTACGCGTTGTAGCCTATAGGGGGCCCATCTTGATCACCTTGTTCATGGGCCTTCATCGGCTTGTTACACCACAGAACATGAAGTCTGACTGCTGTGCACCACAACTCAAAATGACTGACCTGACAAAAGACATTCACATCCCTGAACTGTTGACTGTGAACTGTGACTGTGTTGACCTCACACTGTGACTGTGTTGACCTCACTCTGTGACTGTGTTGACCTCACACTGTGACTGTGTTGACCTCACTCTGTGACTGTGTTGACCTCTCACTGTGACTGTGTTGACCTCACTCTGTGACTGTGTTGACCTCACACTGTGACTGTGTTGACCTCTCACTGTGACTGTGTTGACCTCACACTGTGACTGTGTTGACCTCACTCTGTGACTGTGTTGACCTCACTCTGTGACTGTGTTGACCTCTCACTGTGACTGTGTTGACCTCACTCTGTGACTGTGTTGACCTCACACTGTGACTGTGTTGACCTCTCACTGTGACTGTGTTGACCTCACTCTGTGACTGTGAGGTCCGTAGCACCAAATGATCCAAAAAGAATGCAAACATTGAATGCTGTAATCCGAACAGTGAGTTCTAGTGAGTCCTCTCTCCGTGCCTCTGGAACCCAGAGTCACAATGAAAGGAAACACTGAGTGAAGACTCCCATCCCAGATGGACCGGGGGGGAGTCAGCCTCCCCCTGCAGCATGGGCGTCGGGGGAGAGGAACGACATCCAAGGAAGAGAGGGGAGGACCGGGGGGGACAACGACACAGGAGGCTGCATCTCCTCCTGGGGCTGGAGGGGGAGCACCAGGAGTTCAGTCAGGAGGAGGAGGAGGAGGAGATAGACATGGGGAGCATGTGATGCTCATGCCAGGGAGCCGATGTCCTCCACACACACAGACTGATAACTGATGGACACGAAGAGGAGAACCAGCACATGTTCTGACCTGGAGGAGCTCAGACCTCTGAGTAAGAGGAGAACCAGCACACGTTCTGACCTGGAGGAGCTCAGACCTCCGAGTGAGAGGAGAACCAGCACACGTTCTGACCTGGAGGAGCTCAGACCTCTGAGTAAGAGGAGAACCAGCACACGTTCTCACCTGGAGGAGCTCAGACCTCTGAGTGAGAGGAGAACCAGCACATGTTCTGACCTGGAGGAGCTCAGACCTCTGAGTGAGAGGAGAACACAGCAGCTGCTGATGTTCCATGGTGGACATGTTTCTGGAATTGAAATCATCTCATAATGAGGTGCTCACAATACACAGCACAATGAAACCA
>JAXIVH010000021.1:1303123-1318123 GCA_036785325.1 Urophycis tenuis
CGAGGTCAAATGGAAGACATTTTCAGTGGGAGGATGAATCTAAGACAACAGTAAGTGTTAGTTTGGATTTTGACAATGGCTGACTGACACGTTTCACTGGACCTTTTGTTTGTCACATTGTTCATCACAAGCACACATCAGAAAGGCGTGTCCACAAAGTGTCCACACGGGGAGTGTCCACAAAGTGAACTCATCCACAGCAGGATGCTATAAGCAGACAGCAAACATTTGGTGTTGCATGAGTCATCTAGATATCACACAAAACCTGAACAAAGAGGAGGTGTTTTAACAACGTGTCAGTCTACATAAAGTTGGAGATGTTGCACAACAACAATGTACTACAAACTGTGAATGACAAGGCATTGAAAATGGGTATCGGTGAACCCAAATCGTTTTTGTTGTCACCGTTACTGAAATACCAGCATTAAGAAAAACAGGTCAGAAATCTGCATGCTTTGGCTCATCTCCTCCAAGGTTCTACTCCAAACTGCCATTCTTCAGTGAGGAGTAACCATGGGGACACCTCGCCTCTCCTTTCAAAGCATTTCTTACTTACTTCATCGTGTTCCACATCGTGCTGAAACAGGGGCTGCTCCCCCACTTCCAGGTGAAACGCTCTCAGGCAGAAAACATGATTGTATTGATGGGAGATGTTTGTAGATGTTTGTGCTGCTGAGAGGCTTTTCTCAGGAGGCACAGCGGAGAGCATTTGAGAGAGACATCTCACTGTTCTAAGTCAGCTGCATACAACAGTACAAGAGAAACAACCTCCAGTCCAGTCGTTCATTCCTGTCCACTTTACAGTGAAATAACTCAGAGGTTCTGCTGCCTTTCTCCTCTCCATCTTCAGCCCTTCACCTGGCCTTGTTATTTCATCATAAAACATCTGTTGAATGCTTTGTGTGGGAGGAAGCTAATGTAGCTGTTTACCTTCTCAGCCTTGTGATGCACATCACACTCCCATCCACTTCCTTGTAGCCTTTACAAAGAAATCAAGCAACAGTTGGCCGAACAACCCATAGCCTTGTTCTATTTGTGGCTGCAGTCTTATCGTCCTGCAGAGTCACTGTGGTCATGATGTAATTACCCTGGGCACCAGCCTCGCTCACTCATTATAATGCTATGTAGGCAAGGCCCATGTGTCAGTTCTACGTGAGCTCCTGTCTCCCAGTGCACATCCACATCTAATGGGCCATGGCCACTCCCCAGCTAGGGCTTTGTAACAGAGATATATTTGTATTTTTGCCTTATTTGTTCTGTCCATGGGTATTTCACAATCTGACTGGTTCACTGATTTGTGTTCTTCTTGCCGTCCAGAGTGTACGTTGATCAGCGGTGCTCTTGTTGTGAAACGTAGAACTTTGAAACACTTTGAAACGCTAATCACTCAAGTCATTTTCTTTTCCCCAAAACCAGTGTGCTCCATTACAACATTGTGGTTCTGGATCTATTTTGGGTCAGGACACAGAACCGGACTCGGTGCTCCATTACAACATTGTGGTTCTGGATCTATTTTGGGTCAGGACACAGAACCGGACTCGGTGCTCCATTACAACATTGTGGTTCTGGATCTATTTTGGGTCAGGACACAGAACCGGACTCGGCGCTCCATGTGCACTGGTGACAGAGGTGACCAGGGAGGAGATGGATACACCAGAGCCCAAACCAAATGTTCCACGTAAAGAAAAGGGCAGGGTTTACCTCTAACCGTTCCCAACAACATCTGAACACAGACATACAGCGCTGTGGACCTGAGAGCAGAGGGCAGAGCAAGGCCTTCAGCTATGAAGGATACATTAGTGGGGTGTCAACATATTAGAAAGTAGGTACACACACACACACACACACATGCACACACACACACACACACACACACACACACAGACACACACACACACACACACACGCACACACATGCACACACGCACACACGCACACACACACACACACACACACACACACACACGCACACACACACACACACACACACACCGCACACACACACACACCGCACTAGATCATTTACAGCCAGCTGGGTTGTTTCAATGCCACTGATCCAACGTCACTATTGTCAAAAACACAAAAATGTGTTGTTGTTGATTGAAAACGATGATGGGGAAATCATTGAGAACCAAACCACAGAAGAACTGACCACGTCTCAGCCAAGTGTATATGGATACAGAGTGGATGCATTACAAACAGGACGATGTCTTCTGAGGTCATGCATTCTACAACAGCATCTCTGAATACACAAAACAGCAAGCACTATGGGATTCAGCCCACAACACTGTGGCCATTGACTGAAAGCATCGCTCCACATAGTCCACCCTCTGCCCATTTCAATGTGGACTAGTTTTGAGCCAGTGGGAGTCACCCCAAAGTGTTCCTATTGGTTTAATTCTAGTTGTTACTTCAAAGCGAGACATGGCTTTGGTAGCAGCTGCAGCAGACTGCATCCTGCCTGTCCAGCCTGTGAGGATGATGATGTGAGGATGATGTGAGGATGGATGCTAGCAGTGAGCCCAGCGCCGCGGCGCCTGGGAGGCTTTTAATAGCGCGCTGGCTAGCTTCACGATAGCCCCCCAGGGCTGCTCACTGCTAGCTTCACGATAGCCCCCCAGGGCTGCTGCTCACTGCTAGCTTCACGATAGCCCCCCAGGGCTGCTCACTGCTAGCTTCACGATAGCCCCCCAGGGCTGCTCACTGCTAGCTTCACGATAGCCCCCCAGGGCTGCTCACTGCTAGCTTCACGATAGCCCCCCAGGGCTGCTCACTGCTAGCTTCACGATAGTCCCCCAGGGCTGCTCACTGCTAGCTTCACGATAGCCCCCCAGGGCTGCTCACTGCTAGCTTCACGATAGCCCCCCAGGGCTGCTCACTGCTAGCTTCACGATAGCCCCCCAGGGCTGCTCACTGCTAGCTTCACGATAGCCCCCCAGGGCTGCTCACTGCTAGCTTCACGATAGCCCCCCAGGGCTGCTCACTGCTAGCTTCACGATAGCCCCCCAGGGCTGCTCACTGCCAGCCAGATGAAGCCACGTGCTGTGTGTGTCCTGCAGAGTTCATCCAGCCCAGGATGGAGGAGACAAGGATGGAGGAGACAAGGACGGAGGAGACGAGGACAGCACACATCAAGAAGACAAACAAGCAGGTGGGATAGAGAGGAGCTATGGGAATGATAAAGTCTAGATGTTTCTGCAATATCATTAATGCCAGCAGGACTAAATGAGGTGATGTTCTATGATGTCTGACAGAGGCTCACATCACCCAGGGCTTTTCCTTTATCACAGACGTTAAACATCCATGGCTTATCGTTGTCTCTTCAGGGTCTGGGGGTGATCTCCAGGAACTTGTGCTGCGTCAGTAGATAGGAGAACACCAAGGCAGTATGACCAGTAATCATCTGATGGCATAGATGGTACAGTGAGCATTGTGGGTTCTTGGTAAATCCTGTTTGATGGGTTATTAATCTCTCAGGTGATTCATTTACAATTAGTGACTACATTGTGTTCTCAGAATGCACCTCAGAACGCTGAATGTCAGAAACAAATAAGAAAGAGAGAGAGAGAAAAGGATCTCTACGACGCTCAAATGCAAATCACATTGAAGTCCCCATCGGGCCATTAGCCCCCAACAAACAGAGCAAGGATCCTACCCCCATTCCCTGTCCTCTGTCCCTACCTCCTTGTGTTTGTTATTTCCTTCCTTCTCTCCTTCTTTCCCTTGTTCCTCCTCATCTCCTTGACAGTCTCTCCTCCCCCTCCTCCTCCACCTCCCCCTCCTCCCCCTCCTCCCCCTCCTCCTCCTCCTCCCCCTCCTCCTTCTCCTCCTCCTGTGGCTGGATAAAGTCTCCACTCCGTTTAGACAGCAGCCCTCTTGGGGCAAGATGGCACACAGACAAACAAACCCAATGAAACCAGAGCCAATGCACACACACACACCTAACTACACACACACACACACTCCTAACCACACACACACACACACACCTAACTACACACACACATCCCGTCAGACACACCTAACTTCACACACACACACACACACACACACACACACATACACACATACACACACCTAACTACACACACACACACCTAAATACACACACACACACACACACATACACACACACTCACACACACATACACACACCTAACTACACACACACACACACACACACACAACACACACACATACACACACCTAACTACACACACACACACACACAACACACACACATCCCGTCAGACACACCTAACTTCACACACACACACACACACACAAGCCCTCCAAAATGAAACCATGTCAACCTAATTTAAGAAATCAATATTTCATCTTGGGAGACCTCAAACCATCTATTATCCACAGCTGCCAGACACATAAGCAGGAAGAACATCTTCACAGGAGAGCTATCCTCTAAACCTGAGTCCTTAGCTGCCCCACACTGTGGCCCCCGGCCGTCAGAGGGCCCCGGCCTCTCACACCCTCTCCGGTCCACACTCACCCTGAAGTCGATGCCCACCGTGGAGATGAAGCTCCCTGCCAGGAAGGCTCCATCCTTGAAGCGCACCAGCAGGCAAGTCTTCCCCACGCCGGAGTCTCCCACCAGCATCACCTGGGAGGTCAGATGGGTAGTCATGGTAACGCACACTATGCAGCAACATGAGACATGTAACATGGAACATGTGATAACACACATAAAACAATATGGAACATGTGATAACACACACAACAACATGGAACATGTGATAACGCACATACAACAATATGGAACATGTGATAACACACAAAAAACAATACGGAACATGTGATAATGCACAAAACTGCATGGAACATGTGATAACACACAACAACATGGAACATGTGATAATGCACATACAACAATATGGAACATGTGATAACACACAAAAAACAATATGGAACATGTGATAATGCACAAAACAGCATGGAACATGTAATAACACACAACAGCATGGAACATGTGATAACACACACAACATGGAACATGTGATAACACACACATCAATAGGGAACATGTGCTAACGCACACAACAGCATGGAACATGTGATAACACACAACAACATGGAACATGTGATAATGCACATACAACAATATGGAACATGTGATAACACACAAAAAACAATATGGAACATGTGATAATGCACACAACAGCATGGAACATGTAATAACACACAACAGCATGGAACATGTGATAACACACAACAGCATGGAGTATGTGATAACACACAACAACATGGAACATGTGATGACACACACACAATGCAGCAACATGGAACATGTGATAACACACACAACATGGAACATGTGATAACACACACATCAATAGGGAACATGTGCTAACGCACACAACAGCATGGAACATGTGATAACACACAACAACATGGAACATGTGATAACACACATACAACAACATGGAACATGTGATAATGCACACAACAGCATGGAACAAGTGATAACGCACAACAACATAGGACATGTGATGACACACATACAACAATATGGAACATGTGATAATGCACACAACACCATTGAACATGTGATAACACACAACAACATGGGACATGTGATGACACACACAATGCAGCAACAAGGAACATGTGATAACACACAACAACACAAAACATGTGATAACACACAACAACATGGAACATGTGATAACACACACAGCAACATGAAACATGTGATAACACACACATCAATGTGGAACATGTGATACACATACAACAAATGAAACATGTGATAACATACACAACAACATGAAACATGTGATAACAAAACAACAACATGAAACATGTGATAAAACACAATAACTTGGAACATGATGTGATACACACACAACATGGAATATGTGATAACACACACAACATGGAACATGTGATAACACACAATAACATGGACTGTGATAACACACACCAACGTGGAACATGTGATAACACACACAGCAACATGGAACATGTGATAACACACAATAACATGGAACATGTGATAACACACACAACAACATGGAACATGTGATAACACACAGCAATGTGGAACATGTGATAACACACAGCAATGTGGAACATTTGATAACACAAACATCAATTTGGAAAATGTGATAACATACACAACATGGAACATGTGATAACACACACAACAACATGGAACATGTGACAACACACAACAACATGGAACATGTGATAACACACACAGCAATGTGGAACGTGATAAAACATACAACATGGAACATGTGATAACACACAACAACATGGAACATGTGATAACACACACAACATGGAACATGTGATAACACACACAGCAATATGGAACATGTGATAACACACACAACATGGAACATGTGATAACACACACAGCAATATGGAACATGGTTCCCATGTGTGAATGATTTAAATGATAGCTGTCAGCACGGTGACATCAGATGGACATGGTGGATGCTGTCAGATATATGATTTAAATAATAAGCTCATGTAGAGTTTGGCCTAAAACACAGTGAGTAAGATGGAGTACCTCAGTGGTCTGTCCACTCTTCTTCAATCACTTCTGTCACATATTAAATATATATTAAGCTCTGCATTACTTGTGTAAGTAGTGCAGCAAGTCATTCATTTATATAAAACAACATGACACTTTTACAGATGGTTAAGACAGATAGAAGCAACACGTCTCAAGTAAAGGTAAGTCTCCAAACTCAAAACCACAGCAGAATACAGTAACATCAGCCATGATGAAATGCTAAGACTGATCAATACTGACTCATACACATCTGCTTGTTTGTGTTTGTGTGTGTGTGTGTGTGTGTGTGTGTGTATGTGTGTGTGTGTGTGTGTGTGTGTGTGTGTTTGTGTATATGTGCGTTTGTGTGTGTGTGTGTGTGTGTGTGTGTGTGTGTGTGTGTGTGTGTGTGTGTGTTTGTGTGGATGTGTGTTTGTGTGTGTGTGTGTGTGTGTGTGTGTTTGTGTATATGTGTGTTTGTGTGTGTGTGTGTGTGTGTGTGTGTGTGTGTGTGTGTGTGTGTGTGTGTGTGTGTGTGTGTGTGTGTGTGAACAAGAGACAGCAACAGAGAGAGCATGAGAAAGAGAGGAGCAAGAGAGAGAGATTGTTTGTGTGTGCACAGTTTACATGTGTTTACTTTAATGGTTGAGGCGTCCATTTGTCTGCACATACACACACATTTGCAGCAGGTGGATGTGCTGCATGCAGCACACCAATCTGCTGCCTGATGGATGCTGCTTACTCACTGCTGCTTTTTGATCTAGTAATCTGGGATGAAGTTAAGGGTTTGATAAGATCAGTTGTATTGGGTTAGCTGGGGAGTCAAGGGCTCAGAGGCACCAGAGGCTCCTCCCGAGAGAGTTGGGAGTCATGAGGGGAGTCAGAGTGAGACAGAGACTCAGGAATGAGGGGAGTCAGAGTGAGACAGAGACTCAGGAATGAGGGGAGTCAGAGTGAGACAGAGAAACTGGGGAATGAGGGGAGTCAGAGTGAGACAGAGAAACTGGGGAATGAGGGGAGTCAGAGTGAGACAGATAAACTGGGGAATGAGGGGAGTCAGAGTGAGACAGAGGGACTGGGGAATGAGGGGAGTCAGAGTGAGACAGAGGGACTGGGGAATGAGGGGAGTCAGAGTGAGACAGAGAAACTGGGGAATGAGGGGAGTCAGAGTGAGAGAGACTGGGCAATGAGGGGAGTCAGAGTGAGACAGAGAAACTGGGGAATGAGGGGAGTCAGAGTGAGACAGAGGGACTGGGGAATGAGGGGAGTCAGAGTGAGACAAAGACTGGGGAATGAGGGGAGTCAGAGTGAGACAGAGACTGGGGAATGAGGGGAGTCAGAGTGAGACAGAGACTGGGGAATGAGGGGAGTCAGAGTGAGACAGAGACTGGGGAATGAGGGGAGTCAGAGTGAGACAGAGAAACTGGGGAATGAGGGGAGTCAGAGTGAGACAGAGACTGGGGAATGAGGGGAGTCAGAGTGAGACAGAGAAACTGGGGAATGAGGGGAGTCAGAGTGAGACAGAGGGACTGGGGAATGAGGGGAGTCAGAGTGAGACAAAGACTGGGGAATGAGGGGAGTCAGAGTGAGACAGAGACTGGGGAATGAGGGGAGTCAGAGTGAGACAGAGAAACTGGGGAATGAGGGGAGTCAGAGTGAGACAGAGACTGGGGAATGAGGGGAGTCAGAGTGAGACAGAGACTGGGGAATGAGGGGAGTCAGAGTGAGACAGAGACTGGGGAATGAGGGGAGTCAGAGTGAGACAGAGGGACTGGGGAATGAGGGGAGTCAGAGTGAGACAGAGACTGGGGAATGAGGGGAGTCAGAGTGAGACAGAGGGACTGGGGAATGAGGGGAGTCAGAGTGAGACAGAGACTGGGGAATGAGGGGAGTCAGAGTGAGACAGAGAAACTGGGGAATGAGGGGAGTCAGAGTGAGACAGAGACTGGGGAATGAGGGGAGTCAGAGTGAGACAGAGACTGGGGAATGAGTCAGGCAATGGCATTGAATTACTAACTCTAACCACAGTGCACACACAACATGATGTGTATTACAAATGACACATCTCAGATACAGATAGATACAGGAGATACAGGAGATACAGGAGATACAGGAAATACAGATAGATACAGGAGATACAGATAGATACAGGAGATACAGGAGATACAGATAGATACAGGAGATACAGATAGATACAGGAGATACAGATAGATACAGGAGATACAGGAGATACAGATAGATACAAGAGATACAGGAGATACAGGAGACACAGATAGATACAGGAGATAGGAAATACAAGAGATACAGGAGATACAGAGGTTATCAAACTAGCTGAAGATACGTGCACAGGAGCGGCATGTGAAGTGTGAGGGCGTGGGAGAAGATGGCTGTCCCCAGCAACAAGTACCAGAGAGAGAGAGAGAGAGAGAGAGAGAGAGAGAGAGAGAGAGAGAGAGAGAGAGAGAGAGAGAGAGAGAGAGAGAGAGAGAGAGAGAGAGAGAGAGTGAGAGAGAGAAAGTCAAATGAAACACATTTTACGCCCAGCTTCTGGCGCAGTGTATACACTGCGCCAGAAGCTCGAGATCATGTGTGTGATGAATTGAAAAGGAATGCATGAACATAAATGAATAGAAAAAGGTCTGCTGACATTCAAACCTCCAGCTACACGGTCCTCACAGCCTACACAAACACTAACACATTGTTTCCATGCTTAACTTTTCCTACTTTGAGTTAGTTTCTTGCGGGACTCAAACCCACTCGAGCCGTGGCCGCTGTGTTGTACCTTGAAGGCGACGTCATAGAACTCGCTGCTGCAGCTGAAGGACCGGTGGCTGGGATGCACCACTCCGCCGGACGGAGCGACGCCAGCCGCGCTCCTCGCCTTCCCGGCGGAGCCACCTGTGGACCCGGCGGACGGGCCACTGGCCGACCGGCCTTTCACGCCTTTCTTCCGCGACATGCCGCTGACGGTGTCGCTGTAGAAGAAGTTGTGATCGACAGCGCGACAATAATCCCCGAGCGAGAATAGCACGTTTCAAGTTCTGTCCTCCGTCCTGAAAAGTTGAATCAGCTCGTCTCCTGCTGCACGTGGAGGAGGAAGAGGAAGAGGAGGAGGAGGCGGAGGAGGAAGAGGAGGAGGCTGCCGCATGCTGCTCTGCACGCCCTTATCATCCGCTCTCTAGTGCCGTATGGCGGGGTGTGTGTGTGTGTGTGTGTGTGTGTGTGTGTGTGTGTGTGTGTGTGTGTGTGTGTGTGTGTGTGTGTGTGTGTTTGTGTGTGTGTGTGTGAAATGTAAAATCTCGGTGATGAGTGTGTCCAGTCCCCGAGTGTCCCGATGTATATCTTAGTAACTGGTTAAGTTTCAGAGTCCATCCCCTCCTCCGTCTAACTGGGCGCCCGGGACCCTGGAACCATCTCTACATGGAGGAGCAGGCTGGACAGGGGGACCGCACTCATCACGTGGTCATGTCCACCACGCGTCCTTCAACAGGCCGACCGTGCGGGAGGATGTGAGCAAGAGCAACTAGTGAACGTGTCAGAGGGACGGAGGGGGGACGGGGGGGGGTTGCTGTCCATGGTGCTTAAAACGGCTTGACTGCGCAGGCGCGGAGCGTTGTGCGAGGCAGGTTGTTTGCGTGAACTCCCGAAAAGGAGGAGCTGCCGCACGTAATCAGTGGCAATCCGCGTGGTCATGTGACCACCCCTTATTTCACATGGCTGTTTATTTATGTATTTATTTGTTTTTAATTAATTACGTTATTTATTTATTTATTTATTTATTTATTTATTTATTTATTTATTTATTTATTTATTTATTTATTTGTTTATTCATGTATTCATTAAATTATGCATTCATTCAACGTGCGTTCAGCAAAGCCTGCAGCCTTGTCATATGAGATTAGTGCTCTCTAGGTGGTGTACTTCTACACCTCTCCTGCTGGTACACGTGGTGTACTTGTTTGATTTTATTTTTAACAGTTTTTCTGTTGCCTCTCTGTCTCCTCCGCAGACCTCCTGAGTTACTCCAACAGATACAAATGAGGAGGAGGAGGAAAAACCAGCCTGAGACAAAGAGTATCACAACGTGGCCAGAGGGCGCACTCATCCAGCTGCAAGACTGTTTCCAGAGCACAGAGTGGTCAATATTCCATCACCTGGATATACACGAACGCACTGATGCGTTGCTGTCCTACATCAAACACTGTACAGACACTGTAACTGTGGTGAGGGGAATCCGGGTCTTTCCTAACAAAAAACCCTGGATAAACGCAGTTGTAAAGTCACTCCTGAGGGCTCGCAACTCCGCCTTCCACTCAGGTAACAATACTCTGTACAGCACAGCCAGATCTGACCTCAGGCGCGGTATCAAAGCCGCAAAAGTGGAGTATAGAAGGAGAGTGGAGTCCTACCTGGAGGACAACGACTCCTGGAGGCTCTGGCAAGGCATCCAGCACCTCACCAACTACAAGGGGAAGACGTCTGCAGCCAACAACACTGATGCCTCACTGGTGGAGGAGGACTTCTTCGCCCACTTTGAGGCTCCCAGACCAACCACATCCACATCCCCGGTGCCCTGCCAATCATACAGACCCGCACCTCTTACTCTCCAAGAGCATCAGGTGAGGCGGGCACTCAAATCCATAAACCCCAGGAAAGCTGCTGGTCCGGATGGAGTCCTGGGTAAAGTGCTCCGGGCCTGTGCTGACCAACTGGCTGGTGTCCTGACCGGGATATTCAACACATCCCTGTGTCTGGCAGTCGTCCCGTCCTGAAAGCAGCCAACATCATCCCAGTGGCGAAGAAAACAGCCATCAAAGACCTCAATGACTACAGACCAGTAGCACTGACTTCTGTAGACAGCAGTGCTTGAAAGGCTTGTTCTCCACCACCTGAAAGCCCACCTCCCCCAAAACATCGACCCTCATCAGTTTGCTTCCAGAGCAAACCGGTCCACGGAGGATGCCATTGCCACCGCCCTCCATACAGCTCTCCAACACCTTGACGTGCCTGGAACCTACGTCAGGATGCTGTTTGTCGACTACAACTCGGCAAACAACACCATCAGCCCTGACATCCTGGCCACGAAACTGGCAAGTCCTGGACTTTCCGCCTTCCATATGCTCCTGGATTAAGGACTTCCTCACCAACCGGCCACAGGTTGTGAAGCTGGGTTCGCTCTGCTCCTCCACTCTGTCTCTCAGCACCGGCTCCCCTCAGGGATGTGTACTGAGCCCCCTCCTGTATACTCTCTACACGTACGACTGTTCCCCCACTCACCCCTCGAACACCTTCATCAAGTTCACCAACGACACCACGTTGGTGGGCCTGATCATGGGGGGCGATGAAACAGCCTACAGAGAGGAGGTCCAGGAGCTGGCAGAGTGGTGCGACAGGAACAACCTGATGCTGAACACCAACAAGACCAAAGAGCTGGTCATTGACTTCAGGAGGCAGAGAGGGGACCACGCACCGCTGCTGATAAACGGAGTAGGCGTGGAGAAAGTGGCCTCCTTCAAATTCCTGAGGACCCACATCACAGAGGACCTGACCTGGTCGGTCAATACGACGGCTGCCATCAAGAAGGCCAAGCAGAGACTCCACTTCCTCCGGGCGCTGCGGAGGAACCAGCTAGAGGAGAAACTACTGGTGTCCTTCTGTCGGGCCACCTCCGAGCCGGTGCTGCTGTACTGCATGACCGTCTGGTTCACTGCCTGCTCTGCTGCAGACAGGAGAGCGCTGCAGAGGGTCACCAGGTCAGCAGAAAAGATCATCGGCTGTCCTCTTCCACCCTGGGAGAACATTACCAGCTCCCGCGGCATCAGCAGAGCGCTCTAAAATAATAAAGGACCCCTCACACCCCGGACATCATCTGTTCAATCTGTTGTCATCAGGGCAGAGACTCAGGTCCCTCAGGTCCAGAACAAACAGACTGAAGAATAGCTTCTATCCCTGGCCACGAGGTTACTGAACTCTGCACCTCACCTTCATACCTCACCCTCATAACAGCACGCACTGTCACTTTACATTGTCACTTTATATTATCTACAGGTCACTTTGATTTTCTATTTTTATTTTATCTTATCTCATCACTTTATAGTTACTTTAATAACCTCATTTTCGTTACAGTCATTCCATCATTCCGTCATTCTGAATGTGTGTCTGCATTGTTTTTAAGTATATGTGGGCCATATTGCTATTTTTATGGCCTCTTATCTTTTCTCCCCTTCTCCATTTATTGTTTTGTTTTAAAAACTGATTGAATGCACTATTACTGTGGTAGCTACTACAATCTCGTCATGTCTTGGTTGTGATGACAATAAATAATTATTGAATCTTGAATCTTGAAATAACTGTTTATGAATCTGTTTTAATATACAAGGAGGCTGGGAAGGCTTTAACATCATGTCCAATATGGCATTTTCACGTTATCAAAGTTCCACAATATTCACGGAATGTGATGAACAATACAGCAAGGCGCAAAAGTGAATTGCTTAATAAATGGTATATAATGGTACACAAGACCGTAAGGACGAAGAGGTGTGATTCTTTTTTCACACCACAAGGAGGCAGTCGTAGTCAACGAGTCACGTAAGAGCAGCCCACTGCACTCGAAGTTCACCGTTCAAGATCACTTCTTCTCATTGTAGACACTGGCGCTTAATGTGGCAATAAAGTACAACAGTATGTTTCATTAATATGGACAACCAGCGCATCTCAGCCGGCCTGATTTACGTCTATTATTCACTCCTTTACATTGTAAAACAGCAAGGAATAAATCATGTGGTAGAATAGAGGTGTTTTCAACATTGTTTTCCGAAAGTTAAATGTTTTGCCTGCTCATACCCAGCAGGCCAGTGTTATTGAGATGCATTACTTTTTACGACAAGGTAAATCACATCTGTCCTTGCAGTAAAATATGCACTTTGAAAAGGGAGTTTTAAAACTCTTTCATAGTGTCCATCAAGAATTGAGAAAGTTTGTTTCTTTAACTGTAATAACATTTGGCAGATTTCATATGTTGACTGTTATTAAGTGATCCTTGTTGTTCCTCATCATTCCCACTCTTCATAGAGAGCTACACTGTGGTCCCTTCATGGTGCTGGAGGCTCCCTGTGTCACCGGGTCTGGACCCGGCCCTGGTCCTGACCCCCTGGTCCTGGTCCCGGTCCTGGTCCTGGTCCTGGTCCTGACCCGGTCCTGGTCCTGACCCGGTCCTAGTCCTGACCCCCTGGTCCTGGTCCTGGTCCTGGTCCTGGTCCTGGTCCTGACCCGGTCCTGGTCCTGACCCCCTGGTCCTGGTCCTGGTCCTGGTCCTGGTCCTGGTCCTGACCCGGTCCTGGTCCTGACCCCCTGGTGACACCCCGGTCCCAGACCTTTAGACACGCCGCCCGGCTCGTGTTGTTGGCGTGAGGGTACTTCAGACCCTAAAGCCCCCCAGCCCCCAGCCTCACCCCCTCACCCCCTCACCCCCTCACCCCTCACCCCCTCACCCCCCCACCCCCTCACCCCCTCACCCCTCACCCCCTCACCCCTCACCCCCTCACCTCCACACACCCGCCCTGACAGCTGAGATTTGTTCCGGGCCGAGTGCAGCTGCCCTGGCGGGGCAGCAGCTGGGGAATGTTGGAGGGAATCGCTGCTGCGCGGGCAGAGCTCTGGGAGCCGGCCCTGATTTCAAAAGAAATGAACAGCCCTGTCAAGATGGAGGCCAGGGGGCGGAGCCACGCGAGGTGGCGGCAGCAGGCGGCGAGAGGAGCGAACCATCTCAGTCCCCCCTGCTGGGTTTTGTTCAGTCCGCTCTGCTGGTTCTGGTTCAGTCCGCCCTACTGGGTCTGGACCTGAAGTGGTTCAGACTGGATTGATTGATCCCCCGCAGGCTGCTAACTGCGTGATGTAAATGGTACTGATGCAGTGATGGGATGTGGTGTGGCTGCAGAGCAGCTCCAGAACCCGGGGTCCCGGCTCCCCAGGACTCAGGGCTGCCCCCCGTCCACTGGACCCACCAAGTGGTGCTGAGCATGAGGCTTAGGAGGGGGCAGTCAGGGTCCATGTGTGCTGCGACACGCTCCACACACACACACTCACAATGCCAGGCATTTGTCAGTTTACCCAGGGTGGGGGGGCCGATGGGTGCTGGCTTGAGGAGGGTGCATGGCACACCCGCTCAGACACACATTTAAAGAGCCCACCGGCAACTGTTGGGGCCCCCGTTCCCCTCTCAGCTGCCTGGGGTCCAGGAGCTCAGAGGCGGGCTAGAGGAGGGCTAGAGGAGGGCTAGTGGAGGGCTATGGAGAGCTGGTGGAGGGCTGGAGGAGGGCTACAAGAGGGCTAGAGGAGCGCTAGAGGAGGGCTATAGGAGGGCTAGAGGAGGGCTAGAGGAGGGCTAGAGGAGGGCTACATGAGGGCTAGAGGAGAGCTAGGAGGGCTACAGGAGGGCTAGTGGAGGGCTAGAGGAGGGCTAGTAGAGGGATACAGGAGGGCTA
>JAXIVH010000021.1:1321612-1336612 GCA_036785325.1 Urophycis tenuis
GTCTAGAACCGTTGGGGAAATAAGAACAGTAGAAAGAAGTGACTGTACATCCTCCCTGTCACACCTGCAGTGCCCTCTGGCCTCCAGCAGGGGAACAGCCAGGGCTTTTCTTCTCCACCAGGGGAACAGCCAGGACTTTTCTTCTCCACCAGGGGAACAGCCAGGACTTTTCTTCTCCACCAGGGGAACAGCCAGGACTTTTCTTCTCCACCAGGGGAACAGCCAGGACTTTTCTACTGTACTGGAGCGTGGCTCGGTGCCAGACACACCCTGAGACAATCTGGACTAATTATTTCCTTCAGTCTGAAAGAAACGTTGTGTCCACCCCCCCTTGCTGGCACCCCCTGGCCCCGCCTCCCCCGTCCCCTAATAGCTTGAAATAAAACCTGCAATTGGCCCAGTAAAACCCTCGTTAGGGCCTTTTAATAAGGTGAACACGGGGGCAGTGCAGGGTCACTGATGGGAGGTCGCTAACACACAGCAGCTGTCATTGGTTGTGTGTGTGTGTGTGTCTGTGTGTGTGTGCTTGTGTGTGTGTGTGTATGTGTGTGTGTGTGTGTGTGTGTGTGTGTGTGTGTGTGTGTGTGTGTGGGGGGGGGGGGGGGGGGGGGGGGGACTATTACTGATCCTAACCAGTAATAGTCAAGTCTCTGTGTCTTTGACCTCCCTGAGTAGTCAACCTGGAAAACACATTTGGCTTCCATCCCGAAGTGGAAAACTTCCACCCTTTTCCACCAGTTATCCTTGTTGGGGTGAGGGTGGATAGGGGGGGGGGGGGGGTAGATAGAAGGGCAGGGCAGGAGAGGCAGGAGGGGGAGGAGGGTGGGAGGTAACTGACAGTCTTCCCCATGCGTGAGAACCTGAAGTGACCCGTGGTCGTGGGGCTTTAGATGTTGCAGAGCGGCTCTACAATCAGGAGGTACTGACTTGTTGCGTCCCCTTCAGCATGGTGGCACAAGGCAGGGCGACCTGGGACGAAAACACGACCGACTTCAGATGTCCGAAGCCGTCGACCGACAAACGCGACTTCTGAAGTAATCACCTTCGGTCTTTTGTGTGTGAAACCCAAGAGAGAGGAGCTCTGTGTGATGTGGTGACAGGGTGAATCAGAGCATGTTAGCAACCTTGGCACTGGTTAGCGCGTGTGGTTAGCAACAGCGGTCGGGCTAGCTAGCGAGACACAGGGCATTCCACTGGGGGGGGAGTTTACCAGCTGAACTCTGCCTCAACCCGTCACTGGTACGACCAATGAGCTTCAAAGGGACAGCGAAAGCTGACTCGTCCTTCTGGTTACATCAGAGATAGAGATTGTATCGAGCGTTTCTAAGAATCCCCATATTCCTTCCATATTGAGGACACAGAGATTGCGAACGGTGATACATAACCACACCACGTCCAGCCTCACGCTGAGGCCCACCAGGCCTCCTCACTGGGACACAGGACAACCAGGGGTGTCCTCCCAATCACTAATGATGGTCTGCTGCTTGTCTGTCTGTCTGTCTGTCTGTCTGTCTGTCTGTCTGTCGCTCTCTCCCTGGCCAGTCTGTGAGCTGTCCGCTGGTTCAGTGTCCTGCCTGTGTCCTGGTGCACACAAGGAGCAGCCCCACGCTAAGGGGTGGGTGATAACTGTGAAGAGGCTCCATTAACATCATGCATCATTACCAGGATGGGCTCTGAGAGTCGCACATCCTGGTCCTGCAGCTCCAGCAGCTTCTCCTCTCCTGACGGCTGCTCCCAGCAGGGTGCCGGCAGCGTGCCACTCGGCTGTCAGCGCGCTCCTCCGCCTTGTTTTGTTTCCATGGCTGTTCTTCCCCCTCCGCGCGCCACCGCACCGCGCGCCAGAGAGCAGTTTGAGGGGACAACCCGACGTTGGGCTGATCTCGGCCACGCCCCGGAGCACCAACACACCCATCCTGGCGGTCGACCCGGTGGCCCGGCGAGGCCGCGGTCACAATGCGTCCATTCAGCGCCACACTGCATGGATCAGCGGTAGTAGCAATTAAATGCTCCTAAGTGTGTTAGAAAGCAGACACAGTGCGGAGGAACGCTGACTTCCTGCATGGGAGCCTAACTCAATTTAGTGGCTCCATTACCTAAAGAGAGGAATCTGTGGGACCAGGGCAGGACCAGAGCCCTCAGCAGAGATGTGGTGGGGGGGATGATGAGAACTACACCACGAGAAGATTCCCTGCTCCTTGGAGACCCCCCCCCCACAAGAGGAAGAGGAAAACCTTCCTTTGCTCCCTGGGACAGGTTCAGGACAGGTTCAGGACAGGTTCAGGACAGGTTCAGGACAGGTTAAGGTTCATGTGGTTCCCTCTCCAGCATCTCGCGCCCAGAACACAGAGTCTTCAGGCAGAGACTCCTCCTCCTGCTTCCCACAACACAAGAGGCTCAGTCGCTAAAAGCAAGCAGTCTGGCAGTCTGGTCTCTGCTTCTCTCTCTCTCTCTCTCTCTCTCTCTCTCTCTCTCTCTCTCTCTCTCTCTCTCTCTCTCTCTTTCTCTCTCTCTCTTTATCCTTCTCTATCTTTCTGACTCCCCCTTCTGAAATCCCCCGTCCGTTCTCTCTCCTTCTGTTTTGAGAGAGCAGAGCAGAACCCCCGAGCGTTCCACAAAGGGTTCTCCGGCCGGGATGGGCAGCCTGTCCCGGGTGGAGGGTGTGGTGTGGTGGTGTTGTGTTGTGTTGGTGTTGTGGTGGTGTTGTGGTGGTGTTGTGTTTGTGGTGTTGTGCTGTGTTGTGTTGTGTTGTGTTGTGGTGTGGTGGTGTTGTGGTGTGTTGTTGTGGTGTTGTGTTGTGGTGTTGTGGTGTTATGTTGTTGTGTTGTGTTGAGGTGTTGTGGTGTTGTGTTGTGTTGTGGTGTGGTGGTGTTGTGTTGTGTTGTGTTGTTGTGGTGTTTTGGTGTTTTGTTGTGGTGTTGTGGTGTTGTGTTGTGTTGTGGTGTTGTGTCGTGGTGTTGTGGTGTGTTGTGGTGGTGTTGTGTTGTGTTGAGGTGTTGTGTTGTAGTGTTGTGGTGTTGTGTTGTGGTGTTGTGTTGTGTTGTTGTGTTGTGGTGTTGTGTTGTGTTGTGGTGTTGTGGTGCTGTGTTGTTGTGTTGTGTTGTGGTGTTGTGGTGTTGTGGTGTTGTGTTGTTGTGTTGTGTTGTTGTGTTGTGTTGTGCTGTTGTGGTGTTGTGTGGTTGTGTTGTGGTGTTGTTGTGTTGTTGTGTTGTGTTGTGGTGCTGTGGTGCTGTGGTGTTGTTGTGGTGTTGTGTTGTGGTGTTGTGGTGTTGTTGTGTTGTGGTGTTGTGTTGTTGTGGTGTTGTGTTGTTGTGTTGTTGTGTTGTGTGGTTGTGTTGTGGTGTTGTGAGGTTGTGTTGTGGTGTTGTTGTGTTGTGTTGTTGTGTTGTGTTGTGTTGTTGTGTTGTGGTGTTGTGTGGTTGTGTTGTAGTGTTGTTGTGTTGTGTTGTTGTGTTGTGGTGTTGTGAGGTTGTGTTGTGGTGTTGTTGTGTTGTGTTGTTGTGTTGTGTTGTTGTGTTGTGTTGTGTTGTTGTGTTGTGGTGTTGTGTGGTTGTGGTGTGGTGTTGTTGCGTTGTGGAGGGCTGTGTGTCTATCACAGTGTTGCCCGGCGTTGCATCACATGTCCACGTCACTGAGCTGTGAGTCTGGGGGAGCAGTGGACGCCTGAAGCTCTGCCAGGCCGACTGCACTGGACTGAACACTTCACGGCCTTCACTGCTCTTACTGGTATCATTCTGGTGATTATGTTTCAGAATCACCTCTATTACACTGTGATCATCATGACTGTGATGACCAGTTTGCCTGTAAGCCCCCTGACCCCCTGAACCCAGCCTTCCTCATCCAGGCTGCGCTGTAACTGCCGTCTCCTTCGTAGACTTAGGATCACATGTAGAGACTGGGGGCCTCATTTACTAACAGAATTGCGTCAATTTCTAGCGTAATTTGCGGGTAAAATAGGCGCAAAAACATGGAACCGTATTTACTAACGTGGCGCAACGGGGTAAATGCGCAAATAGCCTGCCTCTGAAGAGGCGATAGGCAAGTTGCGCATCCCGCCTCATTTATATGCATAAATGGGAGTGTATCAGGGGAAGTGGGAGTGAATCGCAAAGAGCTGGGAGGTAACGCGTTAAGTGCGCCTTATTATGTATTGCGTGGTATTTACTAAGATTGCCTGAGAAGTGCGCGACTCGAATTGGAGCGCAAATCTCCGCCTCATAAAAGCAGGTGTAAACCAGGAAGCGGGTTTTGCTTGAGCCTGTAAACAAGGACATGGCAGCTGTTGTAAGAGCAAGAAGAAGACACCGACAAAGGCACCGCGCCGATCAGCGACCAGGAAGTGGTCGCTGATCGGCGCGGAACTTTTGTTTTCTTTTTCTTGGATCGTCCATGGTTACGCAAACACGCAGACCAATTCTTCCTTCTTTTAACGGTGCGCTAATTACACTAGGGCGGAGAATGGCGCTGATTGCCTGATGAAGTACGGGTTTGATAAATACAACGTAAAGTGCGGTGACGAATGCTGCGCAAATAACGGCTCGGCGCTGGCGCAGATTACGCTGCTTTCGCAAATGTTAGTAAATGAGGCCCTGGGGCTGTTAAGATCTGAGGGCTGTGGGCTTTCTCCTCACAAGCTGCTCGAGACAAGTGGAACTAAACTAAACTATTCATTATTTGCATCAAAAAGTGAATCTTCTGTTTCAACAAAACTAAGCAATTCTGGAAATAGAAATAATGGTAATAAAATTATTTATTAATATAGTATTTTTTGCATGGCAGAATTTACTAAGCACACAGAAAAAACACACACACACGCATCCCCCCCTTCACACACACACACACACACATACACACACACTCGACATTTGAAATATGTCGTAATTCAAACACAGAACATGTGTTCATTTCATAATTTCTCGTAAGTGGGAAGGATTAAAAGGTTTACATGTGTGAGTTCATACAAAATAGATAAAAAGAGATAAATAAAGAAAGCTGTAGTCACAGTGTGTTCTGAGGCCCGTCAGGCTGCTGACATCACAGAACAATCACCAGAGAAGAGGAGCCACCATCTCACCTCGTAAAGCAACACATGGGCATTAAGTGTCCAGCCTGCGTGGTCAGAAGGTCCAGAAGGTACAGGACGTCCCTCCGAGGAGGCAGCTCACTGCGTCCCACACTATAGCTGTGTTCGAAAAGTGCACTCATTCACTATGTGGGGCACTATATAGTGAATCAGCCATTTTGTAGTGTTGCTCGAAAATCCAACTGTCAATTTCATTCACTATATAGTGCACTACAAAATCGTCGCATGACATCCAAATATGTAGTGTACAAACACTGTACACTACATTAATACATCTAGACCATCATGCACTGCGAGCTATCCCGCGAAAGTCAAGAAGAAGAGGAAACTCTTCAGTCGCTTTGATGGACGGCAACGTCGTATACAAATGTAAGTATTTTGCCGTATTTTATTGTTCAGGTTTGTTATGCCGTTGCATTGTAAATAAATCAAGTCCAGTGGAACCAACGGCATCAGTTTTGTTGACGTTATATCCTATGTCTTTTCAATTAATTCAGACATCGCACATCAAATTTACCTCAGTTCGGAGACAGATAAATTGCCAATATCCGGCGCACAATTTTGCAACAGTTAGTAAAAAATGTAACATCCCGAGTGTCCGAAATTAACTAAACGTCGTCTCCCCTTGTTCACTAGTTAACCCCCTATATAGCCAACACTATGTAGTGAATGACTGAGCGAGTGGAGTGAATGAGTGCACTTTTCGAACACAGCTTATGTCTGTCAAAGGGTGGGACACCAAGGCCCACCGAGGCAGAGACTCAATGTCCCTTCGTCTTCCTCTCGGCCCACCACCGCTATCAAAGGTGTCAAACACAAACAAACTCTTCCTCCTCAGAACCTGGAACCTGCAGCCATGCTGTTAACAGGTGTGTCCTTCAGGACAGGACGTTCTACAGCCAGCAGAGCCGGTGCTGCTCCTGTAGCAAGCAGGGCTGCTTCAGTCAAATGAGGGGATTTGTTAAATTCAAATGTGGTTCCATATAGCATCCATAAAGGTGACCGGGAGAAGGGGAGAGAGCCACAGATATGAGGAGAGAGAGGAGAGGTGGTGGGGTTCAATAGGGTTATACAGCTATGAAGGAAAACCCAGAGAGGAAGAGGAGGCCTCCGGATTGAGAAGCCCCGCGGTCGCGTGCCTCTCTACTGCTCGGTGCTCATTGGTCGACAGGCAGACGGAGGTGATGGAGCGTGATGTCGGGTCTTGTTCAGTACCAGACCAGCCCAAATCCTCACTAATAGATGACAACAATGACCTGTTTCATGACTGGAGGCCAAATAGACTACGGGGCACATAAAGGATAAAATATATTAATAAAGGATATTTCGTTTTACATTAATAAATGTACGAGACAATGACAAGGCGACAGAAATTAACCAAACTATAGCCTGATTTTTATTTATATTCTATCGTATTAAATGCAAATTTTTATGTACCAAGTTATAACCAGTATTATTAGTATTAAATTTGTCCAACAACTGCGCTTCAACATAAAAGCCCTTCCCCTGACAGGGGAAGCAGCTCGTAAAGCTGTGGACCAATGGAGAGGGGAGGCTGGCGCGCACAGCCAATCCGGACTGAAGGTGGAGTGACGCTCTGAACTTCATCTAAAGTTGGAGTACCCCGCGGCTCTTCACACTGTTCTCCTCCACCCGCCGAGGAACAAGGAGCTCAGACACTCGGGACGACCACCACGCGTTAGGAGAGGAGAGGAGCACGCTTGTTCTTCAGTATGGTGAGGGAGTAAGCATGGCACAGCGTGCGTAAAAAGGCGCGACATCCATTGAAATAGATCTTCAGCGGTGGGACAAAACAAACAAACATCTTTTTGGGGGGAATTTCGTCTCATTCATATTTTTTTAGAATGTTAAAAATGACGGATGAGCATGATAAGGCTGTCCACGAGCCGCCGTGCAGCCCTTCGGGCTCCAACTGCTCCATGTCGCAGGACGAGTCGGACTCCGATGACCCGTCCTCTCCAACCGGCTCCGATGGCCAGGGACCGCTGCTGTCCGGCATGGGCAAGAAACTAGAGGCGGAGGAAGACGATCGCTTCCCGGCCTGCATACGGGACGCGGTGTCTCAGGTCCTGAAGGGATACGACTGGTCCTTGGTGCCCATGCCCGTCCGAGGGAACGGCTCGCTGAAGATGAAGCCTCACGTCAAGAGACCCATGAACGCCTTCATGGTGTGGGCGCAGGCGGCGCGCCGAAAGCTGGCGGATCAGTATCCTCATCTCCACAACGCCGAGCTCAGCAAGACCCTCGGGAAGCTTTGGCGGTGAGTCCCTTCTTCTGATCCTGTCAGGATGAAAACCTGCACACCAACTAAATATCAGCCGATGAGTTGGCCTCTTGGAAGGCCTTCTCCTAAATAGTTTTGAATAGAACCAGAATAGAAAAAATGACATTGGCTCAACAAACTGAGCGAATGTACTTATGTATGTATGTATGTGTGTGTGTGTGTGTGTATAATGTTTGTATGTACAAATCTATTTATGTATAAATTTAATTTTTTAGATATAATTTTTAAGATGTATTTAAATACATCTTAAACTTTAAATTTTAATTTTTAAACTTTAAATTAAACATTTTAAGATGTAACTTAAATGTGTATTTAAAATCTAAATGTGTATTTAAAACTTAAATGTGTATTTAAAACTTAAATGTGTATTTAAAATCTAAATGTGTATTTAAAACTTAAACGTGTATTTAAACCCTGAACGTGTGAACCTGCCCGTGTATTTAAACCTGCCCGTGTATTTAAAACCTAACCGTGTATTTAAACCTGCCGTGTATTTAAAACCTGCCTGTGTATTTAAAACCTAACTGTGTATTTAAACCTGCCAGTGTATTTAAACCTGCCAGTGTATTTAAACCTGCCTGTCTATTTAAAACCTAACCGTGTATTTAAACCTGCCGTGTATTTAAACCTGCCCGTGTATTTAAAACCTAACCGTGTATTTAAACCTGCCGTGTATTTAAAACCTAACCGTGTATTTAAACCTGCCAGTGTATTTAAACCTGCCGTGTATTTAAACCTGCCCGTGTATTTAAACCTGCCAGTGTATTTAAACCTGACCCTGTATTTAAACCGTGTATTTAAAACCTAACCGTGTATTTAAAACCTAACCATGTATTTAAACCTGCCCGTGTATTTAAACCCTGTATCTAACCCTGCCGTGTATTTAAACCCTGTATCTAACCCTGCCGTGTATTTAAACCTGACCCTGTATTTAAACCGTGTATTTAAAACCTAACCATGTATTTAAACCTGCCCGTGTATTTAAACCATGTATCTAACCCTGCCGTGTATTTAAACCATGTATCTAACCCTGCCGTGTATTTAAACCATGTATCTAACCCTGCCGGTCTCCTACTCCCAGCCTGCTCTCTGAGAACGAGAAGCGTCCGTTCGTGGAGGAAGCCGAGCGGCTGCGGGTCCAGCACAAGAAGGACCACCCGGACTACAAGTACCAGCCGCGGAGACGCAAGAACCTGAAGCCGGGCCAGAGCGACTCGGACCCCGGGGTGGACCCGGCCCACCAGATGTACAAGGCTGAGCCGGGCCTGGATGGGCTGGGAAGGATGGGAGACGGACGGCACCACCCAGAACACGCAGGTACGCTCAGGTGTTCACGAGACCATTACCACTGACCGTTACCACTGACCGTTACTGCTGACGTTACTGCTGACGTTACTGCTGACGTTACCGCTGACGTTACCGCTGACGTTACCGCTGACGTTACTGCTGACGTTACCGCTGACCGTTACCGCTGACGTTACCGCTGACCGTTACCACTGACCGTTACCGCTGACGTTACTGCTGACGTTACTGCTGACGTTACTGCTGACGTTACCGCTGACGTTACCGCTGACGTTACTGCTGACGTTACCGCTGACGTTACCGCTGACGTTACTGCTGACGTTACCGCTGACGTTACCGCTGACGTTACTGCTGACGTTACCGCTGACGTTACTGCTGACGTTACCGCTGACGTTACTGCTGACGTTACCGCTGACCGTTACTGCTGACGTTACCGCTGACCGTTACTGCTGACGTTACTGCTGACGTTACCGCTGACCGCACGAAAAGCATGGCTGGCGCTGGCAGCGCAGTGGGCGGAGCCTGCGCAGGGTTTCTGACCTCTTAGAAGGAGCAGAAGGCTTCTCTTTTTGTTGGTCGTTTGCCGTCGGCGCCACGTGTTTCCTAACCCTCCTCCTCCTCTCCTCTTCCTCCAGGCCAACCCCACGGCCCCCCGACCCCCCCCACCACCCCCAAGATCGACCCGCACCACCCGGCCGCCAAGCCGGACCTGAAGCCCGAGGGCCGGCGGCCGCTAGACGGCCGGCAGAACATCGACTTCAGCAACGTGGACATCTCGGAGCTCAGCACCGACGTCATCAGCAACATGGAGGCCTTCGACGTGCACGAGTTCGACCAGTACCTGCCGCTCACGGGCCACGCCGCCGCCGGCTCTGCACTGTCCTCGGACCACCACCACCACCACCACCACCACCACCACCCGGCCCACGCCCACCAGGGCCCGGGGCTGGGCGGAGGAGGCTCCTACCAGTCCCCCTACGCTCACATCGGCCACGCCGGGTCCGTGTGGAGCCGCAAGGCCGGCGTGGCGCCGCCCGGCTCCGGCGCCGGTGGCGGGATGCCGACGCCCCCGTCCCCGGGGGGAGAGGCGGGGCTTCACCGCGCCCACATCAAGACGGAGCAGCTGAGCCCCAGCCACTACAGCGAGCATTCCCACAGCTCCCCGGGCCATCCAGAGTACGGCCCCTTCAACGGCCAGGCCTGCCTGAGCTCCCCCGCGCCCCCGGCCCCCGCGCCCCCGGCCGCCTTCTCCAGCCCCCCCCAGTGTGACTATACGGACCTGCAGGGCTCCAACTACTACAGCCCGTACTCGGGGTACGCCTCGGGGCTCTACCAGTACCCCTACTTCCACTCCTCCAGGAGGCCCTACGGGAGCCCCATCCTCAACAGCCTGTCCATGGCCCCGGCCCACAGCCCGTCCGGCTCCGGGTGGGACCAGCCCGTTTACACCACCCTGTCCAGGCCCTGACGGGGCGGGGGGGCCGGGGGGCCCTGGACCCCTGGAGCACTGAGACTGGATGAGAGGAGATGAGAGATAATGCACTACTAACACAGGAAGGCAGCTGTTCTGCGGAGGCCCAGGGCCCGGCAGGCGCCCTGTACCATTTGGACAGAACAAACCCAAACAAAACAAGTGACATAAAAGTGCCTGCTGATTTCCTCCAGTATCACCGTGACGACGGAGACACACTCAGCACCACACGGAGGACCCTCACGGCCAGGAGCTGTGGCTGGCAGGACTCCTCCGTGAGGACCTACTGCCGCCTCCTACTTATCTCCAGCTCCGTATTGCACGTGTGTATGTGTGTGCACGAGTGTGCACGAGTGTGCGCGAGCGTGCGCGAGCGTGCGGGTGTGTGCACACTCGAGGCAAAAAGCAAAAGGCCTGTCAAAGAGTTTTTCTCGGAGGAGGAAATCGTTGGCCTGAATCCGCTGACAAACAGATGGAGATTCAGAGGAAGGTGCCCAGGACCAATTAAGATGATTTGCAGCTCGGTGATAACGAGTCATAACCGTGACTGCATTCTCAAAGATCTGGCAGTGGAGACATCACACGGCTCCCAGCGCGCTCGGAATCTTTAAGTGTCATTTGGCTTAGAAGTCTTAAATGTATTTATGTTCAGTACTTTATTTCTTACCATTTTTATTTTCTTAAGTACTTATACACATTTAATGTGGGTGTGGTTATTTACATTATTGTTTTTGTCACGAATGAAGAAAAAAAACAAGTCAACTGCCCATCGATGCGGTACGGTGACATCACTACGTCATGACCAATCACGCGAGGACGGCCAGGTCACGACCAATCACGTGAGGGCGGCTCCGTCGCGGAACCCGACAGGTGTCAGAAAGCTATGCTTAGCGAATCCCGATTCGTCATGATGTGGAGTTAAAGGAAACGGGGTAACGCAACCCCAGTGCACTGAGTGACAGGTCAGCTGTCCTCCGGCCGGCAGGACGCACGGACCAACACATGGACGCGTGTGTGAGTGTGTGAGTGTGTGTGTGAGTGAGTGTGTGTATGCATGTGCGTGTGTGAGTGTAAGTGTGCGTGCGGGTGTGTGTGTGTGTTTGTGTGTGTGTGCGTGCGTGCGAGTGTGTGTGTGTGTGTTTGTGTGTGTGTGCGTGCCAGTGTGTGTGTGTGTGTGCGTGTGAGTGTATGAGTGTGTGTGTGTGTGGGGGAGGTTTCCGTTGTGTGGGTTTGCGTTTACTGCTTTACATGAGTTTGTATGTGACGTGTCTCTGCCAGAGGACCGGGAGACGGACTGGTTGTAGTGTGTAGCCTGGGGAGAAGATCACATCGCACCCCCCCTCAATCACATCGCACCCCCCCTCGATCACATGGCAGCCCCCCCTCAATCACATTGCAGCCCCCCTCGATCACATCGCAGCCCCCCTCAATCACATCACACCCCCCCTCAATCACATCGCACCCCCCCTCAATCACATCGCAGCCCCCCCTCAATCACATCGCAGCCCCCCTCATCACATCGCATCACAACGTCTCACACAGCCAAGTGTCTACGCCGCTGGGCGCGGAGTCAGCAGTCAGATGTTAATCGATCACATTTGGCCAAAGACGGCGTGTGAAGAACAGCCTCCAGTCTCTGGAGCAGCTCCCCGTCTCTCAGAAAGTCATCGCCGTGCCTTTGAAGCGCAGCCACTCCTGCACTCACTCGGGCCATGCGGCTTGCATTCAGTTCTTCACAACATTCAGACACAAAAATGTTCTTTTGATAATATACCTTGTTTGTTGTCATTCCTTCCAGTTGGTTTTGTACCGTTTATGATTTGAACGCTAGAAAACCTTGTGCTCCGAGTTCGCTTCAGTGTTTTCGCAGTGTTTTGTATATTTTTATTGTGTACAATTGAAAAAAAGGCTGTGAATGTATTTTTCTTTTTGAATTATTAACTACAGATTCATTCCTCCCGCACAGCTAACACATTTTCTCTGGCCATTTTTGTGAATGTAAAATAAAATTAAACTTTTTCTTGATATTTAAGTGTTTCGGTCATATTATTCCTTATCTTAAATGTTCTTAAATTGAGTGGTTTAACAATTACAAAGGTAAGAAGAAATCTGAGTGGGACTGTAGATGTAGTGCAAACTACAGGACTCCTCACTAAATGTGAGTCTGGGTGGGACAGTGTAGATACAGTAGTAGGAGTCCTATACTACAGGACTCCTCACTAAATGAGTCTGAGTGGGACAGTGTAGATACAGTAGTAGGAGTCCTATACTACAGGACTCCTCACTAAATGTGAGTCTGAGTGGGACAGTGTAGATACAGTAGTAGGAGTCCTATACTACAGGACTCCTCACTAAATGTGAGTCTGAGTGGGACAGTGTAGATACAGTAGTAGGAGTCCTATACTACAGGACTCCTCACTAAATGTGAGTCTGAGTGGGACAGTGTAGATACAGTAGTAGGAGTCCTATACTACAGGACTCCTCACTAAATGTGAGTCTGAGTGGGACAGTGTAGATACAGTAGTAGGAGTCCTATACTACAGGACTCCTACTAAATGTGAGTCTGAGTGGGACAGTGTAGATACAGTAGTAGGAGTCCTATACTACAGGACTCCTACTACTGTATCTCTTGATGAGCAAAGTGCTGGTTCAGCTCTTTAACGAATCATTCCATAAAGCAAGCTTTAGAAAATAAATCTTAAAACTTCAAAGTTCAAGTCTTTCTCTTTGTGATGTTGTTGCCCAGCTTCATTATAAATGTTACATAAATGTAGACACGCCTCCAGGGCGCAGCGGGTAAAACGTTGGCTTACATTGAAACACAAAGGGTCAAAGGTCACTACGTTGATCCCTGCTGCCATCTTTAAGAGGACTCTGAGTGTCGTGTTTCCCCTGAAACCCCTTCTCAGTGTGGGGCCCAGGGGTCCAGAGCAGAGACCTGGGGGTCCGGGGGTCCGGAGCAGAGACCTGGGGGTCCGGGGGTCCGGAGCAGAGACCTGGGGGTCCGGGGGTCCGGAGCAGAGACCTGGGGGCCCGGGGGCCCGGGGGTCCACAGCAGAGACCTGGGGGCCCGGGGGTCCGGAGCAGAGACCTGGGGGCCCGGGGGCCCGGGGGTCCAGAGCAGAGACCTGGGGGCCCGGGGGTCCAGAGCAGAGACCTGGGGGCCCCACCAGGGGTCACCCACTCCGTCTGCCTGCACCGTGTACGGAGACTATTTGATTGGGTAACTTTGGGAGATAAAACCCGCAGAAAGAAACCCGCATCACGCTGGCGCTGTTCACACAACTGTGTGAGCTCTGTTAGTTAAAGCAGAGAGGACAGAAACAAAATAAACTCCACCAAATAGCAGCAGATTGCAGGAGACGGAGTGCTGGAGTCCACCACGTGCACAGCCAGCCGTGCACGGCCAGAGCGTGCACGGCCAGAGCGTGCACGGCCGGAGCGTGCACGGCCGGAGGGGGGCCAAGAGGCCGGGACGAGCGGCTGAATGTTAATGATGCATTCTGTGGCGGAGGGGACCCCATTGTCCCCCGTTATCCGGACAACTTAGAAAAGAATTAATTGGACAGAAAAATGGCAGGGCAGGGGAAACTGACAAGTCATTACCAGGGTCCTGAATGGCCCATTACATGCACATAGAAGGGTATTTATTTTCCACTTCATTGTCTCGTTGAAATACTCGGCAAACAAAACAAAAACAACCATAAGAAAACATTTTAAAAGACTACAAAAGCGACTCGCACACTGACCAGCCGAGCAAACTGCAGAAGACATCCTCTGAGCAGGCCGAGTCAGTGGATAATAAAAGAGGAGATAATACCACAGCAGATGGGCTGTGGGTGGTTTCAGGAACAACAAGTTGGGTTTGTTCAAGTCCTGTCAAAGGTCTCTGATTAGTTTCACCAGGCGGTTGCCAAATAGTTTCAGGAGGAAACTCTTGAGGAGAAGGAAAGTGGATTTAATTGAAGGGTCACTTAGGGTCTGGATGTTCCCTTGGATGGTCCCTGAGCCCCTCACAGCAGGCAGCGTCACGCGCCACGTTCTGGTCCCACCCAGACCGCGGGTCGGGCTGCCCGGGCCCGCGGATCACAGCGGGATCCAACATTCAGAACTCAAATTTCTCGCAAAGACATTGTCACGGCTGGTTGGAGGTGTCAGCACACGGTGAGCACACACACACACGCACACGCACAACGCACACACGCACACGACACACACAACGCACACGCAACGCCACACGCACACACGACAACACGCACAACACAGCACGCACACACTCACGCACGCACGCACGCACACTCACACTCACACACACACACACACACACACACACACACACACATACACACACACTCACACACACACACACACACACACACACACACACACACACACACACACACACACACACACACACACTCACACACACACACATGCACAGGCACACCCTCTGGTGTGTAAACTCTGCTAACAGAGTCATAAAACAGCCGTGCAGCATTAGCCGTATCAGTAAACAGCATACATTCTCCCATGTACATTCCAACTGTCTCTATCGCTCCAGATAAAAGACCTGCTCGCTCAGGAAGAAGCGGCCTGGGAGCACACAGGGGAGACCAGCCGAGCCCAGATACACAAGCAGGGCCTCGCCTCAGTCCCGCCAGCAGGATTAGCTGTCGTTATCGACTCGTCCTGCCTAATGAGCCTCGGCTGAGTGAGAGGGGACCGGGAAACGCCGAGAACTGAAACGCTGATTTGCAAGGGAAATGAAGTGCAGCTCAGCATGGAGCACCAGAGACACCGGTCTCAGGCTCTCTGTTACTGCACCTGATGGACCAGTGGAAT
>JAXIVH010000021.1:1341612-1351612 GCA_036785325.1 Urophycis tenuis
CAAAGCTGCAGGGTACCCCGGCAAAACCCGGCCTGGGGTCCCCGTCCTGCTGCTGGTCTCTCTCTCTGTGGGGAGAGAGAGACCAGCCAGAGACCCCCCCCCCGGGTCACTTGGTTTGAGAGAGGCTTCCACCGGACCTGTAGGTGGATGGCGCGGTCAGGGGGTCCGAGCCCGACTCATCACCCACCACTCACACACCTGCATTGTGCTGGAGTACTGAAGGAGCTGGGAGGAGGATCTCCTGGCACTGTTGTTCTGGAGCGACTGAGGGGGAGTGAGGCAACATGAGGTCTGGCCCATGCTGGTCTCCTCCTCTGAGCTCCGACCTCAGACTGGAGGAGATGACCTCAGACTGGAGGAGATGACCTCAGACTGGAGGAGCTGACCTCAGACTGGAGGAGATGACCTCAGACTGGAGGAGATGACCTCAGACTGGAGGAGATGACCTCAGACTGGAGGAGATGACCTCAGACTGGAGGAGATGACCTCAGACTGGAGGAGATGACCTCAGACTGGAGGAGCTGACCTCAGACTGGAGGAGATGACCTCAGACTGGAGGAGCTGACCTCAGACTAGAGGAGCTGACCTCAGACTGGAGGAGCTGACCTCAGACTGGAGGAGATGACCTCAGACTGGAGGAGATGACCTCAGAGTGGAGGAGATGACCTCAGACTGGAGGAGATGACCTCAGACTGGAGGAGATGACCTCAGACTGGAGGAGATGACCTCAGACTGGAGGAGATGACCTCAGACTGGAGGAGATGACCTCAGACTGGAGGAGCTGACCTCAGACTGGAGGAGATGACCTCAGACTGGAGGAGATGACCTCAGACTGGAGGAGCTGACCTCAGACTGGAGGAGCTGACCTCAGACTGGAGGAGATGACCTCAGACTGGAGGAGCTGACCTCAGACTGGAGGAGCTGACCTCAGACTGGAGGAGCTGACCTCAGACTGGAGGAGATGACCTCAGACTGGAGGAGATGACCTCAGACTGGAGGAGATGACCTCAGACTGGAGGAGCTGACCTCAGACTGGAGGAGATGACCTCAGACTGGAGGAGATGACCTCAGACTGGAGGAGATGACCTCAGACTGGAGGAGCTGACCTCAGACTGGAGGAGATGACCTCAGACTGGAGGAGATGACCTCAGACTGGAGGAGATGACCTCAGACTGGAGGAGATGACCTCAGACTGGAGGAGCTGACCTCAGACTGGAGGAGCTGACCTCAGACTGGAGGAGATGACCTCAGACTGGAGGAGCTGACCTCAGACTGGAGGAGATGACCTCAGAGTGGAGGAGATGACCTCAGACTGGAGGAGCTGACCTCAGACTGGAGGAGATGACCTCAGACTGGAGGAGCTGACCTCAGACTGGAGGAGATGACCTCAGACTGGAGGAGATGACCTCAGACTGGAGGAGATGACCTCAGACTGGAGGAGATGACCTCAGAGTGGAGGAGATGACCTCAGAGTGGAGGAGATGACCTCAGACTGGAGGAGATGACCTCAGACTGGAGGAGATGACCTCAGACTGGAGGAGATGACCTCAGACTGGAGGAGATGACCTCAGACTGGAGGAGCTGACCTCAGACTGGAGGAGATGACCTCAGACTGGAGGAGATGACCTCAGACTGGAGGAGATGACCTCAGACTGGAGGAGATGACCTCAGACTGGAGGAGATGACCTCAGACTGGAGGAGATGACCTCAGACTGGAGGAGATGACCTCAGACTGGAGGAGCTGACCTCAGACTGGAGGAGCTGACCTCAGACTGGAGGAGATGACCTCAGACTGGAGGAGATGACCTCAGACTGGAGGAGATGACCTCAGACTGGAGGAGATGACCTCAGACTGGAGGAGATGACCTCAGACTGGAGGAGCTGACCTCAGACTGGAGGAGATGACCTCAGACTGGAGGAGCTGACCTCAGACTAGAGGAGCTGACCTCAGACTGGAGGAGCTGACCTCAGACTGGAGGAGCTGACCTCAGACTGGAGGAGATGACCTCAGACTGGAGGAGATGACCTCAGAGTGGAGGAGATGACCTCAGACTGGAGGAGATGACCTCAGACTGGAGGAGATGACCTCAGACTGGAGGAGATGACCTCAGACTGGAGGAGATGACCTCAGACTGGAGGAGCTGACCTCAGACTGGAGGAGATGACCTCAGACTGGAGGAGATGACCTCAGACTGGAGGAGCTGACCTCAGACTGGAGGAGCTGACCTCAGACTGGAGGAGATGACCTCAGACTGGAGGAGCTGACCTCAGACTGGAGGAGCTGACCTCAGACTGGAGGAGCTGACCTCAGACTGGAGGAGATGACCTCAGACTGGAGGAGCTGACCTCAGACTGGAGGAGATGACCTCAGACTGGAGGAGATGACCTCAGACTGGAGGAGATGACCTCAGACTGGAGGAGATGACCTCAGACTGGAGGAGATGACCTCAGACTGGAGGAGATGACCTCAGACTGGAGGAGATGACCTCAGACTGGAGGAGCTGACCTCAGACTGGAGGAGCTGACCTCAGACTGGAGGAGATGACCTCAGACTGGAGGAGATGACCTCAGACTGGAGGAGATGACCTCAGACTGGAGGAGCTGACCTCAGACTGGAGGAGATGACCTCAGACTGGAGGAGATGACCTCAGACTGGAGGAGATGACCTCAGACTGGAGGAGATGACCTCAGACTGGAGGAGATGACCTCAGACTGGAGGAGATGACCTCAGACTGGAGGAGCTGACCTCAGACTGGAGGAGCTGACCTCAGACTGGAGGAGATGACCTCAGACTGGAGGAGATGACCTCAGACTGGAGGAGATGACCTCAGACTGGAGGAGATGACCTCAGACTGGAGGAGATGACCTCAGACTGGAGGAGCTGACCTCAGACTGGAGGAGATGACCTCAGACTGGAGGAGCTGACCTCAGACTAGAGGAGCTGACCTCAGACTGGAGGAGCTGACCTCAGACTGGAGGAGATGACCTCAGACTGGAGGAGCTGACCTCAGACTGGAGGAGATGACCTCAGACTGGAGGAGATGACCTCAGACTGGAGGAGATGACCTCAGACTGGAGGAGCTGACCTCAGACTGGAGGAGCTGACCTCAGACTGGAGGAGATGACCTCAGACTGGAGGAGCTGACCTCAGACTGGAGGAGATGACCTCAGAGTGGAGGAGATGACCTCAGACTGGAGGAGCTGACCTCAGACTGGAGGAGATGACCTCAGACTGGAGGAGCTGACCTCAGACTGGAGGAGATGACCTCAGACTGGAGGAGATGACCTCAGACTGGAGGAGATGACCTCAGACTGGAGGAGATGACCTCAGACTGGAGGAGATGACCTCAGACTGGAGGAGATGACCTCAGACTGGAGGAGATGACCTCAGACTGGAGGAGATGACCTCAGACTGGAGGAGATGACCTCAGACTGGAGGAGATGACCTCAGACTGGAGGAGATGACCTCAGACTGGAGGAGCTGACCTCAGACTGGAGGAGCTGACGGCCTGCTGTGTTTCTCTCCGGGGGGCGGAGGCCAGCAGCACGGCCGAGCGTCCGAGTGGACTTTTATCTGGAAGGCCAGAAACTATGTCTCCTGCACTCAGCCCCGCCCCCTCAGGGGATCGTAACAGGAAGCTGTACCCTGGTTCTCCACCGGAGCGATGGAGTCCTAACCAGTCACAGTGTGTCCCTCAAAGGTAATAAGATGAAGGGCGTGTCAATGAAGACATCACGTTACATAACAAATACAATTCAAAAAATGACGACCGTGAAGGAATACAAGGAGGATAATGAAACTGAGCGGACAGACCAGAGACAGACAGGAGACGGAGGCTCCCTGACTCGGCAGCTGAGAGCATCAGGCGGTGGCGTCTGTTCTGCGTTGTTTGTGTGACCTGCGTTGTCACCATGCAGTCAACCAACACAACTTCAAATGACCAAGTGGACACCAACTCACCAACTGTCACCAACAGAGACGGCGAACAGAGTGAGAGAAAGACTAGCAGGAGAGAGAGAGAGAGAGAGAGAGAGAGAGAGAGAGAGAGAGCGGGGAGAGTGAGAGAGAGAGTGAGAGAGTGTGAAAGAGAGCGAGAGAGCGAGGGACAGCACCAACAGACATGCAGCAGAATGGCTGACATAGTGGTCTCTGTGTGTGCCAGCTACGACCAGCCATTCACTGTTCTGCTAATGAGGGTGACCCCGGGCATGCGGCCAGGTGCTGCATGCTGCATGTCCGGCTCTACTGTGTGTGTGTGATGTCACGGGCGCAGGGCTGGGGAATCAGGGAACCCGGGAACCGGGCTGAAAGGGACACGCAAACGGAGAAGGAGAAGGGTCAACAAAAGGTGAACCCTCCTGTGTATACGCAGTGTCACGTGAGGTGCAACAGTTTGGATTACTGTGACCTTCCTCACTGGGTTACAGCCAGCAGGGAGAGTCTTCATCCAGCTCCATATCATCTATTTGATCAGTGCACACTGGAAATGTACATTCTGCTCACCACACACACACACACACACACACACACACACACACACACACACACACACACACACATACACACACACACACACACACACACACGCACACACACACACACAGGCACACACGCACACACACACACAGGCACACACACACGCACGCGCACACGCACACACACACACACACACACACACACACACACACACTGGGGGCTATTAGCACTAGGATCTGGCAGCAGAGTGGCGTGGTGGACGGATTGTATCAGTGAACCTGAAAAGTGATCTCTGTGATTCTGGAAGGCTTTTATTTATGTGTTAAAACACAGCGTTTCCCTCCTCTGTGGCCTGATATCCCTGAGAAGAAGTGCTATTATTCCACCATCCAGGAGGGGCCTCTCATGAGACGGCCTCTCTCCCAGAGGTGGAGCAGCATCCCTCCTCCATGAGGCTGAGGGTGGACACGTGTGGAGCAGCATCCCTCCTCCTCCATGAGGCTGAGGGTGGACACGTGTGGAGCAGCATCCCTCCTCCTCCATGAGGCTGAGGGTGGACACGTGTGGAGCAGCATCCCTCCTCCTCCATGAGGCTGAGGGTGGACACGTGTGGAGCAGCATCCCTCCTCCTCCATGAGGCTGAGGGTGGACACGTGTGGAGCAGCATCCCTCCTCCTCCATGAGGCTGAGGGTGGACACGTGTGGAGCAGCATCCCTCCTCCTCCATGAGGCTGAGGGTGGACACGTGTGGAGCAGCATCCCTCCTCCTCCATGAGGCTGAGGGTGGACACGTGTGGAGCAGCATCCCTCCTCCTCCATGAGGCTGAGGGTGGACACGTGTGGAGCAGCATCCCTCCTCCTCCATGAGGCTGAGGGTGGACACGTGTGGAGCAGCAACCGGCCTCCTGCCAGCCTCCTGCGGGGCCCTGACTGGTGGTGAACGGGTCCTGGCTGACGGTTACAGAGTTTGGTTCTACTCAGAAGCTCTCGGACCTTCTCCATTTCTTGTAGATGTACAGTTGAAGGCTTGAATTGCAAGAGAATTGATAGTACAAGGATTTAAAATGGTTCTTCCGGTTGAGGTGTGAGGGTTGAGTAGCAGGAAGTGTGTCTGTGTGTGTGTGCATGGTGGATGACCGTGTGTCTGCTGAGGCATATCCGAAACTATATAGAATATTATAGAACATAATAGAACATTATAGCCCCTTTAGTCCAAAGCCATTGGCAGTGAGGGGCTTCTGATCCCTGACCAACAAGCAGGGAGGGGTTAGCCCTGCAGAATGCAGACCGTGAGGTTTGAACCCAGAATGTTCAGACTCAAACATGCTCACTTCACTCTTCTCCTCCACTTCAGAACCACTGCTTCTCTCACACAAGAGTCCGAACACGTTTAGCTCAGCGGATCACGTGTGTTGGTGTTTGACCTGGCGTGACCTGCCCGCCCCCCCCTGTGTGTGTGACGTGTGTACACGTGCACACGGGCGTGCCGTGTGTGTGTGTGTGTGTACACGCGTGTTCGTGTACACACAGCAGGACTCCCAGGGGGCGTTAATCCCCCCGTAGCTGCATATGAATGGGGAGGGCTGTGGGGGAGTGATGGAGGGGTGTGTGTGTGTGTGTGGAGGGCGAGGGTGAGGGTGTGTGTTTGGAGGGTGAGGGTGTGTGTGTGTGTGTGTGTGTGTGTGGAGGGCGAGGGTGAGGGTGTGTGTTTGGAGGGTGAGGGTGTGTGTGTGTGTGTGTGTGTGTGTGTGGAGGGCGAGGGTGAGGGTGTGTGTTTGGAGGGTGAGGGTGTGTGTGTGTGTGTGTGTGTGTGTGTGTGTGTGTGTGTGTGTGTGTGTGTGTGTGTGTGTGTGTGGAGGGGGAGGGGGCGGGGGTGGGGGGGGGGGGGGGTGGGGGGTGGGGGCAGCACATGTGCAGATCAGTCCAATGTGGTCGGTGATGTTTAGTCTTGCTTCGTCAGCACTTTTTGAACCCGGTCCAGAAAAGCTTTCAACCGTCCATAATTCCATAACCCCCCGCCTCCCCCAGAGTGAGCCCCCCCCCCCTCAGAGGACGTCCTGGTCGCACGTTAGACGCTCACAATCATTAGCTGGACGGATATTATTACCGCTAAGTCGCTAACGGCTACCATAGACTCTCAGTGAAGACACACTCACCCAGGGAGTCAAGACACTGTCACCATCAGGTGAATGATGAGCCTGGGCTGGTTGAATGATGAGCCTGGGCTGGTCCACCACCACCTCTCTCTCTCTGTCTCTCTCTCTCTCTGTCTCTCCGACACGGTCTCTGTCTCTCTGTCTCTCTCTCCGACACGGTCTCTCTCTCTGTCTCTCTCTCTGACACGGTCTATCTCCCTCTCTCTCTCTCTCTCTGATGCGGTCTTTCTCACTCTCTGACACGGTCTCTCTCTCTCTCTCTGTCTCTCTCTCTCTCTCTCTCTCTCTCTCTCTGACACAGTCTCCCTCTCTGTCTCTCTCTCTGTCTCTCTCTCTGTCTCTCTTTCTGTCTCTCTTTCTCTGACGCGGTCTCTCTCTGACGCGGTCTCTCCCTCTCTCTGTCTCTCTCTCTCTGACGCGGTCTCTCTCTCTCTGTCTCTCTCTCTGACACGGCCTCTCTCTCTCTGTCTCTCTCTGACACGGTCTCTCTCTCTCTCTCTCTCTCTCTCTCTCTCTCTGACACAGTCTCCCTCTCTGTCTCTCTCTGTCTCTCTTTCTCTGATGCGGTCTCTCCCTCTCTCTGTCTCTCTCTCTCTGACGCGGTCTCTCTCTCTCTGTCTCTCTCTCTGACACGGTCTCTCTCTCTGTGTCTCTCTCTGACACGGCCTCTCTCTCTCTGTCTCTCTCTCTTTACCTCTGGTTAGACTCGGAGCAGAAGTCCTGTTCTGGTTCAGTGTTGTATTGGGTTTCCTCCCGTATTGTGAACCGGTCCACAACCAGTCACTGTAATAACATCACATTCCACGTGGAGCAGGCCTGATTTGTTTAGTTTTGCAGATCAATCACATGTTCTCACGTCGTTAGGGTGATAAACGTGGACTCATGGTCTGACTTCTTCCTCTCCTCCAGCCTCCCTTCATGTTTACTTTGTTCTCTCCGTTTGGCGTGGCTAGGCAAGTGTGGCGAGAGTGAGAGTGACAAAGAGAGAGTGACAGAGAGTGAGAGACAGAGAGCGAGAGAGTGACAGAGAGCGAGAGACAGAGAGCGAGAGACAGAGAGCGAGAGACAAAGAGAGAGAGAGTGACAGAGAGCGAGAGACAAAGAGAGAGAGAGTGACAGAGAGCGAGAGACACAGAGAGAGAGAGAGAGAGAGAGAGAGAGAGAGAGAGAGAGAGAGAGAGACAGAGAAAGACAGAGACAGAGAGAGACAGTGAGAGAGAGACAGGGAGACAGAGAGAGAGACAGAGACTGACAGAGAGACAGAGAGAGAGACAGAGAGAGAGAGACAGAGAGGGACAGAGACAGAGAGACAGTGAGAGAGAGACAGAGAGAGACAGTGAGAGAGAGACAGAGAGGGACAGTGAGAGCATATTGAACCTGAAGGTGCAGTAGTACATGCTCCCTCTCTGCACACAGAGCTGTTCAGCAGCGTGGTCGGCCTCCCGCTCGCCCACAGCAGCTGTCAGCCCAGCTAAGATCCTCCGTCAATAATAACAGCTGAGGCTCACCCTCCCTTCCTGACCCCGCTCCCCGCCACACCGCCCACCCCGGCCCCCAGCCCGGCCCCCGGCCCCCGGCCCCCAGCCCCCAGCCCCCAGCCCACTATCCCCGGACTCCAGCACCCGGACCCTGGACCCCGGACCCTGGACCCCGGACCCCGGCCCCCAGCCCGGACTACAGCCCCCGGCCCCCAGCCCCCAGCCCACTGCCCCCGGCCCACTTCCCCTGGACCCCGGACCCCGGCCCCCGGCCTCTGGACCCCAGCTCGGACCCTGGACCCCGGACCCCAGCCCGGACCCTGGACCCCGGACCCTGGACCCCAGCCCGGACCCTGGACCCTGGACCCTGGACCCCAGCCCGGACCCTGGACCCTGGACCCTGGACCTCAGCCCGGACCCTGGACCCTGGACCCCGGACCCTGGACCCCGGACCCCTGCTCAGTCCGGCCTGCCATCTGCGGGCTCCCGTCAGGCTGAAACATTTTCATTCAGTCAGAACTGACTTCCATTGTTTGCTGACCCTTCCTGCCATGGTGACGTCAGCAGTTCTGGGTTCTGGCGCTGCCCACCTCGTGAACCCACCCGGCCCGGTCTCTGCCGGCCGGGTCGCTCACACCCAGCGCGCCAAACGGAGCTCTGAGCGGCCTGCAGGTAGAGCAGCTCATCCCAACTGGAGCCTCTGCTGCCGTCCCAACGTTCTCCTGCACCACATGGCGACAGGTGGGACGGCTTGAGAAGGACTGTTCCCCGAGGAGAAGCCGTGGAGAACCTGCTGTCCCGGTTACCGTGGAAACCAGCCACCACCAAGACATGGCGGCTTGACTTTAAGTTTCTTACCAGTAAAGTCATTGATTGATGATGAATAGTTAACAGAAACCTTGTTTGAATGAAAAAACAAATGGGCTTCTGGGGCGATTTCTCTTTATTCATCATGAAGATGGAGCCAAGGGTTTTGACGTAGGCCTGTAGGTTATACGTGACAATGATAATCATTAAGTATCGTTCATGTAACGCAATGGGTTCAGACCACATGATGGCGCTAGGACACTTGTGAACAGGACACATGGATCAGATATACGACCTGCTGCTCCACCTTGTGTTCACAAACACGCATTACACAAACCAGGCTCCAGAATTGATCGTGAAATCTATTTTTATATGTTTTATTATTATTAGGGACCGAGCCTGTGAAACAGGACGAGGTCCCTTTTGAAATTGATCCGTTTATTATTATTATTATTGTTATTATTATTATTATTATTATTATTATTATTATTTCAGGGATCTTTGACGTTGATTTGCACTATCTGAACATATATGAAAACTCAATTTTTTTTGGCAAAGTTTTAGGGTCTGGTGAAAAATTATATATTTTAGGCGTCCAAAACATGTCGCTCACTAGGAAAGCCTCTAGGTGGAGCTGTTTATGCGCAATCTCTGTTTAATATTATTGTTATTATTATTACTATTATTATTATTATTATTATTATTATTATTATTATTATTATTATTATTATTATTATTATTAGTAGTAGTAGTAGTAGTAGTAGTAGTAGTAGTAGTAGTAGTAGTAGTAGTTGTTGCAATATAGAATGGAGCCATTATCTCAAATAATAATAATATGAACCATTATGTTGTACAAATGTCTTAGATAAGGCAAGGTCTGTTTATTTATAAAGCACCATTAAAACACAAGGACATTCATAGTGCTTAAAAACATTAAAAGAGAAATCATTCAAATATAATACAGTAAGGAAAGTATAAGATAGTAAGACAATGACTGTAGAGCATACATCGGTATTTAAAAGCTGCCGTCAACAGAAATGCATGCGGTTCAAACTAAATCTACTCTTATGATATTATTTCTC
>JAXIVH010000021.1:1354112-1369112 GCA_036785325.1 Urophycis tenuis
TCAGGATGTGTAAGGAGGCCTACAGGCCACTGAGGTCAGGATGTGTGAGGCCTACAGGCCACTGAGGTCAGGATGTGTGAGGCCTACAGGCTGCTGAGGTCGGGATGTGTGAGGTGGCCTACAGGCCACTGAGGTCAGGATGTGTTAGGAGGCCTACAGGCCACTGAGGTCAGGATGTGTGAGGCCTACAGGCCACTGAGGTCAGGATGTGTGAGGCCTACAGGCCACTGAGGTCAGGATGTGAGAGGAGGCCTACAGGCCACTGAGGTCAGGATGTGTGAGGCCTACAGGCCACTGAGGTCAGGATGTGTGAGGCCTACAGGCCACTGAGGTCAGGATGTGTGAGGAGGCCTACAGGCCACTGAGGTCAGGATGTGAGAGGCCTACAGGCCACTGAGGTCGGGATGTGTTAGGAGGCCTACAGGCCACTGAGGTCAGGATGTGGGGGTTTGAACCCCGAACCCTCCAGCTGGGAGGCCTGAAGATGGAGGGGCAGAGCCGCCTTATCTGCTGAATGCAGATGTTTCCCGAGCAGGACGAGATGAGGAGGAAATGTCAGCTATGAGGCAGGAAGGCCATTCATGGAGGTAATCATACAGGCATTAGCCTCCTGGCCACCATTTAGTGTGTATATCTCTGTCAACACACCTGGACGTGTTGTTCACACACAGGCCATTGTGTTCACTATGTTAAATAGGTCACACCAGTTTCAAGTGTCTTCACTGTTCTCCAGCCTATAGAGGCTGTTGTGTAACGGTCTCCCCATCACAACAGAGCAGCGGTGCTTTTCTGGTGTCAGCAAGGCCACAGTCTTTCCTAGAAGTCGAATTAGATCTCTCTGATTCTATCTAGTGAATAAAAAAGACAACTCTGCTGGCTAATGGGGAAGCATGGTGTTGTTTTGGGGTTATTTAGAGGTAGGGGCGATCTGGGGCACCACATGTAGGGTAATGTAATAGTGGACAGGAGTCACCGCTGAATAGAACCACCTCAGGTCACAGAGTCATGAAGCTGTGAAGCTACAGTCGTTTAAAACACAGGTCCCCATAAAGATCCTGCAGGGATTATAAAATGAATCAAACATGTATGAAATGTAGACTATAAAACAGAGACATTGTTGTTCAATGAACCCTCTCATGGCTACTGTATTCACAATGTTTACAGCAAATCAACCACAACAAGATGTTTCTGATAAGATTGGGACTCTGGTGCCAACATGCTCTGAGAAGCGGAGGGTGTGGCCTGTGTTGTGACCCATTTCAGGAGATGAAAGGATGAAAGGTCAGTAGGTGATCTGCTTATGGCACACATCACATATCTGATATCACACCAAGGCTGTGAGTCTCTTCCATCAGCCATGCTGACCAAACAATACAAACTCTTGCATCACTGTGTGTGTGTGTGTGTGTGTGTGTGTGTGTGTGTGTGTGTGTGTGTGTGTGTGTGTGTGTGTGTGTCTGTGTGTGTGTGTGCCACAAATTACATTTTGACACCTGACAGTGTAGGGAAAATGTATGTATGAATTAATGGCTACTACATTTATCATGTACAAGGGGAAAGGGCAAACAACATCCTGTTCAGAAGTAAAATAATGTAGAAGTAACGCATGACAAAAAAAATAATACTACCAGAACGTGCCTGTTGATGGCGATAAGGAGGGGAGGACAAACACTGATCTTGTCCCTTACCTGGCAGAATACATCTGAAGGAGAGGGAACCCTAACCCTATCTGTAGAGATAATGACCACCAATCCAACAATCCAATGAGTGTCTTTCCAGGAAACATGTCAGCCTCACAGAGCAGTCAGCGCTCTGCTCTGCTGACTGCCAGTCATCTGCCCCAAAGGTTCACGCAGAATCATCATAATGCAAGAATTAAGAATCCTTTCATAGCACAAACATGCAGAATAGAGACTCATGTATTTACTTGATATCTTCCTGAAAGAAAACTATTAATGCTTTTATCCAAAGCAACTGGCAGTGTTTTGATTTCAGCTGATACTTGTCATTTAGTTTAGTTTGTTCATTCATTTCACAGTTTACTATCACCAATCACACGATTGCAACTAAAATGCACAAGCGCAATTAAAAGGGCAACAAGGACTCACATGAAAGTCCCCGGCTTGCTGCTCCGATGGTCCTGGTGGTTAATAAGCAGGTAGACAGACCACACGCTTCAGGCTGGAACCCAGAGCCTTTGTGCTGCGACTGAAGCACTGCTTCAGCCCACAGCCTGGAGACAGGGGGTCTGCCCCCAACGGGCCACCCACCACAAACTGTCCCACAGACCAAGATGTCCTCTGTACGCTGCTGTGGTGCAGGAGGTGTGCAGTGTGGGTCAGAGAAGCAGGTCTGGCAGACACATGATGAATCATAGGAGGCAGGAGATCATTTGACTCAAAGTAGGGCTCCCGCTGTGACACGACACAATGGAAGAGAAATGTCCCAAAGGAACAAACGTGCACAGAAGGGCTGGAGTTCTATTTCATCCCTGCTGACCGCCAGTGGCGGTGCTTTAAGCACTGAATATTCCCCTTCGCGCATGCGCAGTTCGAGTATGTATACCAACAATGTCACCTGTGACCCCCAGATGACCCGAAGAAGACAATATCTTCCGGTGTCACCTGAGGATCATTTCCTTTTTTCTTCTCGCGTTTCTTTGCTTGCTTTGAAAGCATTACGCCTTCTGCTTCATTACGAAGTACTTTATACGCCGTCGCTAGTAGTTCCGCGGCCGTTGTCGGTCGGAGCAGCGATCGTTCGCCCTCCAGGAGCTGCGACGGCGACCTCTCTCTGTATTGAGAAGTGTTTTCTGTTTTCGCCGGTAAGCGAGGTGAGTATCCCCTTAGCTGATGGCAGACTAACGCTTACTTTGGTGTTTGCGGCTTATTTCTCGGTGGTGGTTGCGTTCGCGGATCCTCCTCCCCCCAGTTAAACTGACTTTGTTTGCTCACGGGCTCTGTTGGCGGGTTGCGTGAGCGTGTCCCGTAGCCGGCGTGGAGCCTGTTACCTGTAGCATAGCTTCACCTGCAGGTGAGTGTCGTGCATCAACCTCTGTTGGTACAGGCTGCGTGCGCGCTGCTTCCCCCCGGCATTTGGTTTGTTTTTTGTTTGCGCTGTCATTAGTTGCTATGACTGTTGCCCAGCACTACACCTATTTTTGGTACAGTGTCCAAAGGCTGATTTATTATTGTGACTGTTAGTATTGATAACAGTTATTATTTATTCTTATTATTGTAATTGGGCCTCTGCTGTTTTAGGCAGCGTACGCGCTCCCTCCCTTCAGCTTACTGTGCCCGTACTTGGTTTTTTCCATAGCGTACGCGCTCAGGTTATCCAAGGACTCCTTACCTGGTACAGGCGGCGTACGCGCCCCCTCCCCCCAGTATAAGGCCCTATAGGCGGGAGCGTCCGAGTCAACTTGGACAGGTGAGTGTCGCACCTCGTAGTGCCACCACAATGGATGGCTCCCATTTTTGCACATCCTGTGAGACTCCTCTACAGTCAGAGGATGGTCACGACCTATGCCCCGTGTGCCTCGGTCCTGAACACCTTCGGGAGGCACTCTCTGACAATCCCTGCATGAACTGCAGCTACTTGTCTCGGGCGGTGAGAGCTGCCAGACTGGCGGAGGTGGAACATCCTGGGGAGGAAGGTGAGCCCCCCCCTTCAGGCCAGGCGCCCCCAGTCGGTCAGAGACGGTCTAAGCGCCGGGCAGCTGCTTCAGCAGTTGCACTCTCCAGCAAAAAGGTGAAGCCTGCTCACAGAGAAAAGAGACAAAGCGGGCTCTCGTCCAAAGTGGAGCAGCTGTCGGCTGAGCTGGCCCAGATGAGGTACATGCTCAGAGACCGCCAGCCTGATGCCCCACTGGTAGGTGCTTTGGCACCCTCTCCTTCAATGCCGGTGCTGGTACCTGAGGAGGATACACTTTCCCTGGCTGCTTCGGCGACCCACTTCCATGATTATGGGGAGGATTCAGGAGATGGAGGTTCCCCGGCGTCTGAGCGGGGCTCCCACTCCTCAGCTCAGAGTTCAGGGGCCGAGACGGGGGATGGCTCCATGTGTGCCATCATGCGCATGGCCTTAGAGCGTCTGCACATGGAGGTACCACAGCGGGCAGAAGCGGCACCGGCTAGCGCCTTCTTTAGGCGCAGGCCGGCCCCCACTGCCTTTGCTATTCCTCACTCTGAGGATTACCTGAAGGAGTTGCAGGCCTGTTGGAGGGACACTAAGGCCTGCTCCCGTCTCTCTGTAGATGGGCGGACCCTGGCAGCCATGCACGATGCAGCAGGAGTTGGCCTGGATCGTATGCCGGCCGTAGAGCCTGCCATCACTTCTCTCGTCGTGTCCCCGGATGAAGCTCTGCGAAGGGATGCTAGGTGCCCTCGACCCCAGTGTCGGATCACAGACGACCTTCTCACAAGGGCTTATGATGCTGGAGAACGTGCAGGCCGCATGGGAAACTCCTTGTCACACCTCATGTTGGCGCTCTCAGCTTCACTGCAGGAGGGCAATGTGACTGCTGACTCCACCACCTTCTGTGATGCCTCATTGGAGGCATTTGGCCTTTTTTCTAGAGAACTTGGACGAATGATGTCCATCCTGGTTCAGGCTCGTCGCCAGGTTTGGCTGTCTCAGTCAAACTTGACAGAGGCAGCTAGGAGACTTCTCCGCAGCCTCCCGGTGGAACCAGGGGAGATATTTGGTCCCGCAGCCCAGGAAGCATTGGAGCGGACCATCCAGGCCGGGCAGACCAGGCAGCAGCTTGCGGGCCTTAGACGGATGCCTCCTCCTGATAGGCCTCCTGCCAGCAGAGCGAGGGGCCCCTCGGCTGCCTTCCACACCCGCTTTCCACCGCCAACCCACTTCACTGGCCGTCGTGATGCCCAGCGTCCCGTACAGAGACCAGCCCGGGACTTTCGAGGCCCCGCCCGCCTGCCATCCAGACAGCCTCGAGCTCCAGAGCCCGTCCGCCCCCCCTCTAGGGCCCCTAGGGGCCGGGGGGCCAGACATTGAGACCTTGGGGCCGGCGGTGGGATATTTTTCGCATCAGCAGCTCCGACAGTGGACTGCTCATGCTTCAGACCCGTGGGTGGTTGCCACCTTAACCCACGGGTACAAGCTTCAATTCCGCCGCCGGCCCCCCACATCCGGCCGGGTCAAAATGACCTCCGTCAGCGACCCGGCAAAGGCTCTCGTGCTGGACCAGGAGTTATCCGCCCTCCTGGCCAAAGGCGCCATCGAGCCCGTGGACCCTCTGTCACGTCCCAGAGGGTACTATTCAACATACTTTCTTGTGACGAAAAAAACTGGCGGATTTCGCCCAATCCTAGACCTCAGAGGGCTGAACAAATTTATGAAGGTCATTCCCTTCCACATGTTGACCACGGCAGACGTCCTGCAAACTGTGGCACACGGGGAATGGTTCACGTCCATCGACCTCAAGGATGCTTATTTCCACATCCCTATCGCTCAGCACCATCGGCAGTTTCTCCGCTTTACCTATCGAGGCCGCCACTGGCAGTTCAGGGCGCTACCTTTTGGGCTCTCCCTCTCCCCCAGGGTGTTCACGAGGGTTGTGGCCGCAGCCCTTGTGCCTCTACAGTCTCAGGGCTTGAAGGTTCTCTCGTACCTGGACGACTGGCTGATCGGTGCCCCCTCCCATGCCCAGGTGTCCAGAGATACAGCGCCTCTCCTGTCCCACGTGGCCCACCTCGGACTCAAGGTAAACATGGCAAAGAGCTGCCTGGTACCATCTCAGGCCACGATCTTCATAGGGGTGGCATTGGACAGTGTAGCTATGATAGCCAGACCGTCCCCCCACCGGGTGGACGACATCCTTCACCTTCTTGCCCTGTTCCAAGAGGGCCGTTGGTTGACCTATGTCTCATTTCTTCGTCTCTTGGGCAAACTAACGTCCATTTCAGCTGTGGTTCCTCTAGGCTTGCTGTCACTGCGCCCCCTGCAGAGGTGGCTGAACAGCTTCCATTTGGATGCCAGGCGGCACAGGGGCAAGAAACTCAGGGTGTCACAACAGTGTCTCCTCGCCTTGGCCCCATGGAGGGACAGGGCCTACATGCTCAGGGGTGTTCCTATGGGTTCTGTTCCGTCTCGCAGGGAGACTGTTACCACAGATGCCTGCCCTTCCGGATGGGGTGCAGTGTGGCAGAGCAGGACGGCCCAGGGGCAGTGGTCTGTGGAAGACCAGGGGGCGCACATCAATGTGCTGGAGCTGCGAGCGATTCACCTGGCTCTCAGGCACTTTCTGCCGCACCTGAGGGGCAAGCATGTTCTCGTGCGATCAGACAACACATCAGCTGTGTATCATATAAATCATCAGGGCGGGACCAAGTCTGCGCGGCTGCTGCAAGTGGCAGAGGAGCTCCTTACGTGGGCAGCCCCCCGCCTGATCAGCCTTCGGGCGATGTATCTGCCGGGAGAGCAGAACAGTCTGGCGGACTCTCTCTCTCGTCAGAAACTTCTGCCAGGAGAGTGGCGCCTCCACCCGGAGGTGGTGAACACGATTTGGAGCCTCTTCGGCAGGGCAGAGGTGGACCTCTTCGCTTCAGAGGTCTCTACCCACTGTCCTCTGTGGTTCTCCTTGGCCGAGACAACCAGTCCTTTGGGCCAGGATGCACTGGCTCATCCTTGGCCGGACGGCCTTCTGTACGCCTTTCCTCCGCTTCTGCTGATTCGGCTGGTACTTCAAAGGGTCCTTCAGGAGGGTCACTGTGTCCTGCTTGTGGCTCCCTTCTGGCCAGGGAGGAACTGGTTTCCACTGCTGCACAGACTCTGTCGCGGTGCACCGTGGCGCCTACCCGACAGGAGGGATCTCCTGTCCCAACTAGCAGGGCGGATCTGGCACCCCAATCCACGACGCCTCCAGCTATGTGTTTGGCTGTTGGAGGGCCCGAGCCGCTGTTGAGCTCCTGTGCGGACCCTGTCAGACACACCATAATGAGCGCAAGAGTGCCATCCACTCGTCTCCAATATGAGAATAGATGGAAACTGTTCTCCAACTGGTGTGCAGGTCGGAATGAGGACCCTGTGCACTGTTCTGTGCCAACTATTCTCGACTTTCTTCAGTCTCTTCTGGACAAAGGGCGCTCTCATTCAACGCTGAAAGTGTATGTAGCGGCAATATCTTGTGGTCATGTTAGGGTTGACAATGGCACAGTGGGGAGCCATGGTCTGGTGTCCCTCTTCCTGAGGGGGGCTCAGAGATTGCATCCTCTGAGTACCACAAGAGCCCCAGCATGGGATCTTCCCCTGGTACTTGATGCACTACGCCGGCCCCCTTTTGAGCCGTTGGCACAAGCGGAGTTGAAGTGGGTTTCCTGTAAAACTGCGTTCCTTCTGGCCATTTGCTCTGCAAAGCGTGTCAGCGAGCTACATGCCCTGTCAATCAGTGATTCGTGTTTAAGGTGGAATTCGGATGGCTCAGGAGTCACTCTGTGGCCGAACACAGCGTTTCTTCCTAAGGTGCTGTCCCGTGCTCACCTGAACCAGCCCATTCGACTGGCACGGTTTGACCCTTCTCCGGGGGAGAAAGGGGAGGAGCCTGAGCTTTTGTGTCCAGTGTGGGCCCTGAAGGTCTACACTGCAGCTACAGCATGCATTCGAAGAGCTGATCAGCTCTTTCTCTGTTATGGTGGCCCTAACAGGGGTCGCACCATCTCAAAGCAGCGTTTGTCCCACTGGATTGTTGACGTCATCACCCATGCCTATCGGGCAAGTAACCGTCCCCTTCCACCTGGGGTGAGGTGCCACTCTACCAGGAGTGTTGCTACTTCATGGGCTGCCTTGAGGGGAGTATCCCTAGAGGACATTTGTGCCGCAGCTTCATGGGCGTCACCGGATACTTTCTCCAGGTTCTACAGGGTAAATGTGGCCACACCCCATCCATTGGCCGTGGTTCTGCGGCCGGAGTCCTCTGACTCTGCACACTGAAGGTTTGAAAGCCGGATTCCTCGTGACCTTGCTGGCATAAGTCATTCAGTGCTTAAAGCACCGCCTCTGGTGGTCAGCAGGGATGAAATAGAACGAAAGTTACGAATGTAACTACGGTTCTATGAATCCCGAATGACCGCCAGAGCTCTCTGTCACTCAGAATCCTCGTGTGCTCGCGAGAAGATTCTGTAGGAAATGATCCTCAGGTGACACCGGAAGATATTTTCTTCTTCGGGTCATCTGGGGGTCACAGGTGACATTGTTGGTATACATACTCGAACTGCGCATGCGCGAGGGGGAATATTCAGTGCTTAAAGCACCGCCTCTGGCGGTCATTCGGGATTCATAGAACCGTAGTTACATTCGTAACTTTCGATACGCACAGTGTGAACCAGCAGTACAATGACTCCCGTTCCTAAGAACCCACATTAGAGGAAGACTTCCTCCCTTCAACTCCACGCCCAGGGGCCCGACCCCTTTAACACACTGCACCGACATACACACACACACAACCACCTTCATCACACACATGCACACACACACACACACACACACACACACACACACACACACACACACACACACACACACACACACACACACACATACACACACACACACACACACACTCAACCACCTTCATCACACACACACACACACACACACACACACACACACACACACACACACACAACCACCTTCATCACACACACACACACACACACAACCACCTTCATCACACTGCACTGACCATACATACACACAAGCACCTTCATCACATCAAAGAAGGCTTTGTATCGTATGAGAGGTCACAGAGACACGTTGTGAACGCTGACGACCAAATCAACGCTGAGGAGACTGAAGGGAGCGTGGGGCAGTCCACTGTGTGGACCAGGAGCGTGGGGCAGCCCACTGTGTGGACCAGGAGCGTGGGGCAGCCCACTGTGAGGACCAGGAGCGTGGGGCAGCACACTGTGTGGACCAGGAGCGTAGGGCAGTCCACTGTGTGGACCAGGAGCGTGGGGCAGCCCACTGTGTGGACCAGGAGCGTAGGGCAGTCCACTGTGTGGACCAGGAGCGCGGGGCAGCCCACTGTGTGGACCAGGAGCGCGGGGCAGCCCACTGTGTGGACCAGGAGCGTGGGGCAGCCCACTGTGTGGACCAGGAGCGTGGGGCAGTCCACTGTGTGGACCAGGAGCGTGGGGCAGCCCACTGTGTGGACCAGGAGCGTGGGGCAGTCCACTTTGTGGACCAGGAGCGTGGGGCAGTCCACTGTGTGGACCAGGAGCGTGGGGCAGTCCACTGTGTGGACCAGGAGCGTGGGCCAGCCCACTGTGTGGACCAGGAGCGTGGGGCAGCCCACTGTGTGGACCAGGAGCGTGGGGCAGCCCACTGTGTGGACCAGGAGCGTGGGGCAGCCCACTGTGTGGACCAGGAGCGTGGGGCAGCCCACTGTGTGAACCAGGAGCGCGGGGCAGTCCACTGTGTGGACCAGGAGCGTGGGGCAGCCCACTGTGTGGACCAGGAGCGCGGGGCAGCCCACTGTGTGGACCAGGAGCGTGGGGCAGCCCACTGTGTGGACCAGGAGCACGGAGCAGCCCACTGTGTGGACCAGGAGCGTGGGGCAGCCCACTGTGTGGACCAGGAGCGTGGGGCAGCCCCAAACAGTGCACACTGTACAACATATGTACTGTATATGTACATATGTAACACATGTACTGTATATAGATCCATCCATACAACTCTAATATCTATTGATTAACATGATGACAACGTGGTCCTGTCTAAGGTTGGACCTTTGGGTTGTTATTGTTGAGATAAATGAGTCAAACTAATGTACCCTACTAATGATGGGGACTGGTGAACAATGTGGTGCTCGCAACGCCCCATCATTAGTAGAGACTGAAACTCACACTCATTTGAACACTCATTTGAACACTCATTTGAACAAGGGGCAGGTGGACATCTGAAGGGATTGTGAAATTGTGTTCAATTGAAGCTCATTTACCAGTGAATGGGAACATTGAAAATTGATCTTTTTATAGTACCGCGATCCATAAAATGATAATTTTTTACTGGGAAATATGCTACTATATTCACCCAGTAAAGTGGATAGATTGCATTTTTTAAACACCTTAAAAAAAGAAAAAAGAAATCTCTTCCTGTGCCTCAGTGGCTCTGTACTGTTACTCTGTACTCTGTACTCTGTACTGTACTCTGTACTGTACTCTGTACTGTGACTCTGTACTCTGTACTGTACTCTGTACTGTACTCTGTACTGTGACTCTGTACTCTGTACTATACTCTGTAATGTGACTCTGTACTGTACTCTGTACTGTGCCTCTGTACTGTGACTCTGTACTGTGACTCTGTACTGTACTCTGTACTGTACTCTGTAATGTGACTCTGTACTGTACTCTGTAATGTGACTCTGTATTGTGACTCTGTATTGTGACTCTGTACTGTACTCTGTACTGTACTCTGTACTGTGACTCTGTACTCTGTACTCTGTACTGTGACTCTGTACTGTACTCTGTACTGTGACTCTGTACTGTGACTCTGTACTCTGAACCATCCAGACACGACCACGTGGTGAAGAAATAACTCCAGAAGACTTTCCACCTTTCCTGCTCTCAGGCGAACCCCACCTGAGTCAGAGGGCACCACCCAGCCGGGCACCACCCAGCCGGGCACCACCCAGCCGGGCACCACCCAGCCGGGCATGGGGTCTCCTACGGTTCCTCTCCACTGGATGTTCAGCGCATGAGGGCTGAGAGAACAGACTGCTGGGACTCCTCCTCCCTGAGGACGGCCTGCTGCCTCCCAGACTCCACTCCCTCAGGTCCACTTGAGGAGAGGACTCTGTGCCGTCCAGTAAGATTGATGTGCTGGTAAAAGAGTCTGAGACATGCTGAAGATAATAGCTGTGGTACGTTGTTTCAGTGTGAAGTGTGGACCAAATTATAATGAAACTCAAAGAGTGGTCAGTGGAACCATTGTAGGTAACACAGGCATAAGGTTAAGAGGGGAACACACACACGTGCCCACACACACACACACACACACACACACACACACACATAATGCAAATGAATGTATATGTGCCAAGACACCTGATACCCCATGGGGCTCTCAGTCCCTATGGGGTCTGTACAGCCTGTGGTCATGTGACACAGCTGGGCTCTTTGTTGACTCACTGAGCTACTGACTTGACCCACCTGGACCCACATACTCCCCTGTGTGTGTGTGTGTGTGTGTGTGTGTGTGTGTGTGTGTGTGTGTGTGTGTGTGTGTGTGTGCGTGTGTGTGTATGTGTGTGTGTGTGTGTGTGTGTGTGTGTGTGTGAGTCTGTGTGTTATTCATCATACACATGTTCCTTCATTATCATCTTATTAGTATTATGCCAACGTCTTATGCCATTGGGCAGCAGTCCCAGTTGGTACAGATAATTAAGTATGTATAGATAGAATTAAATATATATAGATATAAACATGTGGTTTCACAATGCATAACATGAAAGGCAACTCCAAACCTCCGAGGAGATGTGTGCTGGAAGATGGTAACAGTGGAGCCGGGCCTCAGAGACTCTTCACTGAGCTGGGCTCAGAGAACCTTCATCCTCCATCCTCCCTGAAGGGCATCACTGAGGGTGGGAGTGTCTCTGAGTTTCTCTGGAGACGTGAGACTCAGCTCTGTGGCCCACAGGGAGTGTGGAGACCAGGATGAGTGTGTGCAGATGATGGGTGACCAGGTGCCATTAGGTGTTTATAGACCTGTGTGTGTGTATATTGTGCGTGTATTTACACACACACACACACACACACACACACACACACGCACACTCATTACAAAAAAAAGGCTCATGTACAAATAAGTTGTCACGTGACTGCATATGCACATGGACACACACACAGACACACACACCATTATCTCCAGCCATGTGACTCATTAAGGATTGTGCAGAAGGCCATCCTGCTCCAGGGAGCATCAGACCTCAGACATCAAGCAGCTCCTCCTACACCATGCTCCTGCCCTGCTCCTGCTTCCACCTCCTGGTGTTCATCCTCAGAAACACCAGGAGGTCTGTGGAAATATGGTCGGAAGGTTCCTCCTCGATTCTTAGAAGTTAAAAAAAAACCTCTGAAAGACCTGTTGAAAGAGATTTCATGGTCTCTGACAGACATGTGGACTCGAGTCACATGACTTGGACTCGAGTCAGACTCGAGTCATTATTTTAATGACTTCAGACTCGACTTGATAAAATTCGCCATAACTTGCGACTCGACTTGGACTTGAATACTATTCACTCGAGACTCGAATCGGACTTTGCCTCTTTGACTTGTAATGACTTGACATGTCTCCAGTCAAAAAATACGATTCCGATTACGATTTTGGCTTCCCTCGATCATTAAAACAAGATAATCGTAATAAAACGATCATTCTGCCACCCGCCGTGTTTTGTGTGGTAAATGGAGCGAACCCTTCTTTCTCCACCTGCGCAGTCCGCTGCGCCCCGCCCCCGCCTGAAAACTTGTAAGATATGTCACGCGACCGTACGGTCTGCACCTCAAGCGAATACGACCAATCTATTTAACCACTTAAAGTCCGCACACAGAGTAATACAGGACCAATCAATGAAGGAAAAAATGAAACGCTCCTCCACTCCTGCCACCGCACAATCCACACAATCCTCAATTAAGGAGACGCTATACAATGCCACCCCATATCCAGCTCCCGCAGGCATAAAAAAATAACGGATGCAATCGCATGCAATCTCTCATCCTTAAATATTGTGGTTTGCAGTAACCCGACCCACCCTGTCAATTTAGGACCGACCCAAATATTTATTTTTCCCTTTTAGTCCGACCGACTTGCCAGTTGTATACTTGCGTTAAGACCGACCGTTGTTTTTTTTAACTCTTCAAATAACTAATGCAACTACAATAAAACCCTATTAATTATATTTTAGAAGGTATCGCGAATATAAATGGCCTACATACACACGTAGGCTACGTTCTTTCTTTTATATTCGCTTCATTTCATCAATGGTTCGCGCTTGTCTGTTATGATGGCTGCGGCTGCAGTAAAGAAAATGTTCGCAGTCACCGTTCGAAGTTATAGAAGGCTAAATTATTACTTTGGGTTCATGCACGGTAGCAATAGGTCCTACATGAAAAAATGCATTGAAATATCTCGACACCGCTATAAAGTGACGTGTCGACTGACGTCAAGGAGACCACTAAACTTTTACGGGATGGAGACGCGGTCAGTGACGTCTCGATATGCAAATTTGTTTAAATTCATATCGACGTATTCACCATGACCAAAATTTTACTCTTTTCTTATTTATTATCGCAAGTCATATCGTCATCGCAATATTGAACAGTGTGATCGCACATTTTCACAATGATCTGGTCTCAGCAGATACCTTGACTCTGTTGGTTGTTATGTCATATTTGGAAGCTCAATCTGTAACTTTTTTTCATAAAAATCTCACCAGAAGTAACCATTTAAAGGGTTATTTTTCAAAATTTTCTTCCGGGGGAGCATGCCCCCGGACCCCCCTAGTGTTGCTTGTTTACCAACACACAGCACCACTGCTACAAAAAAATCTAGAGGAAACACTGAGTATACTGTACTATAGACATACTATATACCTCCAGAAATCCTACTGTCAAAACGCTCAGAATTGCGCACTTAACATATTTAAATCACAAAAAAATTTCTTGGGGGGCCCCATTACGCTGTCACCTTTTTTTCTCTGACCAGTTTGCAGGTCTGGTCCCCATCGCTTGCAGATGTCGGACACACTGCTATCCAGTTTAATTTTTTGCAAATGCAATTCTTCATCTTGATCTCTCTCTGTCTGTCTCTCTCTTTCTGTCTCTCAAGCGCCTACCCCCAGCACCTTTCATTGTGTGTAGTCATGCTGCTTAATTGTTATGCAGATTAAACATTGTTTTATTGAAATATTAGGTTTAATTGTGATTTAAGCAAAATGTTGACCTACTGTAACTGGCATCCACTGAAGCATCAATGCCAGTTACATGCATCCACACAGTTCATGCCTCACTAGTCAAGGCGCTTTACCAACTTTAGGATGACAGTGGTGCCTTCCGTGCTCATACATTTCTAACCCACCATTCGCACACAATACTTTGAAGGTCTTTGGGCGCATGCGTATATACAGATATATAAAATATATGCATAGTTTAATCTGTGTGTATAAAAAAATACTGAAGATTAGGTTGATATGTTGAAATTGTGATCGTTAGTCTGATAATGGCATTATTAAGTGAAGAGTACATGATGACTTGTTCAGGACTCGAAGAAGCTTGGGACTTGGACTTGGACTCGACTTGGCTTTGGTGTTACTTGGAATTGGACTCGACTTGCCCTTCTCTGTCTTTACTTGGGACTTGACTTGGACTTGACTGCTAAGACTTGGGACTTACTTGGGACTTGCCAAACAGTGACTTGGTCCCACCTCTGGTCTCTGACCATGGACCTGGTGCATTTTCACCATTAGCTTACCATTCCCATTAGCCTCATTGCTATAAACCTGACAGAACCATCATGCTCTCCTGCTGCCCCTCTCTCCTCCCTGGACAGTGTTTGTCTGCATGTATAATGAGAGGATGCTGGAGGAACTGGCTGATCCACCTCTGGACATTGTGATCTTAGCTGTCATATGTCAAGCCCCTGCCAGCCGTCTGGTGCCCCTGAACCAGGATTAAGTCATGTTCAGAGCCCCAGTGGGGCCGGCGTGCTGCCTGGGGCTGGGTCCCGGGTGGATAAGAGCTTTAATCAGATGTTCCCGGGCTTCCCAGGAGGACGCTGAGGCGCAGAGCGGGCCAGGGACCCGCTTCCCCTCACTGACAGTGAGTTACAGCCCCTCTATGTGAGTTACAGCCCCTCTATGTGAGGTACAGCCCCTCTATGTGAGTTACAGCCCCTCCATGTGAGTTACAGACCCTCCATGTGAGTTACAGCCCCTCCATGTGAGTTACAGCCCCTCCATGTGAGTTACAGCCCCTCTGTGAGTACAGG
>JAXIVH010000021.1:1374112-1445575 GCA_036785325.1 Urophycis tenuis
CTCCCTCCCCTGGGCGGAGCCTCCATCCGTCCCCCTCTCCAGAGGCTTTGCGGAGCGTACAGACAGTTCTTGGAGCAGCCATCAAGGTCAGAGTGGTCTGGTGAGCGGAGAGCCTGCTCCACCTGCAGCCTGGCGGCCAGGGGGCCGACCGGCATGGGGCTGACCCCCAGGGAGGGGGACCCCCCAGGGAGGGGGGCCCCTGAGAGAGGGGGACCCCCGAGGGGGGGGGACCCTTGGCCAGGGGGCCGACTGGCATGGGGCTGCCCCCCAAGGGAGGGGGACCCCCGCAGGGAGGGGGGCCCCTGAGAGAGGGGGACCCCTGGCCAGGGGGCCGACCGGCATGGGGCTGCCCCGCAGGGAGGGGGACCCCTGAGAGAAGGGGACCCCCGAGGGAGGGGGACCCCTGAGGGAGGGGGACCCCTGAGAGAGGGGGACCCCCGAGGGAGGGGGACCCCTGAGGGAGGGGGACCCCTGAGAGAGGGGGACCCCCGAGGGAGGGGGACCCCTGAGGGAGGGGGACCCCTGGCCAGGGGCGGCCCGGGGGGGCACGGTGAGCCTGGGAGTCACCGGACCAGGGAGAGGCCTCAGGGTGGCGTCCCTTCTTCTTCTGGGCTTATTGTGGTGCTGCTGTGTGTCTTTGTGTCTTTCTTTAATGCTGTGATTGGGTGACATCCTGGAGGTCCACGGGGGATGAGGGGGATGGTAATGACACTCTGGCTTTGTGGCTCAATAAATACACCGACAGCGTGACGCGTTCATGAGGAAGACATCTGTTCTTCTGTTCTTCTGTTTGCCTGGCATCTGGTGAACGAGTGAAGATGAGAAACAGCTAGGCGGTGAAGGTTTGAGCTCATCCACTTAAAAGCCTCCTGCAATCTCGCCCTTATACTTTCTCCCTCTCTCTGTCTCTCTTATTTTCTCACTATGAGATATAGAAGACAGAAAATGGCGTGTTTCAACATGGTTTGAACTGTATGTATGTATACAGGTGGGCTGCAGACATCAGGAATTGAACCCAGAACCTTTCGTCTGGGCGTCAAACAAACAGACAGACAGACAGACAGACAGACAGACATACTTTAATTATCCCTGAGGGAAATTGCATTCGTCACAATACTCCAGGGAAAAAAAGAAGAGACAGACACTCTACGTATAGTAGAGTGTTAGAATATATAAATAGATAATATAAACCTATGTAAACAATATACAAAATATATAGAAATATAAAAATATACATAAATGTACATACATCCAGGCATACACTAAAGAGGTAATAGCATACACAAAGATGTAGCATGTTGGATTTTATTGTGGTAAAAAAAGACCAGTTATGCCATGAGATGACCAGTTATGTAGTGAAATGACCAGTTATGCAATATGAATAACCTGCAGCGGAAACTAAGATGAAAGTGACAAATTGTATAGTTTGATAACCACAAGCAGGAATGATTTCCTATGTCACTCTGTGGTGCTTCTGCTGAAGGTACTCCTCCGCTGAGCCAGGGTGGAAAAGAGAGGGTGGGAGGCATTGTTGTCCATGATAGTCCGTAGAACAGCCTGTATACCTGGCGATGAGCTCCATGCTGGCCCCCAGCGACCTGGCCTGTATAATGCAGAGGGTCAACAAGGTGATGCTCTCAATGGAACTCTCATCAGTCGGCCGTGACTCAACACCACTGAGCCTAGAGAATATTCACACAACTCCCCACCTGTTGCACATCATCAAAATCTTTCCCTGCCCTTCATGGTCTGAGAATAATGAGGACAATGCCTTTCAATGAGTACACATATACATGCTTTTCAATATGTATAAATACTATGGATACATGCTTCTCAATATGTATAAATACTATGGATACATGCTTCTCAATATGTATAAATACTATGGATACATGCTTCTCAATATGTATAAATACTAGAGATACATGCCTTTCAATATGTATAAATACTAGAGATACATGCCTTTCAATAGCCATAAATACTAGAAATACATGCACGTTTACTAAACTTTACAATTAGGTCACATGAATGAACCATTCAACATCAGTTGAATGTGCATCTTAAGTGCATCTTAACAGATTCAGATGCACCTTATAGTTCTATTTGTGTCAGTATTTGTTTTGTATGTTTCCGTTCTCCCAGTAAAACCCTGTTCCCTGTGAGAGATTCACCACGCTTGTCCTGCCAACTGAATTATCGCACGGCCCACCAGAGTTTGATCATTTTGATCCATTGATTAATTAGAGAAATCAAGTAATAATCAAGGAGAATCATTCATTGTTCAAAACGTCCCTTTCCATTTTTGTGTGATTATCATCACTACTATTTGTTAAGTTCATGCAGCTGCTGAACTCCCTTTGATAAACACATGGGCTTCCAGTTCCATATATATATATATATATGTATACTCACACACAGTATATATAAAGCTCCAGTGTGTTCACAACTCTGAGTGGAGGTCCCACAGGTCAGGGTCCCTGAGGTCAGGGTCCCTGAGGTCAGGGTCCCCCAGGTCAGGGACCCCCAGGTCAGGGTCCCTGAGGTCAGGGTCCCTGTGGTCAGGGTCCCTGAGGTCAGGGTCCCTGAGGTCAGGGTCCCCCAGGTCAGGGTCCCTGAGGTCAGGGTCCCTGTGGTCAGGGTCCCCCAGGTCAGGGTCCCTGAGGTCAGGGTCCCCCAGGTCAGGGTCCCCCGGGTCAGGGTCCCTGAGGTCAGGGTCCCTGAGGTCAGGGTCCCTGTGGTCAGGGTCCCCCAGGTCAGGGTCCCCCAGGTCAGGGTCCCCCGGGTCAGGGTCCCCGGGGTCAGGGTCCCTGAGGTCAGGGTCCGCCAGGTCAGGGTCCCCGGGGTCAGGGTCCCCGGGGTCAGGGTCCCCCAGGTCAGGGTCCCTGAGGTCAGGGTCCCTGTGGTCAGGGTCCCTGAGGTCAGGGTCCCTGAGGTCAGGGTCCCTGTGGTCAGGGTCCCCCAGGTCAGGGTCCCCCAGGTCAGGGTCCCCCGGGTCAGGGTCCCCGGGGTCAGGGTCCCTGAGGTCAGGGTCCGCCAGGTCAGGGTCCCCGGGGTCAGGGTCCCTGAGGTCAGGGTCCCCCAGGTCAGGGTCCCCCAGGTCAGGGTCCCCCGGGTCAGGGTCCCTGAGGTCAGGGTCCCCCGGGGTCAGGGTCCCTGAGGTCAGGGTCCCTGAGGTCAGGGTCCCCCAGGTCAGGGTCCCTGAGGTCAGGGTCCCCGGGGTCAGGGTCCCTGAGGTCAGGGTCCCTGAGGTCAGGGACCCCTAGGTCAGGGTCCCCCAGGTCAGGGTCCCTGAGGTCAGGGTCCCCCAGGTCAGGGTCCCCCAGGTCAGGGTCCCTGAGGTCAGGGTCCCCCGGGTCAGGGTCCCTGAGGTCAGGGTCCCTGTGGTCAGGGTCCCCCAGGTCAGGGTCCCCCAGGTCAGGGTCCCTGAGGTCAGGGTCCCTGAGGTCAGGGTCCCTGTGGTCAGGGTCCCCCAGGTCAGGGTCCCCCAGGTCAGGGTCCCTGAGGTCATGGTCCCCGGGGTCAGGGTCCCTGAGGTCAGGGTCCCTGAGGTCAGGGTCCCCCAGGTCAGGGTCCCCCAGGTCAGGGTCCCCCAGGTCAGGGTCCCCCGGGTCAGGGTCCCTGAGGTCAGGGTCCCCCAGGTCAGGGTCCCCCAGGTCAGGGTCCCTGAGGTCAGGGTCCCCCAGGTCAGGGTCCCCCAGGTCAGGGACCCCCGGGTCAGGGTCCCCCAGGTCAGGGACCCCCGGGTCAGGGACCCCCGGGTCAGGGTCCCTGAGGTCAGGGTCCCCGGGGTCTGGGGGGAACGCGGGGGCGCAGGGTTCTTTGAGCATCCCGCAGTGCTTCATAAACATGCTGCGGGGCTGAGCCGGGCGGTCGAACGAGGATACGGCCCCAGCCAGCCTGCTGCTCATGTATAATGATGATGAGCTGCACTGAGGTCCAGGCAGCGCCTTTCCTGGACACTGAAGCAACCTGTGCTGCTGTGTGTGTGAGAGAGTGTGCGCTGACTCTCACATTCGTAGAAAGTCCATTTGCTTTTCTGGGGTCTATTTCCAAATCCATAGTGGAGAGTGTGTTATTAATACAGCACAGTCCAGAAAGGCCCAATCATAGATAATTAGTGTCAGTGTCAGTTAGAGAGCCCCACACCAGTACAGCGTGTACAGCTGCTGTTTGATGGTGAAGGCTTGTTCTGGTCCCCGGGTTTCAGGGCGTCCACCACAGTCACCAGGAGCAGTCTTGTGTTTGCTCGTCCCGCTCTGGCGTGCTGACAGTCGCTCTGAGGACACGGCGGGGAATGAAAAGGTGAAAGCAAAAACGTGGACTTTGGTTTGGTTGTGTGTGCCAGAAGAAGGGGAGCCGGCAGCCTTCTCCTCCTGTCACTGCTCGGCTCAACTCGTCTTTTGTCTCGTCTTTGCTTCATCTCCGCCTGTTGCCTGTGTACAAGCACCTCCAAAACCTTTGCTTCTCTAAAGGCTCAGTGGTTTAGTGGCATAAATACAATATTCTGTGAAGACGAGCACGCTCCCAAAACATCCCATGTGTTCAGAGGATTGAACCATGGTTTCAATGATTTGTCTGAGAGCAAAACAGGTGTAGGGCTGTAGGGCCACTAACCCTGACCCATCTCTCAGGTTGTGGAAGTCACCTGGGCACAGCCCTACGATGACACCGGGCATAAGACCTACAGCTTGAACCTGCTTCTTCAAACCGTTCCTCTGCTGTACGGCTGACTACTTCCTTATATTATACTCAAGCAAAGGTTTGTTGAAACGCTCTAGGAGGCATTTCATAGAAATAACATAAATAATAGTCCACAGAATAACACAAGATGTTCTTTCCTCTAACAACGTGCTGCCATTGAGCTGCTGTGCAGCCTGTGGCGAGCCAGGCAGCCCGTGGTACCTGAGCAGGTCCCTGGGATGTGACCATCACGGTGACTCCTGGATCACAAAAACATCTGCCAACCATATCCTTTGTACTTCAAAGGCTGACACGTCTTTTCAGAATCCTCATTACATCTCACAAACTTTCATTTGTGATGCTCTCATATCCCAGGGCAAAAGACATTGACTTTGACATTGACGAAGACGCCTGAAAGTTTTTACTTATGGTAACAGCCATGGGCACCAGATCTTACACCCGGCCTCAGCCCTGAACTCAAGTGCCCCTCCATCGCCTCTGAACCATGACACTATACATTACACCACAATATATATTACAGGTGGTCCCTGGAACCTGTTCAGGTGCCCCCTGTGCTGGTGTACCCCTGAGCTGGTGTACCCCTGGGCTGGCGTACCCCTGGGCTGGTGTACCCCTGAGCTGGTGTACCCCTGAGCTGGTGTACCCCTGGGCTGGTGTACCCCTGTTCAGGTGCCCCCTGTGCTGGTGTACCCCTGAGCTGGTGTACCCCTGAGCTGGTGTACCCCTGGGCTGGTGTACCCCTGGGCTGGTGTACCCCTGAGCTGGTGTACCCCTGGGGTTTGCGTTCTGCCTGGGCGTGCCACATCTGCAGGGGGCAGAACAGGGGAACCTCAAGGCCAGGTGCCGCGCGTTGCCCCTTGTCTAAACAAAGGCGGAAAGGATCAGTCAACTAAGGTCAGAAGACCTGAGGATCTACTGGGTGTCTTCCGGGGACAGCAAATCCCCTGAGTGAATCACTGATCATCAGGCTAATGCAGGGCTAGCCCTCTGAGAATAACACGATCCCCCCGTAACCACAGGAAGCCTGCCCTGTGGACACCACATCACAATATTCAGCACCCCTTTACACACGGCTTGAGTCGACAGCAGGAGGAAGTACTGCTGAAGATGTAACCACAGATTTGAAAAAAGGGTGAATATGAAATGAAAGTGAAAGTATCAGATGATAGACTTTCTCCCCAGAGGAACCCTGGCCCATTGCCTTCACCTAATAGATATTGTTTGACATTCAATTAGTTGTTGTAACCTCCAGCGTTGTACCACAGAGCAAAGGGCGAATGCCGTCAGATCCCGTTGCAAGAGAAGATGAGAAGTTTTTCATCTTCGGTAGGGATTATGGGACTGACTGTTGACAGGCTGTTGGAAGGTTATGAATTTAGATTGAAGACTCGTCACATCTTCTTATGACTCATTGTTTTTGTGTCTTTGTAGGTGTGCTTGAATGTGTGTGTGTGTGTGTGTGTGTGTGTGTGTGTGTGTGTGTCTGTGGGGGGGGGGGGGGGGGGGGGGGGGGGGCTTGGGGGGTATTTTTACCACTTACTACCTCACTTCACTTTTGTATTTTGTATTTTGTATTTTGTGTTGTCTGTACACTGTTTGTTTGTCTTATTGTTCATATGTGCTATATGCCTGGCATGTAGCATATTTGACAATAAAGTTACTTGAACTTGAACTTGAACAGACAGCATCACAGCATCACAGCTGTCCTGGAATAACAGATTGACTGTTGGGCAGGTGCGTGAGCCTTAAACTCACTGCACACACCATGGTGGGCCTACAGCCAACGTTTTAAGATGGGTTATAGTGAAGGACTCACAAAAACATTCATTTCAAAATGATTTGGTTCTTTAAAAATGATTACAATAATCATGCAGAAGCAATTGTCTTAGGCCATCTATAATGACTTCCTGTTTACAAGCAAAAATCTGTTTTTCCTGCCCCAAATGTTTGTTATTTTAATCAAAGCCTCCCGAAACAGACGAGGTCAGACGAAGCCACGCACACCCTGACCGGCCTGCCCCGCCCCCCTCACTTCCGCCCCGCCACCACCCCACCCCCCCTCACCTCCGCCCTACCACCACCCCGCCCCCCTCACCTCCGCCCTACCACCACCCACCCCCCCTCACCTCCGCCTACCACCACCCCGCCCCCCTCACCTCCGCCCCGCCACCACCCCACCCCCCCTCACCTCCGCCTACCACCACCCACCCCCCCTCACCTCCGCCCTACCACCACCCCGCCCCCTCACCTCCGCCCTACCACCACCCCGCCCCCCTCACCTCCGCCCTACCACCACCCGCCCCCCCTCACCTCCGCCTACCACCACCCCACGCTAACGCCGCCAACCACCCCACCCCCCACCACCTCCGCCGTGCCACCACCCCGCCGCCCACCACCTCCGCCCTACCACCACCCCGCCCCCCTCACCTCCGCCCTGCCACCACCCTGCGCTAACGCCCCCACCACCTCCATGCCGGCCACCCCACCGCCCACCACCTCCGCCCAACATAGAGAACAGTGTCTTGACATATCATGAATCATATTCCTATTAATATTCTACTTCAGTCGTTATTTGTCATCTTAAATATATCATGTGTTGACTCGAGTGAATTGAGGATCTGGCAATGTGTGAGGAGTTGTGGTGTTTTCATGTGTCTCTCTGTACCCTCTATATCCTCTGCACCCCCTATATCCTCTGTACCCTCTACATCCTCTGTTTCCTCTATATCCTCTGTACCCCCTATATCCTCTGTACCCTATGTATCCTCTGTACCCTCTATATCCTATGTACCCTCTGTACCCTCTATATCCTCTGTACCCATATCCTCTGTTTCCTCTATATCATCTGTACCCTCTGTATCCTGTACCCTCTGTACCCTCTATATCCTCTGTACCCTCTGTATCCTCTGTACCCTCTGTATCCTCTATATCCTCTGTACTCTCTATATCCTCTATATCCTCTGTATCCTCTGTACCCTCTATACCCTCTCTGTCCTCAATACCCTCTATACCCTCTATATCCTCTGTGTCTTCTATACCCTCTCTGTCCTCTATACCCTCTATATCCTCTATATCCTCTATATCCTCTGTACCCTCTATACCCTCTCTGTCCTCTATACCCTCTGTATGTATAAGCTACAGGTAGATTCCCCCAAGCCATTTCGGTCCACCCTTGACTACAGACAAGACCACTTGTTCTACACTGCTCTGGATGCATTGCTAAAACAGATCAAATAAAGCAGAGGCCAACTGATTTATTTTGTACTGTTAGGTAATTTCCTACAACTCAAATAATCAAAAGCAGTACTACATATCATATTCTCATTTTATTAATTTATTTTACATTAACCAATTAGGTTTTAGTTTCCGGTTAATAAATCATCGTTTATTTATGGTCAACCAGGACATTAACTATGACGTTCTATCTGTCTAGCGAGATGATGGATCAACAGAGGGATGATTCTGCTGTACCCACACTGTTACTGTCCAAAGAGCTTTGTTTGTGTTTATAACAGAGCCACGTAAACCCCACAGTGGTAACAGACAGCTGCTGTCAGCTCAGAGACATTACATGACTCATGGAGAGACGTAGGAACAAAGAAATACTTGCTGGGCAGAGGCCCAAACTGATGGAGAATCAGAGTGCACAGAGTTGCCAGTGGTTGATGCGTCTCATTGTCTCGTGTTGTACAGCGATACGGGTATTAAGGCCAGGGGTCCTTTATATACCAAAGACTCAATGCTTTTCTTATGATGTATATATTATCTGCAGCATCAGGACCATTGTGAAACGCGCGCACACACACACACACACACACACACACACACACACACACACACACACACACACACACACACACACACACACACACACACACACACACACACACACACACACACACACACACACACACACACACACACACACACACACACACACCACAAAGAAGGCGTGGCTGTGTTCATAGGCTGCACGGTCCGGGCTGCGTGTGACAAAAGATGCTGACAGCTTTGAACAGGGAAATCAAAACTAACGCTGGACGGCCAAAGCTGACGAGGACGCAGGCCCAGCCTGATTGGCTGAGCCGGCCTGTCGCGTCTGAAACCAGAGGCGCCGTGTTCCATTCACTGGTTTATCTCTGAAGCACGTCTCTCCAAACCACAGTCACTGGCACGCAACAGGCCCAGGCCTCACAACATGAAGACCAACAACAACATGGACCCTCGTCTCACGCGAGGCCACACAGCTTGGGGATGGCCTGGCGCTCAGGAGGGGACAGCAGCAAGAAAGGTCTGGAAATACATCAAATAATAAGAAAAACCTAGATGAAATCAAAGGGTTAAAAAACCCCTACTTGTTAAACTACTCACCAACACCTCAGACAGACTCAGGACGTCTTTGGTGCTGGATGTGTCAGGAGCCGCTCCCACCTGAGATGGTGAGAGATGGCCAGCGTTTGGCCAGCGTTTGGCCCCCCCATGGCCACAGCCTGCGTCATCATCCCACCAACAGCCAAATGCTTCTAAAAATAATCCCCAAACTCACCAAAGCACCTCACAAGATGGCTTCTTTATGGGTCTTGGCGCTCTGCTGTCGCAGAGTCGATCATAAATAAGAGGGGATTGTTTCAGTGTGATGAGGCTCTTCGGGACAAAACAAACGTTGGTGTTTTGCTTCTCTGAAGAGAAAGTGAGCGTGTTTATTGTGGTGGTTTGCATACAACATACGCTGTAGCCGGGGCCTCATCACTCAGTTATCAAGGACGGCCTTGAGGTGGCGAAGGGGCAGGTCAGCCCTGTTGGCCAGCGGGAAGGTCTGCCAGATAACACAGCAGCTCCACTCCGTCCCCCCTCACCATCCAGTCCCCTGTGAGGGGCTCCCACTTGTTTTCTTTGGAGTGTGTGTCTGTGTGTGTGTGTGTGTGTGTGTGTGTGTGTGTGTGTGTGTCTGTGTGTGTGTGTGTGTGTGTGTGTGTGTGTGTGTGTGTGTGTGTGTGTGTGTGTGTGTGTATGTGTGTGTGTGTGTGTGTGTGTGTGTGTGTGTGTGTGTGTGTGTGTGTATGTGTGTGTGTGTGTGTGTGTGTGTGTGTGTGTGTGTGTGTGCGTGCGTGTATGTGTGTGTGCGTGTATATGTGTGTGTGTGTGTGTGTGTGTGTGTGTGTGTGCGTGTGTGTGTGTGTGTGTGTGTGTGTGTGTGTGTGTGTGTGTGTGTGTGTGTGTGTGTGTGTGTGTGTGTGTGTGTGTGTGTGTGTGTGCGTGTCAGGGGCATGTTTTTGTGTTTTTACATCCAACTAGATCCAGCAGTGAATTGTGACCATTTGATAAAAGCATTGTTTACATGAATAAGAATAATTACAACAGAAAAACGGACAAAGAACGCCACAAATCATGTTCTTGTGAAAGTGGATCGGTTCATATACACCTGAACTATGTGAACATAGTACACATGTATGTCGATGTTTAGAGGAAAGAAAAAGCCAGCTATAAGAGAGAATAAAGCCCCTTTTTGAATGCATTGCCCAGTCATGTATTTTCCGTTTGTATGGCTTAACAAAATGTGCCTCTCTTTATTCCTTTATCCCTGTGCACATTAAGTCTGAATGCCATCATCAGTTCTGCTCTCAAAAGACAGCGCTGTAGCGGAGGCTGTTCACCGTATGAAGGGCAGAGCTCCACGACTGCACCTTGTGTCTGAGTGGACCGTAGGCCCACAGAGACAATGGAGGCTGGCTGCTCATTAACAGAGCAGTGTGACCACCACTCTGCCTGTGTTCCTCAACAGTCTCCCTAGTGAGCAGCCTGCTCACGTGTGGTGTGGCCAGCCTCCCTGGAACACACTGATCTGACGCCCTGCACCTGATCACAGCCCTGCACCAACGCAGGCCGGCTTACCAAGGAGTATCACATTTCACAGCCGGCTGGGGAGAGCTGCTGCTGCACGTTCAGTATCAAGACAAAACAGACACGGCAAGAGAAAACAAACAAAGTAGAGCATTTACAAATCACATGAGCAGCAGTCCCTTCAAGCTAACGATACGTTTCTGTGGGGGCTGGAGGATAGGGACTCAAGAGACAACGTTGGATATTTGACTGTTCCCAGTACAGCGTCTACTCCTCAAGTACTGTGCACTCACACAGCAAACAGCACACGCTGCTCCCACAGAACCACCATGGCGGGCCGGGGGGGGTTCAACCCGCCCGCCCCTGAGCCCATTGGGACGGCGCTGGGAGGCAGGTGAGCGGCAGGTGAGGACACGGCGCAGTGGGAGCCCAGCGTGGTGGAGGGGATGAGTCAGTAGCACCCTGTCTATGTTTAGAGCCCTGTAGGGGGCCGGCGGTGCACGCTGCTCCTGAGGGAGCATCACCAGGAGGATTACCACTGTCCTGTCAGCAGCACCTCCCCACTGGACAGTCAGGACACATCTCTCACTTACACACTGGATGGAGTAGAATATGATGACTCCACCAGACAAGACGAGACACAACTCTGCTAGAGGAGAATAGAACATGATATGATGGAATAGAATCAATAGAATAGAACAGAATGATAAACTCATAGCTATCTCCTATTTTCAAGTGTAATCTTATTTCACCGTTGTTCATGTATGTCAGTAGGCTACCTACTGCCCTCCTGAGCTCCCTGGGACGGTAGGCTTCTGTGTCCCTCCACAGGGTGCCTGCCCACGGACCGGGGAGGGATAGGCTCAGGGGTGAAGGTCTACTGGTGGGCCCCTGTGAGGCTGTGTCAGACTGTAGCTGAGGTTAAGAGCCATGAATACAATGTCTTGAATAGAAAAGCAGTGGAATATAAATGGGTAAATGGGGCATTTAGCAGACGCTTTTGTCCAAAGCGACTTAGAATCAATACATGTGTGGGGTTCGACATGTGACAGTTGGAGGAGGGGGATCGAACCGCCGACCCTACGGTTAGTGGACGACCCGCTCTCTCCACCCGCTCTACCCACTGAGCTACTGCCACCCATCCCACTGCTGCCCTGCTGAATATAATAGAACGGAATGGAAAAGAGAGATGAACCTAAGCCTTCGACTTGCAGCTGTGTAGTGCAGTACCTCTTGGTTGTGAGGAACATTAACCTGGGACTGTGATGTCATCACGTGCTGTAATGGCTGCCGGTGTGAACGTATCGTGAAGAGCACTTGAACTGAACTAAATATAGCCTACACTATGAAATGTATTCACACACACACACACACACACACACACACACACACACATATATATATATATATATATATATATATATGTTTACATTTCTTGACGCATTAACACGTGTAATAGTCTCATCATTTATGCAATTTCCCTCAGGGATCATTAAAGTACGTCTGTCTGTCTGTCTGTCTGTCTGTCATCATCTGGACACATGGGAACTATCGAAATAATTTTCAAATGCTAATCTAAAGCCAGAAGAAAACAAAAGAACAGGAGCCACAGGAGCGAACGACGTCTTCTGCTCTTCTATTCGCCAGTCCCCAACCCGGTGCGTAACGCATGACGCGCAAAGAGGCGCGGCAAAAGAAAACCCCTATAAATATCCAGCTGGGCGGCACCAGTGTTCAATCAGCACTACAGCACTAATCGCCTGCAGCATCAGCAACAGCATCTCAAGGATTTCTATCCATCTCATCCGCGTGCAGCACCACCACGTTCACCGGTGCGTCATGATCAAGAAAATGTCCCCATCCGATAACGAGTTCGACATCCCGCCCAAGAACTGCCACAGGATGGTCATTCTTGGTTCCACCAAAGTTGGCAAAACAGCCATCATCTCCAGGTTCTTAAACGAGAAATATGACGACCAGTACACACCAACCATTGAAGACTTCCATAGAAAATTCTACAACATCAGAGGAGAATTATATCAATTGGACATTTTGGACACGTCTGGAAATCACCCCTTCCCTGCCATGAGGAGGCTGTCTATTCTTACTGGTGAGTTTGGACTTGAGGTTCTACAGCACGTTTTTAAAATAACGCATTTCAAACGTTTAAATGGCCTGAGGAAATCAGTGCGCTGTACTTACAATGTCTTCTTCTGGTTCTCCCAGGTGATGTGTTCATCCTGGTGTTCAGCCTGGACAACAGAGACTCGTTTCTGGAGGTGCAGCGGCTGAAGCGTCAGATCCACGAGACGAAGTCATGCTTGAAAAACAAAACCAAGGAGAACGTGGACGCGCCGGTCGTCATCTGCGGCAACAAGTGTGACCGGGACTTTTACCGGGAGGTTCAGGAGGAGGAGATCGAGCAACTTGTGGCTGGGGATGAGCAAAGCGCGTACTATGAAATCTCAGCAAAAAGAAACACTAACGTAGACCAAATGTTCAATACTCTGTTTACCCTGGCGAAGTTACCGAATGAAATGAGTCCCGACCGTCACCGCAAAGTTTCCCTGCAGTATTGCGAAGTGCTCCACAGAAAATCTTTCCGAAACAAGAAGGTGAAGCAGGGCGACGCATATGGAATCGTGGCGCCTTGCGCCCGCAGACCCAGCGTGCACAGTGACCTGATGTACATTAGAGAGAAGGCTGTAGGAGCCAGCCAGGCGAAGGAAAAGGGATGCATCATATGCTAGAGATTGTGTTTTTGAGATTTCACCGGAAAGATCGAAATGAGACCTGCAAAAAACTGTGTAACATACATGCCAAAAATCTCCAGAATCCTCCAGAATATTGGCCAACGACAACGGTCCGTGGCTCAGTCGGTGGGCTGCGGGTCCCACGTGGAGAGCTTTGCCAGACAGTGCAAAGGAGAAAAAAAGTTTACATTTTGCTATTTTTATAATGAACTTGAATGATTGTTGCATATGATCAAATTCATTTGGATTGTAGGCCTATATTTATGGCAGCATTTGCTTTTGTATAAAGAAGAAAATAAAATGCTTTTTTAAATCAATTTCCTGTACACCTCATTTTTATCATTCACTTTGCACCTATTTTCAGAGGATAAAACAAATACTAATACGACTGGCCAACTGCTACTAAACAATATTAATGATAATAACCTGGATAATGCACACAACCTGCACACGTTTGACCAACATTAAACCAACAAAGCCTTGAAGTCCCTGTTGTGCCAAACAACCACATGCAACTGAACACACGCTCATTTCATTTGAACACACAACACAAATGCATACAACATCTAAAGGAAAACCCATTTGATGGCCCCAACTGGTCAGCTGAACATCAAATATGTTGATAATTAATGCAAGGCAATTATTCTGGCACCACAGGGATGCTGAAGGCCTTGCAGGGCTGCCATGTTTCAATACATCCTCATAAGAACATCCTGTTTTATTATTCATTCTGATGTGTGCCAATCACAATGGTTTCACGTAAGAAGTGGGACACGTCCAGAAGTGGGACATCTACAGACGTGAGGCGTGATGAGGTAATATACATCAATAAGACCAATATCTAAAGTACACACTCTGCATTGAGTACAGGTCACCAGAAATCAATAAGGAAGGTCTGAATGCCATTTGGCTGCTGAACTGTAGACTGCCTGGAAATTAAGGCAAAATCAGAGCAGTGTAAAACCTCGCAGATATGAACATGTTTAACAATTTATTTCAAACAAATACAAATAGCTAACACGATGACCTCTTCCATGCAGCCAACTACTGGTTGAGGTTAGTGTTCTTTATTGCTCCTAAATGACTCAATGAAAGACCACCTGTTTGACCTGTTTGACCAAAATGGCTCAGTTCCAAAGCTTTTTCCCTGGAGCTCAGGTTCACTCAAACGTCACCCGGGGGGTCTTGGGTAAACAGAAATCAGCCATATAAGTGGATCGGTTGAATGGCTGAATGAAATCAGTGAGGACAGCTGAGCGGAGCTGCCTCTGACTCAGGAGAAGACCTCCAACTCCACAGGAACAGTCCGCTCTTCCCTCGTCACGGCCACATTCGTTAAAAGGAACGCGGGATGGAAACATGAGGGCTCCTCGGGAGAACGTTCCGACTTCATGGGCACATATCTAATGACATGAACCCCAGACATTCTACAACATAAGCCATTGATGGACTCTAGGACTTCGGCACAGCTGTATGGTACACACCTCTAGGTAGAGGGATCTACCTAGACGTCTAACTTGTGGTAGAGATCTAGGAGGCTGATCAAGCCATCTGGGCAGATGCTCCCAGGTGTGATGTCACTAAAGGGTAGACATTTAAAATCAGAATTGAACCACAAGTCCTGGAATTACAACTGATGCCTTTCAAAACACTACATTATAGTTTGTCATGGGCCAGGAAATGAAGTCAACAGCATTCAAGCAATACCTCATTTTAATTGACATGACGGAGCAGCTGTAGTAAAAACAAAGATCAGAATACAACACGTGTAGGAACGTCACGGACAGCACTGTTCGTCCTAGGTATGAAACACGTTCTCCTAACTCCACAAATGTCCACGTCAAGAAAGCGTCCTTTCGTTTCCAACAGTCCACCTTTCCTCAGGACGCTTTGGGCACCTGGAACATACACAAGCTCTTGTACTTCTGCAGCAGCTGCCTCTTGGTGCGCACCTGCTCCCTCAGGGAGGCCAGCTGCTGCTGCTGCTCCGCGGGGCTCCACTCGATGCCCGGCATGCTGGAGACCAGCTCCCGGGCCTCCTGGATTCTGGTCCTCAGCTTGGCCAGCTCCTGGTGGATGTCCTGGCTCTCTTTGTCTATGCTGAGGACAGAAACAACCGAGAAAACCCCAGCAGTGATGAGACGACGCGCTGTGGATCGACCCGACTAGAAGCCTTCACAAGTCCGACACGTCTCCGAGAAACGACGGCGCTCTTCTTACTGGGAGACCAACACACATCTAAAGCCGTATATATAAAGTCTCTTATTCGTCATCTTACCATTTGATGATATCATGGACTAGAGGTAACAACGAACAATCTTCGCCGTCTTTCTCTTGCTTTGTTTGCACCACCGCCATCGCGTCCCTGACGAGGCGCGTGTGAGTGACGTCAGTAACAATGTGTTGACGTCATCAACATCAGACCGACGCAGCCAGCTCGTCACGTGCCGTCCACTGGCAGATGTTTCACCACTGGCAGATGTTTCATCATGTGTGGTGTTCTGGAACATCTTCTGAACAACGTAATCCTGTCATCTGGGGGTTCTCATCTCGTTTGCATTGTTGAATCACACAATACGAAGACATTGAATGGGTCCACGTTTAGGCTCCACGTTATTGTGAATGCGTTGTTGTGCCAATGAATATAAGTATGACGTATGAGTATACATAAAGTGATGTCATCATCGGACACACAAGCAACCTGACAGACATGGAGGATGCAATAAAGTGTCTATGAAATGCCATTGAAATGCCCTAGCATTTACATTTAAAACGTATTGAATAGACTTATGCTGTTCATTTGACCTGACGTTACATTACCTTACATTACCTGAAAAATCCTGTACATTTGCACATTTTGCATTTTGCACATTTTGCACATTTGCACATCTACTTTGCCCAATTTATATCTGCACATCTATTTTTATTTTTATATCTACACCTCAGACTCAGTTACCAATTGCACTGTTCATCTCAATGATGACTACTATGTATGTATGGAGGTTCTCATTTTTTCATCTGATCTGATTCTAAGAGCTCGCATATAATTTTATTTTATCTTAATTTAGGTAAATCTATTTATTGTTTATTGTCTATACTCAGGTTTTTTATCGCACTCCTCTATCCCCTTGTACTGCTTGTCAATGTGAATTTCTCCTAAGGGGGATTAATAAAGGAATATCTTATCTTATCTTATCTTATCTTATCAACAAGGTAATGGCGTCATACTAAAAATAGTCAGTGTAAAAAAAAAAAATATAGGCCTATGTTGCTGTTTGGTTTAATAATGTATAAGAAAGTTGCCAAATCGAAGTAGTGCTATTAGCCTAATATGATATAACATAAGACAATAATGAAATTATAATAGAAGTAGTACATATAATGCATATCTCGTGGTATTTAAATTTGATGTGGACAGCCTTGTGCAAACATAAGATTAATTAGACTGGATTAGGAGGAATATGTAGGCTAACAGAACACAGAGTCACAGAGTCATGTCTCCATTTTGATTTAGGTCATGTGGAGGTGCCATTTCTCCCAAGGATCTTTAGGTTTACGACATCACACTATGAGTTTGATTTTAAAGTTGACTCAGCCCCGAGAAAAACCAACATCATTCAAGACTTCGATTTCTCTTTCACAAACTCACCCACAAATGAGTGCAAGTGTATCTTATGTTTGCTTACATTGCATGTTGACAGAATAGGAATGAGATACTTACATACTGCATCGATAGTAGCTGGTAATGAACCATGTTGCTCAACCACATGTTAACAGCCATATGTCCACTTGACCCACATGTCTGCAATATGCCAGCTGTGTTCATCCTTCTGGCCTTTATCATTGACCCCACAGACCTGAAAGCGTAATCACTGCTGCCATGTACTGCTCAAATTAATGTTTGCACATTGACGGTGTCATTGTAATAATGTTGTAAACCTAAGATTACATGGGGCACATGTCTGCAAAAGAGGAGTTAGCCCTTTTACAACTGTAGCCTTGTGCAAATAAATGTAGTAGTAGTAGTAGTAGTAGTGGTGGTAGTAGTATTAGTAGTAGTAGTAGTAATAGTAGTAGTAGTAGTAGTAGTAGTAGTAGTAGTAGTAGTAGTAGTAGTAGTAGTGGTAGTAGTAGTAGTAGTAGTAGTAGTAGTAGTAGTAGTAGTAGTAGTAGTAGTAGTAGTAGTAGTAGTAGTGGTAGTATAGTAGTAGTAGTAGTAGTAGTAGTAGTAGTGGTAGTAGTAGTGGTAGTGGTAGTATTAGTAGTAGTATTAGTAGAAGTAGTAGTAGTAGTAGTAGTAGTAGTAGTAGTAGTAGTAGTAGTAGTAGTAGTAGTAGTAGTGGTAGTCGTAGTAATAGTAGTAGTAGTAGTAGTAGTAGTAGTAGTAGTAGTAGTAGTAGTAGTAGTAGTAGTAGAGGTAGTAGTGGTAGTAGTAGTAGTAGTAGTAGTAGTAGTAGTAGTAGTAGTAGTAGTAGTAGTAGTAGTATTAGTAGCATAGTAGTAGTATTAATAGTAGTAGTAGTAGTAGTAGTAGTAGTAGTAGTAGTAGTAGTAATAGTAGTAGTAGTGGTAGTAGTAGTAGTAGTAGTATAGTAATCCTAGTAGTAGTCAAAGTAAAAGTCTGAGTGTATTCATTTGGAATGCATGTTTATCCAACAAATATTTCAGGGGTTTTAAAGAGGTACATCTATACAGCAAACATTTTGTACATAACATATGCTCGTTTACAGATTACTAATGAATTTCTCCTTTGGTCTGATTGATGTTCCACTCTGACCAACGACATGCTCAAACCTGCAGGGGAAACGCAAGCCCATCCCCTTCCATTAAACTCAATTCAGTATGAAGATAAAGAAATGATGTTCGATACTATCATCTAGTAACAGTGGATATCCATTAACAGGTTTGGAATTGATACAGGGAATCAACTCATGCAGGTAATATAGGCTTCATGTTAAAGTTGAATGAAATCAATCATTTTAATCTCAATAACTCCCACTTTGCAGAGCTGCTTTCATTGAATTAAGGACATACAAACCCAGAAATGAATGTATGGATGGGAATTACAAGTAGCCCATGTTTAATTGTTATTGGGTTAAGAGATCATATTGGCTGGCTTCATGATACTTCATGCTGTAGACTTGTGTGTGCTGATAATCTTGATTAATCCAGCGCATTTCACCTATAATAGATAATAGGAGTGAGTAGAGAGAGAAAGAGAGAGAGAGAGAGAGAGAGAGAGAGAGAGAGAGAGAGAGAGAGAGAGAGAGAGAGAGAGAGAGAGAGAGAGAGAGAGAGAGAGAGAGAGAGAGAGAGAGCTGTTAATTGCTTTAATTGCTTGCCATTATAAAATGTATTTGACATTTTAGTGGAATATCACATATTGTGAATTCCCCCTGAACAAGCTACTTCCCTTTTTGCTGTTTTCTCATTCTTACCAAGTATACACATGAGAATGTGTTCTGCCTCTAACTGGATCAGAACCTGCTGACACACCTACTTGGTGACCTTATTGAATTGTGTTGTTATGGTTCTGTTGTTGAGCTGTTTTTGTTCGGCTTATTAACTGGGCAGTGATGTTTAGCAGCCTTGTGACTTCCTGTGCTTCATGTACTGGTCAGTAGGACGTACATATATCTATATATCTATATATATATATACATATATATATTTATATATATATATATATATATATATATATATATATATATATATATATATATATATATATATATATATATATATATATATATATGTTTATCAAAATGCTCCAGGCACGGTCAGACCAACACTTCCTGTTGTCTTTATTCATTCATTCATTCACCATGGCTGTATGGAGATCCTTGTGAATGGCTTTTAGCACTAGAAGTAAGTAAGTCGCTTTCGATAAAAGCGTCTGCTATGTGCCCTAAATGTAAATGTAATATGTGTTGTTGTAATGTTTACCAGATGACCTACTGATCAAAGCAGCCTCGGACAGATGTAATATGTTCAGACTTCTTCTGGGATTGTCCATTCTCGTGATCTGGTTGTCTGGTCAGTGGAGAAGTAATATAAAACTTGTCTTAATTGTTGCACTACAGCTGAACAAACACTGTGTCACTTAACGTTTAAATAAACCAATTAAGCCAAAATAAAGCCTTGCTTGAGAGAAAATGTTTGTGTGTGTGTGTGTGTGTGTGTGTGTGTGCGTGCCTGCGTGCGCGTGTGCGTGTGTGTGTGCAGAGGTGTATAAAGTACTTGAAAAAAAATAACTAAGTAAAAGTATAAGTACCATAACTGAAAATGACTTTGGTCAAAGTTAAAGTCACCTAAAGGAAAATTACTTAAGTAAAAGTTTTAAAGTAGCTCACATTTAATGTACTTAAGTATCAAAAGTATCTTGTGAAAAAATATACTCAAGTATCAAAAGTAAAAGTACAAGTACGTGTATTTTAATAGTACGCATGAAAGAAGCAAAACGACCCAAAAATATTCTCCCCTTGTTTTTTATTTAACTTTTTCAGGTGAATGAAATGTTGTATAGAATACCACTCAAAAAATAAACAATGTCTTTAACATTTAACATAAGAACCACTTTTTCGCTTTTTAACTATGTTGGGGGAATCATCATGAGCTGAGGCACAGTAACACCACACAAACAAAATGTCTGGTTCAAGTGGAGAAGTTGAACTTGCGGTTCATCCTCAGCAGAAGCTGATTTTCAAAAGTGTCCGCAGCTAGTCATGCTCTTTTTGGGCTTTTTGGGCCCACATTTACCTTCAACTTCGCGAGAGTACCGTACATGGTTCTTCTCGTCCTCTCGGACCCGCACATTCCAGATAATTCTTTGACTATTTTAATTTGGAAATTTACTTTGACAAATGTCAAAGTAACGAAGTAAAAGTATATATTTTTTTAACTTTTAAATGTAGTGAAGTAAAAGTAAAAGTCCTGATTAAAAAAAAACCTCAAGTAAAGTACAAATCCTCAAAAAAAATACTTAAGTAGTGTAACGAAGTACATTTAGTTACTATACACCTGTGTGTGTGTGTGTGTGTGTGTGTGTGTGTGTGTGTGTGTGTGTGTGTGTGTGTGTGTGTGTGTGTGTGTGTGTGTGTGTGTGTGTGCATGTGTGTGTTTCTAAGAGATGTGCTTTAGTATGTTCACAGAACACATTTTCTAGGAATTGCAACAATGATTGTATTCGTTCCCATGAAACAGTCCAGCCAGGGGCAAACATCAAGACCACTTAAACTCGGAGCGCTTTTGGATCATTTGAAGAGAATCGTCAATCAAAAAGGATGAAAGCACTTTACTTTTCTGAGATTGCCCTCGACTGCCCCCAAGTGAAACGGAGAGAAAACAACATCTCAGAACTGACTTGACCTAAAACATCCACAAGTAGAGCAGACCCTTTACACCTTGACGGTTGCTGTTTTTTTCACTTTGTCTAAATGAGTTTGATCAATGCGCTTTTGCTCATTAATTTGGCTGTCAGTGATGCGGTCAGTGATGCGGTCGCACTACACTTTCAGGTGCAGCTGGTTGGAGAATAATTTGTATTTTCTAGCCAAATGGGCCGATTGGGAAAAATAAGTTAATGATTCACAATAACACGAATAATAAAAAAAAACATGAAATATAAGACGTGTGTTATTGGTTCGATTGTATGCCGGTTATGTATATTAATACGTCTTTTTACATTTTTTATTTGAACAAATAGAATATTCGTTCTTACGTAGCTACTTCTCATTGAAACCTACTATTTCAACCACCTACTGTTCCTATACTGAATGAAGTAATGCTTAGACATGTCCGATTTTTTTTTTTATCTCGACAACGTAATTCCCATCGTAAGTAGTTAATGATGCCTTTATGTTGTACAGAATATGTCCCCTAGAGGGTGCGCTTCATCTGGCTATTTATTACAGGCACCTCATGTAGGATGAGAAATCATCTGGCAATTTATTACAGGTATCTCATGGAGTAGTAGAAATCATCTGTCAATTTATTATGGGCTCCCCATGTAGGATGATACATTACCTGTCTATTCATTACAGGTATCTCATGTAGGAGTATAAATCACCTGTCTATTTATTACAGGTATCTCATGTAGGAGTATAAATCACTTGTCTATTTATTACAGGTATCTCATGTAGGAGTATAAATCACTTGTCTATTTATTACAGGTATCTCATGTAGGAGTATAAATCACTTGTCTATTTATTACAGGTATCTCATATAGGAGTATAAATCACCTGTCTATTTATTACAGGTATCTCATGTAGGAGGAATATAAATAACCTGTCTATTTATTACAGGTATCTCATGCAGGAGTATAAATCACCTGTTATCTCATGCAGGAGTATAAATCACCCTGACCTCGCCCAGCTCCACGTTCCTTTATGTGGCTGATGGGAAATTACAATATTTGACAGCTCTCTCATTAAATAGCGTGTTGCAACATTTCTATATAAATATTGCAACACGTTTATAATGAACAAAGAAATGCGAAATATAATAAATACTAATAAAATATGACTGGCATACATTTAACCAATTAAAACACTCTATTTTGCTATCAGATCTACTTCAGAAAAGAAGAAATTAGTGCACCAATAATAACCAAATTCTTGCTGCAGAGCAGTGTGACATAAACGGTGAATCATTTTGTTTTCCAAAACACCCTAAACGGGAGGTGTTTATAGCTGCGGCCATTGTCGCCTCGAAAACTCAGAATTCAGCTGTGCGGCGCTGCCTGTGTAGTAAAACACGCGCTCCCAAAGCACTCCCATGGCTACGTTATGACGTCACCTCTTTGTGTTGGCAAATCACGGCGGGCGCTGGGCGGGCTTTGTGAAGCCGTAGCTCGCTGCTAGCTTCACATAGAATGCTAACGAGTCGTGGGAGTGGGAGTCGAGCTAACGCTAAAGGAAACCGTTCAAACCTCGTACTGTTGTTTAAAAGTGCGAGTCGTTTAGACTAGCTATACGACGAGCGCACAGCCAGTCACCCCAAGGACGCGTGTTTCCGATGAGTCGTGTTCTGGACGCTACCTCGGCCGTCCCGTGTCCAAACGGAAGCCCTTCGGTCCCGATAGTTGGTGCTAGCTAGCTGCACCAATACAGCAGCACGGCGGCTCTTCATCCCTCACCGTAGAGACACACTGAATGTGGCGTCTGTCATGAGTCCGGCCGGGTGCTCCCATGTGAACGGTTATAAGGTGGACAACTGGAAACAGAACCTCCGAGTGATATACCAATGCTTTGTCTGGAGTGGCACCGCTGAGACCCGGAGACGAAAGGTAACCAGGATGAATGTGACGTGAGCTCCAGGAGGGTGGCCGGTGTGAGACCGGACTGGAGCCCCCCTCCACGGGGCTGGTCCTGCTCAGGGCTGGTCCTGCTCGGGGCCGGTCCTCCACGGGACCGGTCCTGCTCGAACTGGTCCTGCTCGGGGCAGGTCCTTCTCGGGGCTGGTCCTGCTCAGGGCTGGTCCTGCTCGATGGTCCAGCTTGCGGTCGGGATCAGGGGATGAAGCGTGGTTACTGTGGGGTCGGAACAACCCGCACACTTGCTCACAGCATTGTTCGCTAGGGTTGGGTTTTGTTACGGGAGTCAGTGGATAACGAAACCGGCTGGTAGTGTGGTGGACTAGTCAGGGGCTCCCGACGAGCCGTAGACCATGGGGGGTCGTGATTTCCCGAGCTAACATGCCCATTGTGTCGCCACACACGCCCCCTCCCTCCGTCGCCGTCGTCCCCCCTCTGTATTGCAAAGTGGGGGTCCCCTGGCTAGCGGGGCTCCCCTGGCCGGCAAGGTCAGTTCCTTATCGTCTCCTTCCTCATGATGTCTGAAGCCGGGGCTCCGTGTCATTATTCTGTCCTGATGATTTGATTGTTTTCGGTACCTGACCCGTAGTAGATGCACCACATGTGATGGTGCCCCGTTGGAGAGGCGGAACGTCACATTTCAGGGTCCTTTAAATGTTCTGTGTTCATGTTGTTCATCGCACACGTGTTTTCGTTGTCAATGATAATGTACTTCCCTTGGTAGGGTTTTGCAGTTTAATTTTAATGTGTCATTGGCAACAACACCACATCTTGCATATGTCATACGTTGTTTTTTATTTTGTTGTGATGAAATAGGTTCTTCAGAATGATGCAGGATGGACAGCACTGGTGAGTTGATTCAGCACGGCCCCTCCTTGACTAAAGTAGAGCTCAGATGAGTATACTGAAAACTGGCTTTTTCTCACCTATTACTCATTGACATTGTATTCATTGCTTTGAATCAAAGTTCCTGAATGTAGTTCAACAAATGAGACCCATCCATGATTGTTCCAGAGGTGGTGCGGTGACATGGTTTCTGCCCACTGGACCCCAGCGATATCTCCAGTGAAATACTGTTGGTTTGTCCATTCAGAAGTTGTCACACTCAGGTGGTCTGCACACCCTCCCTCTTTGGATGTGCAGTGATTAACTTTGATGCTGGGCACTGCCTCATTTCATTCAGAAGTAATTAAGCTGCTGTTCCTGTGAACAGTGCCGCACTGGGAATCACTCTTCTTAAAGTAACTGGAACAGGTTAGTGTCTGCAATTGGCCCAGTAAGCCAAATACAAAGGAGAATTGATTAAATACAAAACTGACATGTCATTTCTGTGTCCTGTTCAGTAAGAGACTGAGATGTGTGATTCAGGTTTGAAGACAGATGCTGGGGTTGGGCTACGAGGGGCACTGTGGCCCTTCTAAATCCATCCATCTCTCTAAATTGAAGTCAAGCATCAAACTTCACCATCCCAGAGTGTTGCCCCCGGTGGGCCCGGCCCGCGGCACCTGGACCAGAACCACGCACAGCCGGCGTCTCTGTACCGCCGTTGGATTAGCATGTGGAATTTGGCATTTGGTGTGTTGAGCCTTCTCTTTACTCTAAAACATGAGCACCGCTTCAGCGTTCCTCCACACATCTCAAGGCCTTGTTTATCGCCATGGTTTGCTCGCCAAGGAGTCTGTTTTGTAAACAGACGAAGCGATGGAGCATGTGACTTCAGCCACTTCGATTGCAACTCCAAGTGAGCTTATTGTGTCATTTCAATGGAAGTGAACGACATCCCTACTCCTTGGATCCAGAGGTGGATTTTGTTCAGGAGGTATTGATGTGGGTACTGGGCCCCTGTAGTGTGTGTGTGTGGATGCTTTCAGTGCCTCGTGACGACCCATCAGAGAAGCTGCATTCGGAGCATCGTTATTGTGTGTGAACTCCTCAGATAAATGATGGCGCTGGCTGGGGTCACCTGACTGTGCCGTGGTTGGGGGAGGCGGTGGAGCGGTGCTGACCACACCATGTCACAGCAGCGTGGCCTGTACAGCGTGGCCTGTACAGCCAGCTAACGGCTGCCCAACAAGCCCATCCTCCTCAGACTACCTCTTGATACACCATGTGGCCTACAAACCCCTGAGTTGGAGCTCACGTAATCCGTAGGCTCCCTTATTCTGTGCTTTTGACAAGGGCACCTGCTCAGAGTGCAAGCCAGTGTTCTCCCAACAACATGGCTAGGACACGCTCAATCCAACGACTGCTAATTTAAGGAGAAAGCCTTCTGAACGTTGCATCCCATCTGTTTGTTCGTCGTTTTCATTTCTGATCCCGATGCTCCTGGCGTTCACTGAGCCAAACCCACGTCTGAGAGAAGGAGCGTGCCGACAGCAGAGGTGGGATGAGGTAACCTTGAAATATATCTGAAGATGAACCAGACTATGTGACGTAGCATTCTCCACACTCTGGGTATGGGAGTGGTGGATTGTGTGACGGAGGGCTGGTGGATGACAGCAGAGTGCGCTCTGGGAGGTTTTCCTACACCGCGTTTCCTCAGCTTTAACGTACGCTTTGCAGAGAATTGACAGCTGGATGGAGAGAAAATGAACGCCACCTTCTCAGAGGTGCATAAAAAGAGCTCTGGCTATTGATTCAGACTTCATTCTATTCTGGTCGTCTTACCTTTTTTTCCTCCCTATTTGTGAGCCGCCTCTCTCTGGTCCCTATTTTCCTCCTCAACAAATGTGTTCACGGACTGAGCCACAACCTGTCGTCTGCCTTGAGCCAAGCACAATTCCCAGTCGATGAACGAAGGACGTTGGAGCAAAATCTGTCTCCTGCTCTGCATGCAAAGTCTAAACCCCAGGTGGAGAACAAACAGCAGAATGAATCTACTTATTCATACTGCACAAGGCATGGTATATCGCCCTTTCCATCAACCTCAAGGTGCATTGAGATGGCAACATTCCTAGAGTAGCATGGAGGTTCAAAGTGACATGCTGGACATGTGTGTCTTGAGGTCTTTCAGAGTCCTTTGGGAAGCGACCATTATTGCCCCACTCTGTGTGCAAAGACAATTAAACCGTTGTGTGCGATTTATGTGTGGCACAGATATACATTTTCCCAATATAGCTGAGTAGTGGATTAGAGGTTGGTGATTCATGTTTGTGTTAACTAATGTGAGCCATGTTAAAAAGGCAACGGCTCTTCTATAGATGCAGTTCCCTTATGTGTGGGATATACCAGGAGACGTTATGCTCTAGTTTTAGGTGTCTCTGATATGCAGATGTTTCAGCTGCTGAAGGGATTGCGGTGGAACTTGCCTCGTACCTCGAGTTGTTTCTACGTCGGCTCCACGCACCATCTTTGGTTTCTCAGCTCGTGTTTTCAGGACTATTGGCTTTCAGCATTTGCAGGGGAGGAAGTGTCATTCTGAAGGATCCAACTGTCCTCTGGTGTTCTGCAGTGGATTCACGTCGGTGGGTCCTGCTGTGTGTTGGTTCAGTGAGCCAGTGTTTCCACATGTTTTCACTGTTAATGGGGTTCTGAATGGCCGGCTCCACTTGAGCATTGTGCCTCTCCTGCCTTCTCCTGATGGCTGCCCAGGCTCTCCCCCGCCAGTTGACTCTTAGTTTAAACTGTCAACCTTCAAGCCATTCATAATGTATGGCGTGTGGATGGACGAGATACGCTGAATATTCATGAGGCCTCTTATTTATTTGTGTTTGGTCTTTCATTAAGCTGTGTGAACGCCTCACTGCATTTAAAACTTCTTGTGTTCCAGTCGCACAAAGAGAATTCCTCTTCCTTTTTCACCCCTCAGACCAATTCTACATAGTTAAGAGTGTTTGTGACCCAGAGCACCACACCAGTGCTCATGAACAGGAGGTAATGTACCAGTATTCATGCTTGTTTCCCTCAGATGAAGCTACCTGGAGCTATAGGGGAGCTGAGAAGATGGCTTGTACATCGAGTGTGATTTTTATTTTTTCATTTCTAATGCCCGACCATATTGAGAGTTCTAATACTGAATAGTGAATCAACGTAATGTACTAAAACGTTGTGGTGCCGCATCCCACATGAAAAACACTGGCAGTTTAAAACACAACAGTGTCTCTCCGTAATGTCAACTGCTTTCATGAGTCATTTCTAAACTGACTGAAAAACATTTCTACTGGCGTACCGATGCTCCTGTGCTTCCAAAATGGTGGCGTCGTTGCTATGTCTCGTGGCCATGCACAATTCCTGTCGTAGGGACACGTGTTCATGACATGGGTCAGCATTAATTATGATGTAGTCCATCAGTTTGGTGCTTAAAGCTCCAATATTGTGACAGAATTGGGCCTTTTGGGACTGTATCTGTGAATAGATGTGATGCCTGCGTGGGGCTCGCTCTCCAGATGGACACGAGCAGTGAGAACAACGTGGGAGGCCAGCACTGGCTTCACTGCTGCTTTAACAAAGGCCAGCAAACTTTATTTTTTCCATTTTGCTAAAGATCATCCCCCTTTCCTTGTTTCCACCACCATGTCCCAGGTGACAGCTGGCAGAGTGAGGAGTAGAGCTGCAGCACATAGAAGCAGCTTTCTGTTGGAGTCGTGTGTTGGTAGGAGAGGCCGATGCGTTTCTATCAAGGATGACACATTCGGTTGCTTGTCTTCTGCTGTGTTTCTTTCTCTCTCTCCTCCCCCTGTTCTCCACACGCCCACGTGCACTCACAGCCGCTTGCATGTGGGCAGAGCCCTCCACCGGGAGGAGATCTTCCCCTCAGATCATCCCCATCACAGCGCTGCTCCCTGACTCATGCCACGCCGAGCCAGCCTCCCCCGTACACCTTCGCCGGCCAGCCTTGGACCTTCTCCCGCACATCCTGAATTCTGCTTTATCCGCTTTGTGAAGTAACATCTTCAAAGGCCAGCTTGGATGTTGCCACAGTTACACATGATATTGGTGTTTTGCTTGACGAGATAAGAATATGATGACATGAAACATGTCGTCATCTCGGAGATAGTGTTCCGTCCACTCTGAGTGAACTGTGTGACGCCGTAGCGTAGCCTAGCTTGGCTGGCTGGCCGGGTGGCGTGAGTGGGCGGGGCTTGGGGCAGCGTCCGTAGTAAGATTCTTGACTACAGTTGTGGTCCTGGTTGTTGTAAGCTGTGAGGTCGTCATTTTGGCCATTTAAACCCAATCCAAAAACATGCATCGTATCACTCTCTTATCGGAACGAAATGACATCATAACCTCATTGATGGTTGAACCAGGACATGCTGGCCCAGAAACAGATGATCAGAGAATGATGTCACCATCCTGCCCACTGAGTCGGGGCGCTTGCCCTGATGTTGGCTGATGATTAGTGGACAGAATACTCATCAAGTCACATTTTGAGGATCGAGTCATTTATCAAATACAAATCGCCAACGTTTACAGCTTACTGTTGCAGTTCAATTTAAATATTTGGTTCGTTCATCATTTTAAAAGGAATAGTTTACTTTTTCTTGGCTGTGCGTCAGATAAAGCCCAAGCCCGCTTAAGAAATCACTCTGGACTGCATCTTGTGACAGCATTTGCTGTTGACATTGACATTTTGGGGACTAAGTGATTATTCGATGAATCATTAAAGCAAGTTAGATTATTGAACAAGTGATTGCCACATCAGGCCTCATATTATTCCGCAGATGCTTTCATCAAAACCCCAATCCTTAAATAGCTTTTACCTCCATCAGAATGTTTGCAATTCGGGGTGAACGCGACCTTGGATAAATGTTTGTGACTGAAGTTTTTATAATTGCACTGTCAAGTGTCCCAATTTGTAGTCATTGCTTGGTTAGGAATCCAATTCTGTTGTCTCCCCTGAAGCCCCGGGCTGCAGCTCAGAGCGATGGGTGATGTCACACAATGGGTTCTGGCCCGCCTCCAGCTCGTCCTCTTTCACTTCCAGCCGCTGTCTGTTGTGGCGTTCAGGCTGTCTGTCAGAAGGGCTGCGGCGCCTTGACTCAGGACCAACACGTAGCTCTGCTGCCCGTCCGCCGAGGGAGCAAAGACTGCAAATACATGGTTTATTATTCCATATGCTACTCGTGTTTCCATATCACTTCATGCATGTATTGTTTACGCTTTTAGCTTGGGTCTCGTGGCGTTCAAACACGCCAGCTCTTTCTATTTTCAGCTGTTTATGAGCGTTGCTTTGGGCTGCAGAGCGCGGCGTGCACCACAGCCTGCCGTGAGCAGGCAGGGCGAGGCTGCAACATGTCCTGCGACTGCAGCGGCCACACGGGGGGATCCTCCCTTCCACAGCCCTTTGGCTCTGTGATGTCGTTCAGTTGGGAGCCGGTGGAAGCGTACATGGAGGGCTGGCGTGTGACGGCACACGCCTTTATCTCTGCTACGTACACACTCCTCTACCTGTCAGTTAAAGTAGCATGCCAGGGCTCTATGGTGTTTGTGGTGTAGCATTTGGATATGTGTTTGGGATAGAGAGGGTACATTGCATGTTGATTGATAAAAGGTAAATTGCATGTTGATTGATAAAAGGTAAATTGCATGTTGATTGATAATAGGGTCGTTTGAAATTGCACCTCAACACCGGCGACTGAGGGGAGTCTCATGAATAATGCATGGCCAAGGCTCGGAAGACACCAACTCCCACGTCTTCCCTTGTGCTGGGCGGGGCAGGCTGCTCTTCTGTGGGCCGCGGGGGTTAAAGCTTTGTGTTTGGCTTCAGACTTGGTCCTACATGCATCTTGATAGAAGGGCTCACAGGGATATATTAGTTTTTATTCCATCAGCTAAGATGCCATTGAATATGATCAATGCAGTATGACAATTGGACATTAAACAACTTAATATACGAGTACTGCAATACAATGGAAAGCTGGACCTTTAATCTACCACCCTTCAACTGATTGATGATTATCAATACAGCGTTTTTCTACTGTTCTTCATAACATTGAACAAATGACTCCAGTTACCAGTTTCCATCTTGTTATCTCAGGGGGGCATTGAAGCAGGCTGCTGCTTTTTCAAGCCCTGACCCTCAATGAACTCCAGTCCCTCCTGCTCTCCTGCTCAGATGTTGTGTGTCCCGCCCTTTCCCCTGGCTGGACGTGCGTCCTTTCGTACTTGTCCTCAAGGCAGGGCGCTCGCAGCCGCTGTGATGGCTCCGCCTCCAGTCGTCTCTGTCCCTCCTCTGAAGTTGCCATCTGGCTAATGAGCTGTCAATCACTCTCTAGGGGAGAGTCTGCAGCGTGAAACTCTGAGACAATCCGCAGCTCCCTGTGTGGACGCTGTTGTTGAGGGTTGTATGGGGTCACTGTCCCTGTGAGGGGAAAAGGACAAAAGTCTCTACTTGGAGGATTCATTACAATCTGCATGCATGCGTGCAATGGCTTTTTAAAGGGGTGCTTTTGTGCATTAACAGCCCCCCTGTGCATCTTAATCTGCAGGTCGTGCTTATGGATTTTGCTGGAGGTCATTTGTTCCTCTATATGCCCTTATTGGTGCTATGGGATGAATACGACTGAAGAGAATGTCATGTGATCTGATTGGCTCGCATATTTGGCTCTGAGGGGGCATCTCAGATAGCCTACGCTAGGGGGGGAGTCGTGTGTGTGTGTGTGTGTGTGTGTGTGTGTGTGTGTGTGTGTGTGTGTGTGTGTGTGTGTGTGTGTGTGTGTGTGTGTGTGTGTGTGTGTGTGTGTGTGTGTGTGTGTGTGTGTGTGTGTGTGTGTGTTCAGCCGAAGGGTTTGGTTCTGGGCATCTGGTGACTCTGAAACTTGACAAATGATTCTGCAGCCTTTTGTTAGTCTAGGGGACGACTGTTTACCATCTGCCCACACAGCCCAGCACACGCTCCGACTGCCCTGTCTCAGCCCCATGTGTTCAGCCGCTATCAGCCCCGCTGCTTATTTACTTGCTCCAGACTTCTCCTCATATTTGCAGTCTGTAGACCTTTAATTCCACCCACTGTGGAATTGGATAAATGCAGGTTTGTTGGTCTTGTGCTTTACTGTACTGACGGCACCTCCAGTAACAGAAGCTCCACTCCGCCTCTGTTGTGACGTGTCTCAGGCTGATTACATGGGGGGCAAAGCCACAGTCAGAGCGTTTTCTGTTGTCATTTGGAGTTAACAGGTGTCGGCGTATTTCTTCTAATTCTCTGCAATTATGCAGAACCTATTCAAGTCGGTAGCATTCCTTGCTGCTGTGCCTGGCTCCTTTGATCTCTGCTAATCAAAAGGAAGCCCCTGGCTCCTCTCCCGTCACCAGAGGAGCCTGGAGATGCAGCAGGACTTCAATGCACTTGAACGTGGGTGTGACTGCCGTGGTACGAGGTGACACGCGCCCAGGCATCCTGGAGCACGGCGTTGCACCAAGCAGCCATTAAAGACACTCCTCAGCTCCTCTGCTCAGGTCCATCCCATGGACGTTTTGGGGAAAGCATGATACTGCAGTGTGCTGCGCAGTATTGGTTTATGACCATGTTAAACAGAACATGTTCTTTTTATACCATCGGTAATCTGTTGACCTCGTGTCCACACAGCTTCTGAAATGCCTGGCTCAGCGATGTGAAGGAGATGGTCCAGGGGCCACAGTTATCTCCCTCTCAGGTTCACTCCTAGGAATTGCACTAAAAGTGGCCTGGTGGCTGAACGTGCACCCGGTCCTGAGAGGGAGTTCCCCGGCTGCCACAGCTGGACACGGCTGGAGGGTGACCACTCAGACAGAAGGAACCTGGCGTATTGTGTGCATTGTTTGTGGCTGGGTGAAGGTAGTGTGGTGGGCCAGGCGGGCGTGGAGCCCCCACGGGGGTCAGTGTGTGCAGCTTGGTTTCTGGAGCAGCCCTGTCAGCCCCTCCTCATCCAGGCGTGTTCCCATTAAATATAGAAGCGAGACGAGTAGGTTCACAAGGCACCCATGAGCATCCTCTATAGAGGCTGGCTGCCATGTGGAGGATGCAGATTCCCTGTGTGGAAGCTGTGACCCAGTATGCAGTTCTGACCAGCAGCAGGGCTCCAGAAGGTCCATGTTCCCCTCTCTGCTGACCTGACGTAGTCCCATGTGTGCTGCGCGGTGCCTCAGGGTTCACTGGAGAGCTGTGAATGGAGGCGTGGAGCGAGGGGAGGCGGAGATGCACTTTATAGCTCCTAACGCAGCGCGTGGCTCGCACTCTGCCGCCCGCCGTCCAGCCAGGCGCCGCGATGAGTCACAGCCTCCACACGGCGCCGGGCCGCGCTCTGCCGTCTCCTCCCGCTGTTGTGGAGCTGCTGGAGCTCGCTCTGCTCGGCCAGGCCTCAGCTCCCAGCCCCTCCCCACACAGCTGCCACAGCCCCAGTATATTACTTTCATATATTACCTCCCCCCCGCCTCAATATGGGAATGCATTAGTCCAAATGCCAAGGGAGAAGTAATGGAACAAGGTCGAAGAGAGTGGCGGATGAGGTTGGAAACCCTGTGCAGCCGTGCTGCCGAGCTGTATGGTTATTCTATACTTTGTTAATGTGTAATCTGCAACAAGATCTACACGGGGGCAGGCTGAGCGCTGTCATCACTATCCACAGCGCCCAGCCGTCGGAGCATGTCAAGCTATCTGGTTCTCCCTCCCCGGAGATCAGAGATCCATAATCCAGCGGCTCCTCGGCCACAGCGGGTTCTGGATGGAACCGGGCCCGGCCCTGTCCCCCCACACCTGTTCAGCTACCTGTTCAGCTACCTGTCCCCCACACCTGTTCAGCTACCTGTCCCCCACACCTGTTCAGCTACCTGTCCCCCACACCTGTTCAGCTACCTGTTCAGCTACCTGTCCCCCCACACCTGTTCAGCTACCTGTTCAGCTACCTCTCCCCCCACATCTGTTCAGCTACCTGTCCCCCACACCTGTTCAGCTACCTGTCCCCCACACCTGTTCAGCTACCTGTCCCCCACACCTGTTCAGCTACCTGTCCCCCACACCTGTTCAGCTACCTGTCCCCCACACCTGTTCAGCTACCTGTCCCCCACACCTGTTCAGCTACCTCTCCCCCCACACCTGTTCGGCTACCTGTCCCCCACACCTGTTCAGCTACCTGTTCAGCTACCTGTCCCCCCACACCTGTTCAGCTACCTGTTCAGCTACCTGTCCCCCCACACCTGTTCAGCTACCTCTCCCCCCACACCTGTTCAGCTACCTGTCCCCCCACACCTGTTCAGCTACCTGTCCCCCACACCTGTTCAGCTACCTGTCCCCCCACACCTGTTCAGCTACCTGTCCCCCCACACCTGTTCAGCTACCTGTCCCCCCACACCTGTTCAGCTACCTGTCCCCCCACACCTGTTCAGCTACCTGTCCCCCCACACCTGTTCAGCTACCTGTCCCCCCACACCTGTTCAGCTACCTGTCCCCCACCTGTCCCCCCACACCTTTTCAGCTACCTGTCCCCCACACCTGTTCAGCTACCTGTCCCCCTTACCTGTTCAGCTACCTCTCCCCCACACCTGTTCAGCTACCTCTCCCCCACACCTGTTCAGCTACCTTTCCCCCACACCTGTTCAGCTACCTTTCCCCCACACCTGTTCAGCTACCTGTCCCCCCACACCTGTTCAGCCATCCACGCCAGCGGTTGATCGATGGCCAGACTGACGGCACACCAAACTCTGGTGGGCCGGGCCGGCACCAGTGCAGAACACGCGCCGGCCCGCTCGGTGGGTTTGCAGTGTTGGTGGGGCTTGTGGCTGGTCTGGGGACGTGGTAGACGAGGGAGGGAGGGTGAGGTGTTGGTGGGGCTTGTGGCTGGTCTGGGGACGTGGTAGACGAGGGAGGGAGAGAGGGAGGGAGGGTGAGGGCGTGGCATTGGCAAGCCCTCTTGTTTTCAAAGCAAGGCCCTGGTGCAATGCAGGAGGAGTCTGAGGCGTCTCCACGTGAATAATTGAGGAGGTATGGTGGCGATACACAAATGAACTGAAACAAGGGATTCAGGGCATCACTTCAGTGAAATCCTAACAATCATGCTTTCATTTTATATGGTCGTTTACGTCTTCAAAAGGTCACCAGAACAGTGGGAAAGTGGGGGATTAGTTTTATTCCTCCAGTGGATTCATAAAATGGTACAGCAAGAAGGGCTTTAAACGGGAACCTTTCTTAGTTTTTTTGACCAAATGGAAGCTGATTGGTACGGTGATGCTGCACACCTTATGTTCTGCAGGACAACAGAAAAGGGATCTGGTCATCATGAAAACGACAGCAAGGCTTTGATTTTCTTCTTTGTATTCATGTCCTCCCTTTCCTTTTCATTGCTTCATGTGTTTGAGCATTTCCATTTGGCATTTCCATTTGCCAGGTTTGTGACCCTAGATATGCATCACACACACACACACACACACACACACACACACACACACACACACACACACACACACACACACACATAGACACACACACACACACACACACACACACAGACTAACACTAGCTGGCCATTTTGAATGCAACAGATTAGTCACCACAAATGTAGCCTGTTGTCCTGTGCTGGCATCACAGTCAGGCCTGTCTACCGAGGCCCAATCAGAGAGCAGAGCTCAGGCTGGGGACTGGCTGCCGTGTGCTGAAGCACCCTGGGCCGAGCGCTGGAGGATGTTCTGTTGATGTTCTTGTTGGTCTCTGTCCTCCAGCCTTTAGGGTAAACCCAAACCACGGATGTCTTTGGGTGAACCCAGTGCATGCCTCCCACATGACTCACAGGCCTTTGTGTGTTGGTGATGTTTAGGATGTTTCATGCAGTAGGAGGAAGTGAGACGGCCTGAAACTCCTCTGGTTACCCAGCCTAACAATGGTCCTCAATCGGATCAGGTTGTGCAATTGTATTCCTAGTACTCATCACCAGCCAGTTATAGATAGACCTGTGTGTGTGTGTGTGTGTGTGTGCGTGTGCGTGTGTGTGCTGTTGCACTTGTCTCATCTCCAGCAGCAGGGAAAACGAAGACATTTACCATTTGCTTCACACCTTCCCTCCCTCCTCCCATCGCTCCCCCCCATCCCCCACCGGGTGAGTCATTATGACGGCCCCCCTCGCGGTACAACTTCCATTGGCCGCGTGTCCATATTTGCCCTCCCTCCCCCCCCTGTCCTCCTGTTCTCGTGTTCCCGGGGTGACGTACAGATGCCTCGGTCTCCGTCATTAAACGCAGCAAATCCAACCGCGCTGCGCTCTGCGCTAGCAGTGTGTCATAGATGTCGTGTGTGTGTGTGTGTGTGTGTGTGTGTGTGTGTGTGTGTGTGTGTGTGTGTGTGTGTGTGTGTGTGTGTGTGTGTGTGTGTGTGTGTGTGTGTGTGTGTGTGTGTGTGTGTGTGTGTGTGTGTGTGTGTGTGTGTGTGTGTCATAGATGCCACTTTCAAAACACAGCTCTGGCCGTGCAGAGCACGAGTAGTGAGTGCCCTGTGTCTGGGAGTCACGTCGGTACACACACACACACACACACACACACACGTGTGTTTCTACGCGGGCCGCGGCGTCTGTACAGTGAGTGTGGCGTGTCGGTGAGCAGCAGGTGACAGGCTGTCTGCTGTCTCCGTGTACGCCGGCCTGACAGCGCGTCTCGGCCTCGCGCTAACGAAGGTCCGCCGCCCGGCGGTCAGCGGTCAGCGCCAGCCAGCCGCTCGGTTACTCCCCTGCCCCCCCCCCCCCGGCCCGTCTGTCTGTCTAGACCGGACCGGACGCTGCTCTGTTGGTTGGACGGAGCGGACGGCTGTGGGTTTACAATGCAGGCTGGCTGAACGGGAGGGGTGTGGTCGGTGTGTTTCACTGACGTGATTCATTGCGTACCCCACGTGTCGGCATGCTGCCAGGCTGTGCTGTACACACAGAGACGCCCTCACGCATGCAGCCCCCATGTGCACACATGACTGAATACACACGCGTGCCGCCAGGGCCCGTCCCATCCTCTCTATCCACGGGGGGCTGATGTTTACCATCATCTTCCTTTGGAGAGCACGTCTGCACTCTGTTCTCTCAGCTCCCCCCTCCTCCTCCTCCTCTGCTCTATTTAGAGAGCATATCACAGTTCATCCTGGGAGTGTATAGGCCTGTAGACACAATAGTCTGTTCACCCCCCCACTCTCTGAGAGGTGCAGAGGTGCTTGTGCTCATGTGGGATTTCATAGGGTCAACTTGTACATCATTACTGCCTCGTTTTTTTTGCATCTTCAAACCCAAAACATAAAATGTCTCAATTCTTTTCATTTTGTGAAACAAAATGCTACGGACATTCTTGTGAGGTTTGTCCCAAGCTGAGCGGCGTTGGACAGCAGCTGCAGGTGAACGTTGAAGGTCCCTCCACCTGTCTCAGGACTCTGGAGCTCTGGGCTGTTTGTCGGGCGACATGGTGTCCATTTCAGAAACACTGACGTGCCTCCAAGCTGCAGTCATGTCAGCCGTATGTAATGGAGGCTCAGCGCCGGGTAGGGTGGCGTGTATTGTTTGTGTCATCGATAGCCACTGCAGGAGAACCGCTAGAGCCGAGCGGCGCACAGTCTTCCTCATGGTGCTGGTGGCCCAACACTCCTGCCAGATGCTTTCTGCAGGGGCTTTCAGGACTGTTGAAAACACTGCTCTTTTTCTAGGACACTCAAAATAGTGTACCTAGAAATTGAAATTGTCATCCCTTCACACCGTGTGTGTGTGTGTGTGTGTGTGTGTGTGTGTGTGTGTGTGTGTGTGTGTGTGTGTGTGTGTGTGTGTGTGTGTGTGTGTGTGTGTGTGTGTGTGTGTGTGTGTGTGTGTGTGTGTGTGTGTGTGTGTGTGTGTGTGTGTGTGTGTGTGTGGACTTAAAATAATTAGATTGAGAGTACAACTATGTGGTTGCTGTCCAAGCACATTAGGCTCCGTTGATTCTCTGAGCCCGGGAGTCAGTTCTAATGGGGTGGCTCCCCCCAAACTAATGGGACTCATTGACTCCTGACTGCAGATAGAGATCCAGAGTCACAGCTTCTTACACCGTCCCTGGTGTGCCTCTCTGCCTTCAAATGGCTGCAAGGTTGTCCTGTTTTAACACATTTTCCTTCCATACTGACATGTTCTCTCTGCCTCTGTCCATCATCCAACCCACAGGCAAAATCGTGTATCTGTCACATCTGTGGTGCCCACCTGAACCGACTCCACTCCTGTCTCTACTGCGTCTTCTTCGGCTGCTTCACCAAGAAACACATCCACGATCACGCCAAAAACAAGCGACACAACCTGGGTGAGTGACCAGTGGAGCAGGGCTGCCGGCTGCCCGGCCCTTCACTGTGGCTGCTCTGATTGGTGGCTGCCCGGTCCTTCACTGTGGCTGCTCTGATTGGTGGCTGCCCGGTCCTTCACTGCTGCTCTGATTTGTGGCTGCCCGGAGCGCCTCCTGAATGGCTGAACGTTGAATCCACTGGCATGCTTGACTTCTTGGGCGTCTCAAAACCAGGGAGGTTGTTCCCAGGTTTTGGTTGGCCAATCAGAGGTCATGTACTGACATGATGGGCATGCTCCTAACCCTTGTCTACAGGGACTGCGGGGGTCACTCTGTTAAGAGCAGGGCCTTCGTGAGCCATTATTTGCAATAGCTAATCTTCTTCAAGCAGGACTTCATAGCATTTCATTGGACAAACAAAAGGTTAAACATCAAAGGCGCATTTGCAAGCCCCACCATGTCCTGGCTGTGTTTTATTGCCCTATTCCACATCTCTAGATAAAGCTCTCTGTTCAGCCTGTGTTATCTATACACCTCTCAGACATCAAGCGCTCTCACCTCCATGGTATCCATAGAAACTCTGATACACAAGGCTTACAGCCGGAAGTGGCCACGCTGCGGTCTAGTTTATTTAGACAGATAGAGGCATGCAATGAATCATTCTTTTCAGTCGATTCATCTAACAATTAGTTTTTTGATGAATCATTGAGTCTGTTATGTCATAAATGATGGCAAAAGCCAGTGCAAGTTACCAGAGTCCATCGTGTTTGCTTTATCTGACAAGCAGCCAACCAAAACTAATGTATTCCCTGTACGATGACCTATGAACCAAAAACCATTAGCAGCAAACGTTTGTCATTTGTACTCATGTATCAATGAATCAATGACCCCGTCGATCGACGACTCATTGCAGCCCTGGACAGGCGGTCCCCACAGGACGTCACCTGCCAGGTGTGCTGGCTGACAGCCTGGGGCCCACAGCCACACCCTGGGGGGTCATGGTGGCTGGCGTGGGTCTGGTCTTACAATCCAACAATACACAGCCACACCCTGGGGGGTCATGGTGGCTGGCGTGGGTCTGGTCTTACAATCCAACAATACAAACACAGACATTTCTTTGTGAATGTTATTTAGGTCTATTTCAGTGGCGTCCCCGTCGCACCCACCTGCAGGGCGGTCAGCACCCCCGTCTAGGGGTCCTCACCTGGCCAGGTGCTTTGTAGGCTACCCAGGCAGAGTGGAGCTCCGGGCTGCCGGGGCTCAGGGTGCCCTGCTCTGGTTCAGTCACACCACAGGTCTACACCCCTCCTTCTGGGGCTGCACGGCTGCAGGGCAGACGCTGGGGCTGATCCACAGCCGTACGGGAATATAAGCTTCAACCTCCCATGCTGATCACACGTCCCAGAGAGCATGTAATTCATGCCAGGCGGATGTTATCTGAGAGAGGGTACGAGGGAGAAGAGCCCGGGGCCCGCAGCAGGGGTCAGGTGATGCTGGTTGTCCTGAGCAGAGATGGTAACACAGGCGGTGGGTTTGCCTGTGTTCACATCAGTCAATGTGGGTACACTTTATAATTCCCTTTGTCTCAACATTCACACATCTTGTCGTTAATCCCCCCCGCCCTCATGCACACACACGCACTTGCAGGGATTCACAATGGTAATTAGCTTTGAGCTGTGCACAGGAGCCTCACAGGCATTAGCACTCTGTTGGCATGCATAGCTAATCAAATGGATCCCCAGCCCCCTGCACCGCGGGCATCCTCACCTCTGGCTCGTCCCCGTGCAGCTGGCTGCTCGGGGACGAGGGCACCTGGGATGAGACTCTCTGTTCTGAGCCACGATGAGACCACAGCAACACCCTTTGTGTGTTCACTGCAGGAGAGCATGCTGCAGGGCGTGATGGGCACTAGCATGTATCATGACGGGGTGAGAGTAGGGTGGCCCAACATTTCCCTTTCCCTAATTGAACCATTGTTCGTGAGCCTTTTGATTGACCGTTCTCACTGTGGTGCTTAAGGTGCAGCGACAGTGCAGTAAATGGGTTGTCACGGCAACAGCTCTCAGGTATTGTTGCCGTGGCGTTTGAGAATGAAAAGGGCCGGTTGTCTGAAGGCTCAGGTGGGGGTGGATGCACACACACACACGCATGTTCTGTCTCAGCTGGCCCTGCATGGCCGTTCCAAAGGCCCACAGTCAATAGGCGTGAATGGAGAACATGGGACGGCTGTCTTCAGGCCAGCACTGACGCTACATGAAGCCTGCAGCAGGTTGTTAAGTAGTCATGTCTAATTATTGTGCTCTTCTTTCTCTCTTCCCCCAGCTGTAGATTTATTATATGGTGGAATATATTGTTTTGTGTGTCAAGACTACATATACGACAAAGAGATGGAGCAGATAGCCAAAGAAGAACAGAGAAAAGCCTGGAAATTGCAAGGTATGTTGATTTATGTTTCCATCCAGAGAAACTGAACCCCATAATCAAGCGTGGGGAACACAACTCCTCGCTCGGCTGGCGTCAGGTGATGTCACACCTGTCACTCAACAGGGCGCCTGTGATTAACCGCTGGCCCTGAAGGTCCACGTGTGGTTCTGGTCCTGGGGACTCATTTCCCCACACAGAAAACAACCACCCAGAGTTTAGTCAAAGCCTTCAGACCTAAGAGGCAGGCTGGGGGCAGAGTGTATTGCCTGCAGTAGGCCCCATAAGAGCCTCTCGAATGCCAGCTGGCTGTCAAAGAGCCGACAACACCGGACTGGGTTCAGTAGGCCCAGCGCTGGGGTTCTGTTCCATCGACCCATTGGAAACAAATGGTTTTCCTTTCAGAACCACAATCTCAAAGAGGTGCATTCAAAAAGGTTACATTTCCATAGACAAAATGCAATGACTTTTCAAAATCACAGCCTGATGGCATTGATTTGCTTCCATACTAAAAGTTCTGTGACTTTCTAAAACTATTATTTCTGTCTTTGTGTCGAGCTCTTGAGAAACCCTTACCTGATACGAAACGGGCACTGCAGTGACAGGAACCATGAGTAATATTAATAACATGAATAATATCCCTCCAGTCTGTTGTCATGTTTTCAGACACAAACGTCTCTGCCTAACAGATGCTTTCATGGAACGTTGTTTTGCAAAAAAACAAGTCCCTGTTTTGCGTTGTTTATATTTTGACAGTCTTGGGGAGACTACTTTAGTTTGTGATGGCAGAATGTAAAGCACCACTGAAGTCACGTAAACGGTGTGGAGTCTGTGGAGATGCTCGATATGAAAAATATGTTCCAAGTCTGAGCACAACATATGCTTCATAAAGACATGCCCATAGTTTGAGAGGAAACTATTTAAATATGCAAAACAATTGTGTGATGGCATAACATGAGTTAATCTAGCTGCAGCAATGCTTGGTCAGCTGGTCTGAGACAAATAACTTGTCTTGGCTTGGGAATTAGTCTGAGACTGATAACCAGTCTTAGTCTAGGTGACCAGTCTGAGACTGATAACCAGTCTTAGTCTAGGTGACCGGTCTAAGACTGATAACTAGTCTTAGTCCAGGTGACCGGTCTGAGACTGAAAACCAGTCTTAGTCTAGGTGACCGGTCTGAGACTGATAACCAGTCTTGGTCTAGGTGACCGGTCTGAGACTGATAACCAGTCTTAGTCTAGGTGACCGGTCTGAGACTGATAACCAGTCTTAGTCTAGGTGACCGGTCTGAGACTGATAACCAGTGTTAGTCTAGGTGACCGGTCTGAGACTGATAACCAGTCTTGGTCTAGGTGACCGGTCTGAGACTGATAACCAGTCTTAGTCTGGGTGACCGGTCTGAGACTGATAACCAGTCTTAGTCTGGGTGACCGGTCTGAGACTGATAACCAGTCTTAGTCTGGGTGACCGGTCTGAGACTGATAACCAGTCTTAGTCTGGGTGACCGGTCTGAGACTGATAACCAGTCTTAGTCTGGGTGACCGGTCTGAGACTGATAACCAGTCTTAGTCTGGGTGACCGGTCTGAGACTGATAACCAGTCTTAGTCTAGGTGACCGGTCTGAGACTGATAACCAGTCTTAGTCTAGGTGACCGGTCTGAGACTGATAACCAGTCTTAGTCCAGGTGACCGGTCTGAGACTGATAACCAGTCTTAGTCTAGGTGACCGGTCTGAGACTGATAACTAGTGTTAGTCTAGGTGACCGGTCTGAGACTGATAACCAGTCTTAGTCTAGGTGACCGGTCTGAGACTGACAACCAGTCTTGGTCTAGGTGACCGGTCTGAGACTGACAACCAGTCTTGGTCTAGGTGACCGGTCTGAGACTGATAACCAGTGTTTGTCTAGGTGACCGGTCTGAGACTGAAAACCAGTCTTAGTCTAGGTGACCGGTCTGAGACTGATAACCAGTGTTAGTCTAGGTGACCGGTCTGAGACTGATAACCAGTCTTGGTCTAGGTGACCGGTCTGAGACTGATAACCAGTCTTGGTCTAGGTGACCGGTCTGAGACTGATAACCAGTCTTGGTCTAGGTGACCGGTCTGAGACTGATAACCAGTCTTGGTCTAGGTGACCGGTCTGAGACTGATCACCAGTCTTGGTCTAGGTGACCGGTCTGAGACTGATAATCAGTGTTGGTCTAGGTGACCGGTCTGAGACTGATAACCAGTGTTAGTCTAGGTGACCGGTCTGAGACTGATAACCAGTGTTAGTCTAAGTGACCGGTCTGAGACTGATAACTAGTCTTAGTCTAGGTGACCGGTCTGAGACTGATAACCAGTCTTAGTCTGGGTGAGCGGTCTGAGACTGATAACCAGTGTTGGTCTAGGTGACCAGTCTTGGTCTAGGTGACTAGACTGAGACTGATAACCAGTGTTAGTCTAGGTGACCGGTCTTGGTCTAGGTGACTAGACTGATAAGGAGTCTGAGGCTCATTGCACCTCCTTGTATTGTGGATTCACGTTTTCCATTCCTGTGCCAGCAGGTATCGGGGAGAAGTACACCACCTGGGAGCCCACCAAGCGGGAGCTAGAGTTACTACGCCACAATCCAAAGCGCAGGAAAATCACTACAAACTGCACCATAGGTGGGCCATGGAGCAGTTACCAGAACGCGCCCTGTGTGTGCACCAGGTCTCCTGTCTCTCAGCCGCTCAAGTATCGCTCGAGGTCACTGGGCCAAGTGTCCTCTAAGGTCAGCCGGCAGCAGGAAGCCCTGCCGCCATGCGCCCAGCTCCTGACAGATCGTAGTGGCTGTCACGCTCGCCCCAGTCTCACCGTTTCTCTTGATTTATTCATGTCCTCATGTTTCTGTTCCCTCATGGTTTTGTTCAGGTTTTCCCTGCTCAGTTCCCAGAGCCTCCAGAGTAGATGCTAGTTTGCGTTGCACCACACATACTGAGCTCAGCACCTCTGGTCTGTGTCTCTGATTGTTCCCAGAGCGAGGCGGTCAGTGACCAGTCTGGGTGACCAGTGTGAGACTGATAGCCTGGCCGGCCTGGCGTGAAGGACACCCTGAGCGTTGTGTCGGTTCTCTGCCAACAGTGCTGCAGCCCTGTGTGAAGGCTCCTCTGTGCTCCTGCAGGTTTACGGGGGCTGATAAACCTGGGCAACACGTGCTTCATGAACTGCATCGTGCAGGCCCTCACACACACGCCGCTGCTGAGGGACTTCTTCCTCTCAGACAGACACAAGTGCGAGATGCAATCAAACTCCTGTCTGGTGTGTGAGATGTCCCAGCTGTTTCAGGAGGTAAGCCCCCCGCCCTGCCACCTCTACCGACCCGTACCGACCTGTATGGGCACTGTAGAGCCGCTGTCCTACCACACACACACACACAGACAGACAGACAGACAGACAGACAGACAGACAGACAGACAGACAGACAGACAGACAGACAGACAGACAGACAGACAGACAGACAGACAGACAACGTCAGGCTGTGTGTGTGTGTGTGTGCACGCTCTCGTTAGCTCCCTGTATTCGTGCTGTTGCACTTGTTGGTGATATTCACTAACGTATTGAAGAACAACTGAGTATTACACCTGGACCGCTGCCGCCCATGTATCTGTCTCCACCCGCTCTGCGCCCAGTCCCTCTCTCCCTCTCCCAGTCCCTCTCCCCCTCCCAGTCCCTCTCTCCCTCTCCCAGTCCCTCTCTCCCTCTCCCAGTCCCTCTTTCCCTCTCTCCCTCTCTCCCTCTCCCAGTCCCTCTCTCCCTCTCTCCCTCTCCCAGTCCCTCTCTCCCTCTCCCAGTCCCTCTCTCCCTCTCTCCCTCTCTCCCTCTCCCAGTCCCTCTCTCCCAGTCCCTCTCTCCCTCTCTCCCAGTCCCTCTCTCCCTCTCTCCCTCTCCCAGTCCCTCTCTCCCTCTCTCCCTCTCCCAGTCCCTCTCTCCCCCGGTGGCGCCCACGTGTCTGTGTGTGACATGCATCTGTGTGGGCTCACAGATGGTGCATTGTGCCAGATATGGTGCGAGTCAACAGCAGTGATATGTGAAGGTCCTGTATGCCAGCCCACTCCCCTCCAACGAGCTGTGTTCCTCTGACACCCCGAGTAGGCGAGCTGCCGCGCCGGTTTGAACTGCGGCTCAGGCTGAGCCTTTCATGTAGCGGTGGTTGCTATTCAAAAACTTTTGACAAGCGCACACACTCACACGCGCACACGCACACAGGGTTGCCAATGGTTCTAAGCTTTCCTTGGCAACACAGGCACACACACACGCGCACAACTTTTTCACATGGCAGAGAGAAGGAAGTTTGTTCTCTTTCATCAGCCCCTCTCTGCTCCCCCTCCTCTGTACACGGTCGCTGTCAGCTCGCTTCCTCCGCCGAGCAACAAACTACCTGTACACTCCGCTCAGGGGGGCGTGTCTCCCCCTCTTCCCGGGGCACGGCTCACTCTGACTTGTCAGGGAATTTCAGAGATTACAAGGTAGTCTTGAGTTGGTGTACACGGTGTTTCTGCCTGTACCCCCAGAGAAGTGAAAGGTGATGTCTGAAATAGACATGCTGTGCTGCAGAGCTGGTGGTGGTGCTGGTGGTGGCGGTGGTGGTGCTGGTGGTGGTGGTGGTGCTGGTGGTTAGCAGCAGCATCCTGCCCTTCATCTCTGCTCGGCTGCCCTCCCGTCCTCTCCCCACCACCCGGTCCCCTTCGGTCCCGCCCCCAGCCCATCCTCTACTCCTCACTGGTTCATCCAGCTGCTCTGTCTGAGTGACCTCCAGAGGAGTGGGATGCTGCTGTAGCTTCAGTCTACCAAGACGGTTGGCGACCGGAGCAAATCCAGTCGCCATGATAACCATTTGTTGTTGCTTCTGCTTACTGTGCAACTTCACGCGGAATACTCCCGGGACACACCCCGTTATGCTGGGAACAAAGGGGGCGGAGGTCCCCTGCATTCCCTCTACTACTACTACTATCCATAAGATATGCGGCCTCTGGAAGCCTACGTGTGTCCTGAACAGCCTCACTGAGTGAGTGGCAGCTCTACCAGCAGCCCAGTGTTCAGTCATCAACCATGGTTTCTGGAGACGAGTGAAGGATGATTAATATCACTCTGGCCCAGCGAGAGGCTGAGCGCTGAATGTCAGGTCATCAGTCTCCACGGCGCCGGTCGCCTCACACCTGAGGAGTCCCCAGTGAGTCGGGTGTCTCATGTCTCCGTCTGGTGACCCCCAGTTCTACTCCGGCCACCGGTCGCCCCACATTCCCTTCCGGCTGCTGCACCTGGTGTGGACCCACGCCAAGCACCTGGCCGGCTACGAACAGCAGGACGCCCACGAGTTCCTCATCGCTGCGCTGGACGTGCTGCACCGGCACTGCAAGGGGGACACCACGCGTAAGAACACACACACACACACAGACACACACACACACACACACACACACACACACACACACACACACACACACGTAAGAACACACACACACACACACACACACACACACACACACACACACACACACACACACACACACACGTAAGAACACACACACACACACACACACACACACACACGTAAGAACACACACACAGACACACACACACACACGTAAGAACACACACACACACACACACACACGTAAGAACACACACACAGACACACACACGTAAGAACACACACACAGACACACACACACACACACACACACAGACACAGACACACACACACACGTAAGAACACACACACACACAGACACACACACACACACACACACACACGTAAGAACACACACAGACACAGACACACGCACACAGACACACAGACACACAGACACACACACACACACACACACGTAAGAACACACACACACACACACACAGACACACACACACACACACACACACACGTAAGAACACACACACACGTAAGAACACACACACAGACACACACACACACGCAAGAACACACACACAGACACACGCACACAGACACACACACACATGCACACGTAAGAACACACACACACACAGACACACACACACACACGCACGCACACACACACGCGCACACACACACGCGCACACACACACACACACACACACACACACACGTAAGAACACAGACACACACACACACACGTAAGAACACAGACACACACACACACACGTAAGAACACAGACACACACACACACACATAAGAACACAGACACACACACACGTAAGAACACACACACAGACACACGCACACGTAAGAACACACACATACACACACACACACACACACGTCAGAACACACACGCACACGTAAGAACACATACACACGCACGCACACGCAGGTGCCCTCTAATGTAGAGGGCACATGACCCTGGTTCAGCAGAGACACCCCGTCAGGAGGGTCTCAGAACCTGGGCGCTGTAGGAGGTGTCGGGTCAGAACCACGCCAGGGGCGGAGCCTGCAGATAGAATCCCTCAGAAGCCTTTCCAGAAGGCTGGTATTTTACCTGAGGCCCGCGTGGCAAATTCATACGTTTGACATGAAAGAGCAGAAATGTTTCACACCAAAACGCAACCAAGGTCCTCAGCTGTGGGAACAACAGGAACACGCCCCCCCTTGAACCAGGCCACGCCCCCCAGGCTCACATTGCCAGGTGGGCGTGGCCTGAGGGCCGTAGCGCACTCCGCATGCAGCGCCATGTCTCCGGCTTTGTTTGTCACATTTTTTTTTTTACCCACAAGGCACTGCTCCCGCCTCGCCTTGTTTAAGACGCTGCTGAAGGAGACTGACAATGTGTGTGGTGGGCTGGGAGGCTGCGCTGAATGTCAACGGACCCCCAGCGCCTGGGCGGGGCTGGCAGGCTATGACTCACGTCAGCCGCAGTTAGCCCCGCTGTGATTGGCTGGCTGGGATGCTCGCCACACACACACACACACACACACACACACAGGCACGTGCGTCCGCACAACTTTCTAAAGCACAATGTTTTCTGTCCCGTTAGGAGATGACAACGGAAAGAAGGCCAACAACCCAAACCACTGTAACTGCATCATAGACCAAATCTTCACTGGTGGCCTGCAGTCGGACGTCACATGTCAAGTCTGCACGTAAGAAGTGTGTGTGTGTGTGTGTGTGTGTGTACACGGGGTACAAAGCTCCCACCTTTTAATAATTGCCGCTGGCTCTGAGAATGCTTCCTATGCTCTGGTTGTTTCCACGCCTCGATTGACTCATGTCCTCCATCCATCACGGAGCACACCGACCCCCCCCCCCCAGCCACACGGGACCCCTTCTCCCCAGAGTGTACCCCCCATCCCTTTGTCCCCGCCGCCCTGTACCGCAGAGGGAGCCACCCCCCCCGTGGCTGGTCTAGACGGGGCTGACCAGACAAGGCCCGCCTCCTGGAGCCGTCCGTCACCTGATCCCAGGCTCCTCCCCCTGCTGGGTCCTGGAGCACTGTGTACCCCGCAGCCTGCAGGGGGTCTGTAGCACATAACAAGAGCGGGCTGTCAGGGTGTGTAACCTACCCTGACGTAAGCAGAAGAAGGGCATTTAGCTTTTGTCCAAAGAGACTTACAATCAGTACATTTGTGGGGTTTGACATGTTGGACACTTGGAGGTGGGGATTGAACCGCCAACCCTCCGGTTTGTGGACGACCCGCTCTACCCACTGAGCTGCTGCCGCCCCATGATGTAATGTGACATAGGAGACAAAGGAGATGAGGTCCCACCTCACGTCCCAGTCTGACCGTGGTCCACAGCCCCTGGCCGCAGCAGCCCCCTACTGGTGCACCGGAGAACTGCACAGCATGACTCATCTCCTGGGTGATGGTGCATTATGGTCTGTGTGTCCATACAGCAAGCGGGAGATGCATCGGGGATGCGCTGGTTCTGACTTCAGATCACGCCATTGGAAATTCTCTGTGTGCAGCAAATTGAAAAGCTGTTGAATTGCAAATTGCACTGGAAGGAGAGCACATTATACACAGACAAACACACACTTTTCATCATCCTTCCTCATCCTTCGGGCTCCAGTAATCTTGGAGAAGATGGTCGCAAAGAGACTCAAGAGCCTCTGAATCAGGACAGGTACCATGCAGGTGAAGATCACATGGCCATGGCCTCTCGTAATAACACCTCTCCCCCCCTGCAGTGGCGTTTCCACGACGATAGACCCCTTCTGGGACATCAGCCTGGATCTGCCCGGCTCCTCCACGCCGTTCTGGCCCCTGAGTCCTGGAGGCGACGGCAGCGCGGTCAACGGAGAGAGCCACCTGTCAGGATCGACCACGCTGACTGACTGCCTCCGCAGGTACAAGCTGCCTGGTCCACCCCACGGCCTCCGTCACTGTCTCTGTCTCTGTCTCTGTTTCTCTGTCTCTGTCTGTTTCTCTGTATCTGTATCTGTCTCTGTCTCTGTTTCTGTTTCTGTTTCTCTGTCTCTGTCTCTGTTTCTCTCACTCTCTCTCTGTCTCTTTTTCTCTGTTTCTCTCTCTCTGTTTCTCTCTCTGTCTCTGTTTCTCTCACTCTCTCTGTCTCTGTCTCTCTCTCTCTCTCTGTCTGTCTCTCTCTCTCTCTCTCTGTCTCTGTCTGTCTCTCTCTCTCTCTCTCTCTCTCTGTCTCTGTCTTGCTCTCGCTCTGCTCACAATTGTCTGCCTTTTATGTTGTCTGCTGACCAGCGGCCACTCATCACCGTGACTGTAGGATGTGACTGGTGGTTACTGGTGGATGTGACTGGTGGATGTGACTGGTGGTTACTGGTGGATGTGACTCTGCAGAGTCATGGGTAATGTCCAGTCATGAACAGCAGTGTGCTGCAGGACTGTGGGGATGTATGGATACACTGTCACCAAGCAGCAGCAGTCAAAGCCCTGGTCTTAAGCCCCCCTGTGTGCTTGGTGTGGGGGTCCTGCAACCCCCGTGATCAGCCTGATTACACGACTGCTTCATAAAGAACCCAGTCATTTGGACTGAATATATGACATCCAAAAATGAGGAAAATAAATTCCTTTCTTCTTGGTAATGAAATCGGTCAGAACAGCGACCGCAGCGCCGGTCTGCTGCACAGGAGCAACGCTGTGATGGACCAGAGTCCAGCCGTGCAACACAACAGTCCAGCTTATGAGTCTGACTCCACAGTCAGCCCCTTCTCTGCCGCACCGCAGCTCCACCCATCCCAAACGGGCCAGTCCTCCCTCGCGGTTCTGGACGGGAATCTGCCCCGGCTGTGTCCCATAGAGCAGCTGCTGCTGTCCCCCTCATCGTCTGTAGCGCCCAGCCGCTCTGCCTCAGCTGTCTGAAACTCCCCCCGCCGTCTCCCCCTCCCCATCCCTCCCCCTCACTCGGGCGTCTCCCGTTTGCCTGCAGCAGCACCTTGAGGCGGGAGACCAGGTTCTCCTCTCCCGCCAGGGTCTGCAGAACAGGTGTCACTGCTCCTCTATTGTGTTGCTCTCTTGTGTTGCTCTCTTGTGTTGCTCTCTTGTGTTGCTCTCTTGTGTTCCTCTCTTCTGTTCTCTCTCTTCTGTTCCTCTCTTGTGTTCCTCACTTCTGTTCTCTCTCTCTCTCTCTCTCCCCCGCCCCCCTTAAGTCTTTACTGCATCCCACACACACACACACACACACACACCAGTCGGTCGCTGCAGCAAACCTCTTAAAGGTACAGGATTGCTTGGTGCTGTTGCCGTGGTGACGGAGGCCTCATCACCAGAATGACTGCACCAGGAGCGCAGCGGGCGCCCCGGTGTGATGGCCGAGGACACAACACCTCCCGCGCACTGCAGCGCGGCACGCCCCCCTACAGGGCGCCGGCTCGCTGAGTGGCAGCGCCACCCGTTGGCACCCAACGTTTCCCTGGCGTTGACGAGATGACGTGCCTGTGTGCGGTTCCTCTCTGTCTCTGTTGTGATGAGGTGCCTGTGTGCGGTTCCTCTGTCTCTGTTGTGATGAGGTGCCTGTGTGCGGTTCCTCTATCTCTGTGGTGATGAGGTGCCTGTGTGCGGTTCCTCTGTATCTCTGTTGTGATGAGGTGCCTGTGTGCGGTTCCTCTGTGTCTCTGTTATGATGAGGTGCCTGTGTGCGGTTCCTCTCTGTCTCTGTTGTGATGAGGTGCCTGTGTGCGGTTCCTCTGTGTCTCTGTGGTGATGAGGTGCCTGTGTGCCGTTCCTCTGTCTCTGTTATGATGAGGTGCCTGTGTGCGGTTCCTCTGTCTCTGTTGTGATGAGGTGCCTGTGTGCGGTTCCTCTGTATCTCTGTTGTGATGAGGTGCCTGTATGCGGTTCCTCTGTGTCTAGGTTATGATGAGGTGCCTGTCTGCGGTTCCTCTGTGTCTCTGTTATGATGAGGTGCTTGTGTGCGGTTCCTCTGTCTCTGTTGTGATGAGGTGCCTGTGTGCGGTTCCTCTGTGTCTCTGTGGTGATGAGGTGCCTGTCTGCGGTTCCTCTCTGTCTCTGTTGTGATGAGGTGCCTGTGTGCGGTTCCTCTGTCTCTGTTGTGATGAGGTGCCTGTGTGCGGTTCCTCTGTCTCTGTTGTGATGAGGTGCCTGTGTGCGGTTCCTCTGTCTCTGTTGTGATGAAGTGCCTGTGTGCGGTTCCTCTGTCTCTGTTGTGATGAGGTGCCTGTGTGCGGTTCCTCTGTCTCTGTTGTGATGAGGTGCCTGTGTGCGGTTCCTCTCTGTCTCTGTTGTGATGAGGTGCCTGTGTGCGGTTCCTCTGTCTCTGTTGTGATGAGGTGCCTGTGTGCGGTTCCTCTGTCTCTGTGGTGATGAGGTGCCTGTGTGCGGTTCCTCTGTATCTCTGTTGTGATGAGGTGCCTGTGTGCGGTTCCTCTGTGTCTCTGTTATGATGAGGTGCCTGTGTGCGGTTCCTCTCTGTCTCTGTTGTGATGAGGTGCCTGTGTGCGGTTCCTCTGTGTCTCTGTGGTGATGAGGTGCCTGTGTGCCGTTCCTCTGTCTCTGTTATGATGAGGTGCCTGTGTGCGGTTCCTCTGTCTCTGTTGTGATGAGGTGCCTGTGTGCGGTTCCTCTGTATCTCTGTTGTGATGAGGTGCCTGTATGCGGTTCCTCTGTGTCTAGGTTATGATGAGGTGCCTGTCTGCGGTTCCTCTGTGTCTCTGTTATGATGAGGTGCTTGTGTGCGGTTCCTCTGTCTCTGTTGTGATGAGGTGCCTGTGTGCGGTTCCTCTGTGTCTCTGTGGTGATGAGGTGCCTGTCTGCGGTTCCTCTCTGTCTCTGTTGTGATGAGGTGCCTGTGTGCGGTTCCTCTGTCTCTGTTGTGATGAGGTGCCTGTGTGCGGTTCCTCTGTCTCTGTTGTGATGAGGTGCCTGTGTGCGGTTCCTCTGTCTCTGTTGTGATGAAGTGCCTGTGTGCGGTTCCTCTGTCTCTGTTGTGATGAGGTGCCTGTGTGCGGTTCCTCTGTCTCTGTTGTGATGAGGTGCCTATGTGCGGTTCCTCTGTCTCTGTTGTAATGAGGTGCTTGTGTGCGGTTCCTCTGTCTCTGTTGTGATGAGGTGCCTGTGTGCGGTTCCTCTCTCTCTGTTGTGATGAGGTGCCTGTGTGCGGTTCCTCTGTCTCTGTTGTGATGAGGTGCCTGTGTGCGGTTCCTCTGTCTCTGTTGTGATGAGGTGCCTGTGTGCGGTTCCTCTGTTTCTGTTGTGATGAGGTGCCTGTGTGCGGTTCCTCTGTGTCTCTGTGGTGATGAGGTGCCTGTGTGCGGTTCCTCTGTCTCTGTGGTGATGAGGTGCCTGTGTGCGGTTCCTCTGTCTCTGTTGTGATGAGGTGCCTGTGTGCGGTTCCTCTGTCTCTGTTGTGATGAGGTGCCTGTGTGCGGTTCCTCTGACTCTGTGGTGATGAGGTGCCTGTGTGCGGTTCCTCTGTCTCTGTTGTGATGAGGTGCCTGTGTGCGGTTCCTCTGTCTCTGTTGTGATGAGGTGCCTGTGTGCGGTTCCTCTGTCTCTGTTGTTATGAGGTGCCTGTGTGCGGTTCCTCTGTATCTCTGTTGTGATGAGGTGCCTGTGTGCGGTTCCTCTGTCTCTGTGGTGTTGAGGTGCCTGTGTGCGGTTCCTCTGTATCTCTGTTGTGATGAGGTGCCTGTGTGCGGTTCCTCTGTGTCTCTGTGGTGATGAGTTGCCTGTGTGCGGTTCCTCTGTATCTCTGTTGTGATGAGGTGCCTGTGTGCGGTTCCTCTGTATCTCTGTTGTGATGTGGTGCCTGTGTGCGGTTCCTCTGTATCTCTGTTGTGATGAGGTGCCTGTGTGCGGTTCCTCTGTGTCTCTGTGGTGATGAGGTGCCTGTGTGCGGTTCCTCTGTCTCTGTTGTGATGAGGTGCCTGTGTGCGGTTCCTCTGTCTCTGTTGTGATGAGGTGCCTGTGTGCGGTTCCTCTGTATCTCTGTTGTGATGAGGTGCCTGTGTGCGGTTCCTCTGTCTCTGTTGTGTTCTGCTCTCACGCTGCGCCTGGTTCCTCTGTGTTCTGCTCTCACGCTGCGCCTGGTTCCTCTGTGTTCTGCTCTCACGCTGCGCCTGGTTCCTCTGTGTTCTGCTCTCACGCTGCGCCTGGTTCCTCTGTGTTCTGCTCTCACGCTGCTCCTGGTTCCTCTGTGTTCTGCTCTCACGCTGCGCCTGGTTCCTCTGTGTTCTGCTCTCACGCTGCTCCTGGTTCCTCTGTGTTCTGCTCTCACGCTGCGCCTGGTTCCTCTGTGTTCTGCTCTCACGCTGCGCCTGGTTCCTCTGTGTTCTGCTCTCACGCTGCGCCTGGTTCCTCTGTGTTCTGCTCTCACGCTGCGCCTGGTTCCTCTGTGTTCTGCTCTCACGCTGCTCCTGGTTCCTCTGTGTTCTGCTCTCACGCTGCGCCTGGTTCCTCTGTGTTCTGCTCTCACGCTGCGCCTGGTTCCTCTGTGTTCTGCTCTCACGCTGCGCCTGGTTCCTCTGTGTTCTGCTCTCACGCTGCTCCTGGTTCCTCTGTGTTCTGCTCTCACGCTGCGCCTGGTTCCTCTGTGTTCTGCTCTCACGCTGCTCCTGGTTCCTCTGTGTTCTGCTCTCACGCTGCTCCTGGTTCCTCTGTGTTCTGCTCTCACGCTGCTCCTGGTTCCTCTGCTCCCCACCATGCAGGTTCACGCGGCCCGAGCATCTAGGGAGCAGTGCCAAAATCAAATGCGGTGGTTGCCATAGCTACCAGGAGTCCACCAAACAGCTGACGATGAAGAAACTCCCCATCGTGGCGTGTTTTCATCTGAAGGTGAGTCTCCGTGTGCAGCCCCGTGGCGTTCCGCGGCGGCCCCGTGGCGTTCCGCGGCGGCCCCGTGGCGTTCCACAGCGGCCCCGTGGTGTTCCACGGCGGCCGCGTGGCGTTCCGCGGCGGCCCCGTGGCGTTCCGCGGCGGCCCCGTGGCGTTCCGCGGCGGCCCCGAGGCGTTCCGCGGCGGCCGCGTGGCGTTCCGCGGCGGCCCCGTGGCGTTCCGCGGCGGCCCCGAGGCGTTCCGCGGCGGCCGTGTGGCGTTCCGCGGCGGCCCCGTGGCGTTCCGCGGCGGCCCCGATGCTCTGAGAGGACCTGAGATGTTTATCATTCCGGCCAGAACACCGAGTGCATGATGCATCACATTCGTGGGATGCCTGTTCAGTTTTATTTCATGTTAAATGCATGAAGCGATGAAAGAAGGATGAATCACGATGAAAGGGTGACGGTCGGGACGAGCTGGTATTCAGCATGGAGAGAGGGCCGTAGATATCCTGCCTGGCTGCTTCTGCTGCCTTATCCACTTTGACATGCCCATCCCAGAGGACCTCATTGAAGACCGAATGAATTCAGGTTTCTCTTCTGCATTCATCCTTCACGAGCCAAAGAGAAAATGTATTTTGGTGGATACAAATCGCAGAGCAAACTAAAAGTTTGGTTCTGATTCACATGCGAAAGTGAACGCATGATTCACTCGTTTTTTTCTTGGAGAGGAGCTGCTGAAATGTCGCGGTTCATGTCGGTCACAAGGTTCTGGATGCCATACCTTCGAGTCCAAAGGAGCTTAACGATGCAACATGGCCAGCTCCTCCGTTCCACCAGCCATGTTTAAACACACTTCCCCTCTTTTGTTCCCCCTCTCCCATCCTCTCTGGTCTGCTCTCCCTCTCTGTCCGTTCCTTCTTCCCTGCCTCCCCCCTTCCTCCCCCCTGCCTCCCCCCTACCCCAGAGGTTCGAGCACTCTGCCAAACTGCGGAGGAAAATCACCACGTACGTGTCCTTCCCCCTGGAGCTGGACATGACGCCCTTCATGGCCTCCAGGTGAGACGCCGCTACGCTCTGGGCTCCACGCTTCTGACCCCGTACTGAGGGGCTCCAGGCCCTGGAGACCACGTACTGAGGGGCTCCAGGCCCTGGAGACCACTGACCCCGGACTGAGGGGCTCCAGGCCCTGGAGACCACTGACCCCGTACTGAGGGGCTCCAGGCCCTGGAGACCACTGACCCCGGACTGAGGGGCTCCAGGCCCTGGAGACCACTGACCCCGGACTGAGGGGTTCTGTCCGGGCTCCAAAACGTTCACATCCCTCCTAACATCCTGGTGTTTTATGAAAGATGTTCCCCCCATATTGGATTGGCATTATAGATCTAGATAGTCTTTTTATGGAGAAATTGAAGGGATACGCAGGTGAACCAAACCTGGACTCCACCAGGTCCACGCCCTCCGTGAGCCCAGTAGAGTCCGCTCCGTGTTTTCCAGTGTGCCACTGGAGCATGCAGCAGTGTGGTGGTGCCCCACCCCTCTGGTGGGTGGAGCCTTTCATCCAGCCGCATACAGGCGCCCATCAATGAGCAGCTAGATATGAGGGTCTCTGCAGACACTCCTGCCCCCTAGTGGAGATGAGGGGAGTGACATGCATGAGCAGAATGTTGTTTCCTGTTCATGTGTTCATGTTGGTTTCTGTCTCCTGCAGTAAAGAGAGCACAATGTTTTTTTTCCTTTTCATGTGTTCATGTTGGTTTGTCTCCTGCAGTAAAGAGCAGAATGTTGTTTCTTGTTCATGTGTTCATGTTGGTTTGTCTCCTGCAGTAAAGAGCAGAATGTTGTTTCTTGTTCATGTGAACATGTTGGTTTGTCTCCTGCAGTAAAGAGAGCAGAATGTTTTTTTTCATTTTCATGTGTTCATGTTGGTTTCTCTGTCTCCTGCAGTAAAGAGAGCAGAATGAACGGCCAGTACCAACAAACTGTTGATGTTCTAAACAACGACAATAAGTAAGTTCTACCCCATCATCTTCCTGTTGGAGCTTCACTCCATCTGGGTGTATTAATTCAGATGCACCCTGCTGTGTCTTCTCCAGACTCCCATCATAATCCCATCCCAAATAATGTTGTATTCTGTATTAATTTTGTGCTGAGAATAGCTTTCATTTTCCAGAAGGTTTGCCAGGAGGTGGCTTGATAAAACCATTCATAATCCATGTCCATATATGGATATATACACACCCTGCTCTCCGTCTCACACACTGGAGCTTTGAGCTGGGCGTCTCCCATGTCCGGGCGTGACGTGTGCGTGACGTGTGTTTCCCCCGCGCGGCGTGGACAGGTATGCCTTGTTTGCTGTGGTCAACCACCAGGGGACGCTAGAGAGCGGCCACTACACCAGCTTCATCCGGCAGCACAAGGACCAGTGGTTCAAGTGTGATGACGCCATCATCACCAAGGCAACCATCAAGGACGTCCTGGACAGCGAAGGGTGAGACCCCCCCCCCCCCCCCCCACGCGGGGACCCTCTGCTAAACGCTAACGTAGCCCCCCTCTCCCGGGGTACTGACGGTGTGTGTTTGTGCTGCAGGTATTTGTTGTTCTACCACAAGCAGTTCCTGGAGTACGAGTAGGCCTTACCGGGGCGTCGCCCGGCGCCACACCAGGACGTCCCGGGGGTCCCGGGGCAGGGGGGCGAGAGGACGGAACACACACACACACACCTACCTGAAGCGCTGCTCTCTCTCGCCGCCCCCCCCGCCCCCCCCCCCCCCCCCCCGGATAGGGACAGACGGAGAAGAAACACAACGATCCAAGACTTCTGACATCACGCAACCTCTCAAAAAACAACACAAAACCCCAACGCACTGAGCTACGTGTCCGCCATCTACCTGAGGGACGTGGGGCGAGGGAGAGGACAGAGAGCGAGGCGGTGTCTGTCCAGGCCTGGAGAGACGGGGGGGGCTCCCCCTCACCCCCTCCCTCTGCTGGGGGGGGACACCGGGCACATGAGGACCCTAAGGACCCATTCTTACAGTATTGTATTCTAACTGTTATTTTCTCTCATTTCTCTCCCATGGTGCTCTCGTTTCAACCGACCAAGCAGTTCGCCACATCAGTGGATTACAAACTCATGCATATGGAACTGAATGCAAAATAAAAAAATATGAACAAAAAAAAAACTATAGTGAACTACACAAAATCAAGGTATTATCAACTGTTTGGTGGAAACAGTTTAAACGGTATGGCTATGATTCGTATCATTTGTGAATTGAGTTATCAGATACTGTATGGATCTCGTAAATATCTATTTTTGAAGAGAACTGAATCATGTGGAGTTCTTCTGAGGATGTGTCCGTGCTGCCATGGAAACCAAACCCCAGCATCCCAACACGCTCCTCCGCGTTCTGCGTTGTCTCACTGGTCCAGGGAAGGACTTGTACCCTTTTTATAAGCAACTCATTGAACTTTGAGTTTTTGTTTACTGTTCCTTTCGGTGTCTATATTCATTTTTATTTTTGTAATTTCTGTTGCGTGTCCCGTTGCTGTCCTGGTACTGGAGGAAGCCCGGTCCGGGGTCCTAGCGTTCATGTGCAGTAGGTGGTGTAAGGACCAGACTGACCACCAGGGGGCTGACGTGAACATCCGGTATGCTTCGTCCTCCGGGGACTACTTGTATTTTCTGGCTGCGGTCGCTGGGCCGGACCGGCAGCCGTCGCTGTCACGCACCGCCCCTAAACAGAACCCCTTCAGCACCGCATGTGACCCCCGCAGCCCCCCGCCGGAGGCCCGCAGCTCCTGTACGGTTCTGTCTTGAGGCTCGGTGTCCGTGGTTCTTGTACTGTATTGAGGGGGGGGGGGGGGGGGGGGGGGGGGGGGGTATTCAAAAGGGCAAAAACAAATTGCACGTCCATCAGGCACCACTCAGGGGCCGCACGCCGACTCTGGACCCATCAGTGTTCTCCTCTCCATGGCAACCGTGTGGCGGTGTCTCCTCCGCAGTGCAGCAAACCTGGCTCTGCTCAATCAGCGCTGCCCGTGGAGGCCACGCACGCCGGCTGTGTTGGTGTGTTCATGGTGAAATATTCCCATTGTGTATGTACAAAAAAAGGATGGAAAAAAATCAATTGCATATAAAAGGAGCCCCTCCCCCATCACAGTAATATCACATGAATGCCACAGCCCACCCGGGTTGTTTCGCTGCTCTGTCATTCAAACCTTGTGCATCTCTGTGGTGTGCTGCAGACCCGGTCCCTGAGCCGGACCGGAGCAGTGGGACCTCCCGACTCACTGCTCGCATCACGATGGACATTCAGGGATGCGGCTGAAACGAAAAAGGAAGAGAAATAGCTTCATTGTCCGTTTCAGTGATTAAACTCAGAACAAAAATGCAATGTATTGATTGTGTTTTATTTTATCTTGTTTTTGTCGGTGGTCTTTGTAATTCGCCGGCGCCATAACTTCCTTAAAAATAAGGGTGCATGCGGACCATTTATTCCTATCAGTGCCGCTTCATGAGGACATGATCAACGGGGAAGACGCATGGGATGCCGGTTTGTAAAGCCGTTGACTGGTGGGGGGGGGGGGGGTTGGTTCTCGAACCCACCCCGCAGTATCAGCTAGTCTGGTACCGGTCCTGACCACCGCGTCGTCCCGTTGCGCTTCTTACCGTCCAGGACTTTGTGTCTGCCGCCACCGAGCGGCCGGACGGCGGAAGGGAATCCGCACATATCAGAGAAAACGGCGTCACGGGTTCTATTTCACACGAAGGCAATATTCTCGGTATCTTTGAACTTGTAGTTTGGTTCCAGGCGCTCTAGGTGGGCCATGGAGGCATCACACATCACATGTGAGGAGCACGTGTGTGTTACGCCAAGTTGAATCCCACAAGAGACGGAGCGCTGTCATGTTCTACTGAAGACAGCTGCTTCGGTCGGAGGTTCGAGTGCCGAGGATCACCGCCGTGACGTCACTCGGTGTAGCAACACCACCCCGAGCTTTGCCCGAGCGCCATCAATTCAGTAACAGTAATAAGCGGCAACATATTATGATTTAGTGGTTTATTGAATCATTTGTTACTTCCATCAACACAATTAGTCCCACTGAGCCGGGACCCGGGCTGTTGCCAAGCAACACGTCGTCCTGTGTGAGTAGGACTCCATCTCACCTGGTTATTGAGACCAGTGAGAGACGAGAGGCTGCGACTCATTGGTGTCATGAGGGACGAGTTAGCAGCCAGCGCTCATTATCGCATACTAATTAACGGTTATCACGAAGAATAATATGTTAAGACGAATTAAAAGTCCAAGCGCTGTCATACGCTATTTCAGATCATTGGATGCTTCTCGTCCAATCGCAGTGCTCGGTCAGAGCTAAGGGTTGTAGGATGGTGGACACTGCGCTCACTCACCAGAGGGGTCGCCAGATCGCTCGTTTCTACGTTTATTCAAGGAACTTCAAAATGTTTTCCATCAAAATGTCCTGGCCTACCCAGTGCTCACTGCTCGGGGTTTCGTAACATAATGGTAATCCATCTTTTAAGAATTCAAACCACAAGTTCTGTCATCGTAGGGTGTGATATATTGGATATCGTAATGGTTTATTAAGGAGTTATACAGCTGTGTACAATCTAAAGCAAAGCATAGTCTTACATACAGAGTTTGACTCAGACAATTGGTGCATTCATTGATAATAACATGAAATAATATATTTACAAATGTCAATATTTGCACAAGCTGCACATACCATGTAGCCACAATCGGCACATTTTTGTTGACAGGTATCAGATATCAAATTCAAATTTGTATTCAATTCTCAACAGTGACATGCTGCACATGCAATCTACATAAAAAGCAACATTTCAAATGAATAGATTTACTCCATAAGTACGTGTTCATGAGGTTACTCAGACTGTGTCCTCTGCTGTGAGGAGTGGACTCACAAATCAGAACAACTTTTAGACCACAAACAACCGACGCACTGTTGACGACAGCCTGCACACGCCATGCAGGAATGATTGACTAGGTTGGTCAATAAAACGTGCTATTGGTCAGAAGGAACAACAGGCCGGGGGTCTGTGTCCCAGCCCTTCTCAAGTTTCATAAAGCGGGGTCCCCCTCCCCCAACCCCCCTCAGACACACACACACATGGAGGTCTGGTTCAGATTCACCACCAGCTCAAGTGGATTCACTGGGATGATGTCAGGGGTGAGTGGCTGAAGGCTGGCTGAAGCAGCCTGGCCTGATCCGGGCGGGGCTGGGTGGGCTGGGCGGAGCTACACAGATGTGGTGTATTCAGGCTGGACCAACCAGCATCCTCCCTCACAGAGAGCGTCCACAAGTCATTCACCTCCTGCTCTAGCATGAAACATCTCGCCAGCAAACCAACGCCTTCACTAAACACCTGAGTTCAGGAGGTCAGAGGAACCCAGCTGGCCTGGGGGGGGGGGCTGCCCCTACTGGACTGTTTGTTGTCTGTATGAGTCTCTTCAGGGAAATGTCATCACCCAGCCCTTTTATTTCTGCAAGACAATAGTAGACACAGAGGGTAATAGTCCACTGCTGAATCTCAGCAGCTGATAAGAGAACAATCACCCACCAAGAAGCAACAACTAGAAATCAATTATTATGAACATTATTTTTACACTTTAGCAGTTGGTTAGTTAAGACAAGTAAATCTCAAATATGTCACCTGGAAATATAGTATATAATAATAGATCACTTATTGATTTATTTATTAATAAATATACACACACACAATCTTTAAGACACCACAGTAATGCAAGAACGTAAGCCACATCGCAGAATATTAATAACCCCCCCAAAAAAATCCCTGTTAGGGAACGTCATCATCTGTCAAATGTAAGGTCATAAATCACAATGCAACGCTGCCCACGTTCCTCCCAGCCAGGCATCACCCCGCCAGACGTGCTGACCGTGTAATTGTTCCCTGTGGTTGTCCTCCGCCAGCCCTCTGATGGATGGTTCTCCTCCGCCCACCAGCGCACCGCGGGCCTGCAGACCCACACTCTGCCGGGCCGCCGGTGCTGAGGCCTGAGAGGGTGAGATATCACCCCCACCCCCCCTCCCCCCACCCCCGCTGAACACTAATCCTGATGTCATTAGAGGGAAAACGGCCGCGGCGTCGCTGGGCGGATCAATACTCTGACCTGCTGCACCTTCACCCGCCAGCCGCGCTGCTTCTCCACAACACAATCTCGCCGATTGCTGCCACAACATGTTGAGCAAACACAGCGGCCAGTTGGGTTTGTGTCCAAATGAAGCGTGTTTGCAGTGTGGGGGGAACACAAGATAAATGTGTTTTGTTAGGCATATTTGACGTTCAGGCTGACCATGTGACTTTGATAACGTGACATGTCCCCCCCCCCCCCCCCCCCCCATCTGCAATGATGTGATAAGGAGTCACCCTGTGCTTCTGTGTGGACTGGGACTTTGTGCACACATGTTAAACCTTCTGGGTTTTGCAATTAGTTTTTGATGTATCTGCTAATGCTATGGCTAACGGCCGTCTCCCCCGCTGGGGGCTCCTCAGATGCTGGTCTGCAGGTCCCCGTTGAGCAGCGTGCTCTGGGTCTCCGTGGGCTCGTTGATGATGCGAGACTTGTCCTGCCGGCTGTCGCTGCGCTCAATCTCGTCCAGGCCGCCCACCTTCTTCAGACACAGCACGTTCTGGAAGCTCTTCTTGAAGTTCTCTGAGAGGAAGGCATACAGGATGGGGTTGGCACAGCTGTTGGCGTAGCCCAGCACCACCACGAAGGCGAAGGTGCTCCTCAGGACCGGAGTGGTGCTGATGCTGCCCGTCACCGAGGTGACGTTGAAGACGTAGAAGGGCAGCCAGCAGAAGACGAACACGGCCACCACCACAGACACCATGCGTGTCACCTTCCTCTCTGAGCGCTTCCTCTTGGTGGAGCCCACCCGGATGCCGGAGGACTTCAGCTTCACGATGATGAGGAGGTAGCACATGCAGATGACCATCAGGGGCAGGAAGAAGCCCAGGACGAAGGTGTAGAACATGAAGGCAGTGTAGTAGGCCTCCTGGGGCTCAGGCCACACCATGGTGCAGAAGCAGCCGTCGTGCTTGGTGATGAGGCCGCTGTAGATGACGATGGGCAGGTTGACCAGCAGGGACACGCCCCACACCGTCAGGTTGATGGTCTTGGCCATGCGGGGCTTGCGCCACTTGGTGGACTTGATGGGGTGCACCACGGCCAGGTAGCGGTCCACGCTCATGACCATCAGGCAGAAGATGGAGGTGAACTGGTTCAGAGAGTCCACGGTCATCACCACCCGACACAGCACGGAGCCAAAGGGCCAGTGGACCAGGGCCAGCTGGATGGCGATGAAGGGCAGGCCCAGCATGAAGAGGACGTCAGCCACGGCCAGGTTGAGGATGTAGATGTTGGTGACCGTCTTCATCTTGGCGTAGCGCAGGATGACGTAGATCACCAGGGCGTTGCCACAGAGACCCACCGTGCACACCAGGAAGTACAGGCAGGTGAGGACCACCGTGCTGGTCCGGTCGAAGCTGGGGTCCGTGTAGTTCCCGTGGTTCTCCGAGTCGTTGCTCTGCATGAAGCTCTCGTACATCAGAGGCTCCGTCAGGTTGGGGGGCGAGGAGGGGAAGATCCAGGGGTCCATGGTGCTAGAGTCTCCGTCGCTGCCTGGCCCACTGATAACTAAGCATCCCACCTGCTATCGGAAGACATGGTCAGTATTAATATCAGAGGAACACTGGTGATGATCCTACCTGAGCAGTAACAGTGGTGATGGTGCACCTAAGAGTACCGGAGCAGTAACAGTGATGGTGCACCTGAGAGTACCTGAGGAGTAACAGTGATGGTGCACCTGAGAGTACCTGAGGAGTAACAGTGATGGTGCACCTGAAGAGTACCTGAGGAGTAACAGTGATGGTGCACCTGAGAGTACCTGAGCAGTAACAGTGGTGATGGTGCACCTGAGAGTACCTGAGGAGTAACAGTGATGGTGCACCTGAGAGTACCTGAGCAGTAACAGTGGTGATGGTGCACCTGAGAGTACCTGAGGAGTAACAGTGATGATGGTGCACCTGAGAGTACCTGAGGAGTAACAGTGATGATGGTGCACCTGAGAGTACCTGAGGAGTAACAGTGATGGTGCACCTGAAGAGTACCTGAGGAGTAACAGTGATGGTGCACCTGAGAGTACCTGAGGAGTAACAGTGATGGTGCACCTGAGAGTACCTGAGGAGTAACAGTGATGGTGCACCTGAGAGTACCTGAGCAGTAACAGTGGTGATGGTGCACCTGAGGAGTACCTGAGGAGTAACATCGACTGAGGCTTGCTTGCATCTCCCTTCCTCCTTTCCATTGGAGATGTTAACACACTAGACAGGGTGTCCACTGTCCACAGTATTGACCTCTACGTAATTAATTTAGCAATACGTTGTGCTAAATTGAGCATGTGCAGTGGAATCATTTCTGAGCAGTCAGCCTAAGTAATAGCTATTTATCTATCTAACTGGATTTGATCGCTCCATATTGCTCATGCGTTTTCATATCTGAAAACATAATCTATTGCTCTAATAGGAACATAAAACCCAGTGGTCACACCTAACTGACCTCTACAGTAAACACATAGCAGGGCCGGGTTCCGGGGGTTCTGACCAAGCCCAACAGGTGTCTTGGTGGTTTGTTTGCACTAAACAGGAGGACAGGTCCATGACACCACTGGGCTACCTGGGGAAATCTCTCCTGAATCCCCACCAATGGCAATCACTCACACACATCATATCTGGCTCCGCGGGGGGCTCGGATTAATATAAACACCAGCCCACCAAACACAACCCCCACACGTCTGTTGGGTGGTGAGCAGGGATGTAAATTAAGCATGTCTCGGTAATTGAATGAGGAGAATCACTGTCTTCCCTCCAGAACGTCCAGAACCAGACCGGGCAGCCCACTCTAATAACACTGAGTTTATTAGACCACTCTGTCATCCCCACGGTGACAGCAGGCTGACGAGAAGAGCCCCCCCCCCCCCCCCCCCCCCCCCGGCTGCCCCCCCCCCCCCGGCCACGGCAGCTACCTTCGTGTTGCTCCCAAGGTTCCGAGCCGTGCAGACTCAACACTTGGTTTACTGGTGGTCTCCAGGCTCACTGAGGGTAACACAGACTGTACACTGAGGGTAACACAGACTGTACACTGAGGGTAACACAGGCTGTACACTGAGGGTAACACAGACTGTACACTGAGGGTAACACAGGCTGTACACTGAGGGTAACACAGACTGTACACTGAGGGTAACACAGACTGTACACTGAGCGTAACACAGACTGTACACTGAGCGTAACACAGACTGTACACTGAGGGTTACACAGGCTGTACACTGAGGGTAACACAGACTGTACACTGAGGGTAACACAGGCTGTACACTGAGGGTAACACAGACTGTACACTGAGGGTAACACAGACTGCACACTGAGGGTAACACAGACTGTACACTGAGGGTAACACAGGCTGTACACTGAGGGTAACACAGACTGTACACTGAGGGTAACACAGACTGTACACTGAGGGTAACACAGACTGTACACTGAGGGTAACACAGGCTGTACACTGAGGGTAACACAGACTGTACACTGAGGGTAACACAGACTGTACACTGAGGGTAACACAGGCTGTACACTGAGGGTAACACAGACTGTACACTGAGGGTAACACAGACTGTACACTGAGGGTAACACAGACTGTACACTGAGGGTAACACAGGCTGTACACTGAGGGTAACACAGGCTGTACACTGAGGGTAACACAGACTGTACACTGAGGGTAACACAGACTGTACACTGAGGGTAACACAGGCTGTACACTGAGGGTAACACAGACTGTACACTGAGGGTAACACAGACTGTACACTGAGGGTAACAGACTGTACACTGAGGGTAACACAGACTGTACACTGAGGGTAACACAGACTGTACACTGAGGGTAACACAGACTGCACACTGAGGGTAACACAGACTGTACACTGAGGGTAACACAGACTGTACACTGAGGGTAACACAGACTGTACACTGAGGGTAACACAGGCTGTACACTGAGGGTAACACAGACTGTACACTGAGGGTAACACAGACTGTACACTGAGGGTAACACAGACTGTACACTGAGGGTAACACAGACTGTACACTGAGGGTAACACAGACTGTACACTGAGGGTAACAGACTGTACACTGAGGGTAACACAGACTGTACACTGAGGGTAACACAGACTGCACACTGAGGGTAACACAGACTGTACACTGAGGGTAACACAGGCTGTACACTGAGGGTAACACAGGCTGTACACTGAGGGTAACACAGGCTGTACACTGAGGGTAACACAGACTGTACACTGAGGGTAACACAGACTGTACACTGAGGGTAACACAGACTGCACACTGAGGGTAACACAGACTGTACACTGAGGGTAACACAGGCTGTACACTGAGGGTAACACAGTCTGTACACTGAGGGTAACACAGACTGTACACTGAGGGTAACACAGACTGCACACTGAGGGTAACACAGACTGTACACTGAGGGTAACACAGACTGTACACTGAGGGTAACACAGACTGTACACTGAGGGTAACACAGACTGTACACTGAGGGTAACACAGACTGTACACTGAGGGTAACACAGTCTGTACACTGAGGGTAACACAGACTGTACACTGAGGGTAACACAGACTGTACACTGAGGGTAACACAGACTGTACACTGAGGGTAACACAGACTGTACACTGAGGGTAACACAGACTGTACACTGAGGGTAACACATACACATCACGGCTGCACCTGACTGCTGAATGCACTTTGAATCAATATTATCTGGTGAATCTATTATACTGTGTTTGGTAAAAGGTTGATCTCACCAGTCTACAATGTACATGTAGAAGTGTAATACAAGACGAACACTTCCTCTGGATCTTTAGTGTCCAGTCGGACAGTTCGGCTTTACATGCAACAAGTCCAATCATGGCTCCCGTTAGATTGAACCGAGCTGCACTTGGTCCGTCGGTCCAACATGTCCATCAGAACAACATAACGATAACACTTTATGAGTGCCTTCCTTTAATAAATAATGAGGGTTATACTGGAGCAGCATAATGGAACAGAACATTTAAAACGGCCGTTTTGTCTCTGAGTCCATCCCAGACCAGCTCTCATGGTCAGGAGGAATGTCTTATCTGCAACGCAAATAACCGATGATGATTATGTTCCCATTGTTCGACTTATGAGGATAATATCGCTCCGGAGTCGATCAGGCAATCTGACTGAAATATCAGGAAAGTGAGTACGCGAAATACTACGGTCAAGTTTAAGGTTTTGATGAACTTAGAGTAGACTCTATGTCTGAAGGTTCATGCCAACGAGTCCAGGACGACGCATAAGATGGAGACACGAATGAACACGTCCTGTGTCCCCTGCTTACCTCTCACACGACGGAGTGTCCCTCAGGGAGACGCTTCTGTCACCAACAGAACACATGGCTGATGAGCAGCATAGCGTCGCCATAAAGCGTCCTAATCCACAAGTTGAACTTCAGTGCAGTTTTACTTTTGAAAACCTTCAGCCTGTTCCATAAACTGCTGTTAAAGAGACGCTCACAGCCCAGAGACGGTCTCAGCCCACAGACACTGACAGCCCTCAGACGCTCACAGAGCACAGTCTCAGCCCAGAGATGGTCTCAGCACAGAGACCCTCACAGCCCACACGCACGAGTTCAAAGAGGAGGTCCTGTGCGTCTGGTGGCTGCGCAGAGGCGCTGCGTCAGAGCGCGCAGCGAAAGGTGAGCGCAGCGTGGAAGCCGTGGAGTGGATGCTGGGTCTCCGTTGGATTACGGGCTGAATTCACCACGCATGAGCGCTGTCTTCTCGACCGTCTGCTAATTCATACAAGGACAATATAAAAACACGAAATGTCGCAATGTTATACAAAACCCACTTCACCAGATGATTACTCTGAAACGTTTCCACCAACTGTTAATAAGTTAATATAACCCTGAAATTAATGGCATGACTTAGACCAGGTTTTGCATGTGTAAAAATAAGTTGCTTGAGGGTAATTCCCCACAAACACTTTAACCAATTTCGCCTCATATTTTTCCAGCTATCCATGTTTTCTTAATCATCATCATCAAACATTTGTATTGAACTGTGTGAAAGCCCACATCTCCTCTATGTTCTCTTAGCTCAGCAGGGGCTGAAGACATTGTGATATGAACAAAGAACACCAAGATCCTTTCTCCAAGCCAGTAAAACAGAACAGAGACAAACCCTCTTCACAAGCCACCATTTTGTCAAAACGTTCTTGGCTGGCATGCCGTGGGCACTCTGCCTAAATGCTTTGTCCCCGCAGGTGGAGGTGCTCTGTGGCCAGGCAGGCGGAGGGCAGGCGGGGGTCTCCCTCCTGGGGTCGAAGGTGGAGCTGCCAGGGGGAACAGATGGTGCCGGTGGTGGCACCGTGCCTTGGTCACCGCACGCCTCGGCACTGTTAGCCTGGGCTAATGAGGCAGCGTGTTCAGTGCAGGGCTAACAAGGCAGCGTGTTCAGTGCAGGGCTAACGAGGCAGTGTGTTCAGTGCAGGGCTAACGAGGCAGTGCAGGGCTAACGAGGAGGCGTGTTCAGTGCAGGGCTAACGAGGCAGTGTGTTCAGTACAGGGCTAACGAGGCAGTGCAGGGCTAACAAGGCAGCGTGTTCAGTGCAGGGCTAATGAGGCAGTGTGTTTAGTGCAGGGCTAACGAGGCAGTGTGTTTAGTGCAGGACTAACGAGGCAGTGCAGGGCTAACGAGGCAGCGTGTTCAGTACAGGGCTAACGAGGCGGTGCAGGGCTAACGAGGCAGTGTGTTCAGTGCAGGGCTAACGAGGCAGTGTGTTCAGTACAGGGCTAAAGAGGCAGCGTGTTCAGTGCAGGGCTAACGAGGCAGTGCAGGGCTAATGAGGCAGAGCCTCCTCAGCAGAGCCTCCAGCCTCCTCGGCGGCCTGCTCCGCCTGTCTCCCGGAGGCTCTGCTGGACGAGACGTGTGTGTTTCTAATGTCTGACGTCACGCGTTCAGCAACAGACCATTTAATGGTCTGGGCTGATGGCATCCATTTAGATGGAAATGTTATCTGAACATTACATATCTACTTTGACAGGTTTAGAGCCTTTAATTCAGTTATACTCATATCTTTCAAATGCACTCATAGCTCACCACGTCATGAAGTATTTCCACTGGAAGTTTTGAAGTGCAAGGGGGCAGAATGTCACCCACATCCCCCACTGTCAATCCCTCTCTCCTGCTGTGATTGAATGACACAGTCACTGTAATGTGATTGAGTGTTACCTTATGTTATGTTAACCAGGGATCTAATGCAGATTCAAAAACATTGAATTCTGCACCAGTTATGGTGGCATGTTGAATTCAGCCCATTCCTACCATCTCCTTTCACACATCAAACCGGCTGAGTCCAGAGTGAACTTCACTAACTGACTGCATCCGGCCTGCAGAGAAGATAAGCTCTCTACGCTGCTGTTTACTGTTCAGTGGAAGGGTTTGTTCAGCGCTACGTCTGGTGAATTCAGACACAGCTTTAATGAGTAGGGGTTGTGCCTTGAGCATGGATCCCCTGAGCTAGGACATTGGGGTTCAAACCCAGAACCTTTTGGCTGGCAGAGGCTCAAAGATTCTTCAGACTATATTCTGCCTCCCATTTTTGGTTGGGGAATGTTTGTCCAGAAAAAAGAGGTATTGACGACTCATGATCCATAATGTGTTCCACCACAGTGAGCGCCTCTGGGTGGCCTCTCATCGAGTGAACGATAATGAACAATCAGTGACACCAGGAGCACCACACATGGCACCCATTAACAGGTAGAACCCTCAAAGTATGCCATGATGTTAAATGGCCTGACAACGAATGGACCCGGTAAAGTCATTCCTTTCAGCTCTGTGATTGCTAAATCAATACTAATTAAACCGCTGTTAATTGTACTCATATTTTCCCATATCGGCTCATTTGGGCTAAATCAACCACATGGAGGTGGTGGCGGTGCTCAGTGGTCTGCTGGACGTGCTCTGCAGCCCTCACTCCAGGGGGCTATGAGGCTGTCCGACACCAGCAGGGTCTCTGTGCCCTTGGTCTGCTTTACGGAGGTATGATCAGGCACCTCCTGCCTCCAGCTCCAGCATTGAGAGCATTGATTATTTCTGCCTCTGATGAACTGACAAACAATTCATCAGTATGTTCCCTTTGGCGCTCATTTTAAATACACTGCTGCTTCCACCTATTCCCCCTTTTGCATTTTATTACGGCAATCATGTAAAGACTTGTGATCCCTGAAGCATGCAAACTTGCTGAGGTGTGATGGCTGCAGAAGTGTCTCACCAAGGCAGTGTGGTTCCCAGTGAGCTGATGCTGCAGGGAGTCCTGAGGAGGGCCCAGGGCTCCTCAAGGCTGTGGTGATGTGGTCTGAAACATCATGCATCTCTGGAGTCGCTCCATGCACTGCATAACTCTTCCTGAGGGTTTCTGAGTGCTTTCCATTCATCAACAATGTCGGGCTCTCATTTCCACCGTACACATTTACAGCATCATTATTTCACATGCATTCACTGCTGTATGAATTATTGTGCAGCGTGTAATTATGTTTTGAGAGCGGTCAATGCCTTGTTATTCATCAAATCAAGTATTATTTCTATCAAGAATAAAGAGCTATACATGTTGTATTTTAGTAAGATGCCTTCTAATCTGGGCTCTGCCAGATTACTGTCTCCCCTGCTGGTGGTGATGAAGAGAGAGGTGGAAGTGGAGACCCTGCATGTGATGGACAGAGACCGTGGTCATGTTCTTCCACAAAGGGAACTCACCGCTGGTGAACTCAACCCAGCATCCGTCCAGCGAGAGGGACACGTTGAGGACGGGTCCCTTGTGAGATGAAGTCATGAATGACAGAGAGCTGGCCCATGCATCCAGGTGGGACCTGCCACCATCTGGGCTCCAAAAGTCAGTTTGACAATCAATATAGTAATAATCTGCACTGCCTGATATAAACCCATGACATTCTGCAAAGTAGCTTACTCAATGTAATTAATGAGGCATTAATACAGATGGCTTTGCCAGTTGATTAAAACAGGATTATGAGCTATAAAATGAGCCTCTCTTGGAAGAATGTCATTGTGAATGAAAGTGCTGTGAGCCTGGAGATGTTTGGCCCAGGTTGAAACACTCCCAGCAGGACGGCTGAGTCTGGGGAACCTGGGGTGGTCCAACTGGGGAGTTGGACCACAACTGGGGAGTTGGACCACCGATCCACTGGGGATGCTGACAGAAGTGCTGACAGAAGTGAACAGAGGTGGACGTCCTGAACACAGCTTTGTCCTTGACACATTTGTTTATCTTTCGGCTGGGAACACTGTGCTGGCTTCCTGCTTGCCGGACAATTCCGTTCTAAATATGTCTAATCATATATAAACCACTTAAGAGTCTAGGACCATAATACATCAATTAATCTGTGGTCTGCCTCTGTGTTATCAGTCCAGTAGAGCTCCCAGCTCACCAGGGACCGGCCTGCTCTCAGTTCTCAGGGTTTGAAGCCAGCATGCTGGGGCAGTGGGGGGCTGTTAACACACTTCCACTCTCTGCCTTCACATCAGGGCTCAAACCGCTCTGTTCACCACCACTTTTTACTGAATTCATTAAATGATCATTTAATGCCACTTCCACATCATCATGCCTTTATTTGACATTTCAGTTTTATTCACTTTTATAATGCATTCTTTTAAAGGTGCTGTAGGTAAGATTAAAGAGCTGTTATGTGTTAGAAATGTTCCAGCCATCAGCTGTCAGTGGGAATCTACTTCGATTTGACTGCCCCTGCCGGGAGATGAGACCATTTGTTAGACTGCTCCCAGCTCGTTTCTGACCAATCAGGGCATCTCGTCAGGGACTGGTTCAGGGAATCAATCTGGCCTGTCAATCACTGGTGCATGAAGTGCACCACTTCTGTATGGTGGAGAACAGGGAGGGAGCAGCGAGGGAGGGGGCACACCCCACCTGAATCTTACCTACACCACCTTTAAACGCCTTTAAAATATCCTGCCCAAGCAAAGTGAAGCCTTTGAGGGGTGCTATATGTTATATATATATATATAATGTGTTATAGATCAGCCATGCCTTGAGGCTCCCCTGGCCAACCCCAGCAGTCCATTCAGTGACACACATTCCCATACATTAGTAATGTGTTCATCCTGTTTAAAAGTAAGCTAAGAATAAGTATTATTTCATAACTATTCATTGGTGTGAGCCATCCAGTGTTAAAATGTCTGGATTATGTGTCTCCACACACACACCACACATCCACACAGCTCGCCACCACACACACACACACATACACACGGCACGCACACACACGCATCGCACGCACGCACGCACGCACGCACGCACGCCGCACGCCGCACGCACGCACACACGCACACACACACACACACAGTCACAAGCCGACCTGTTCCCCCTCTCTATCACCCAGCTCATTGGTGCATAATTGTTGACAGCTGGTCTCAGGACCAGCTGGGCTGGAGCCCACTCTACACAAGACTGTACCTTTCACAAGTCATTTAGAAGATCTCCTCCACGACTCGCCTGCAGCAGACTGTGTGCTTATTAGGGGAGCAGGGTCAGTGGATGGAGGTGTTCAGGCCTGGTAACTGGCTGTGACAATCCCCTGAGGAGGACCAGGCCTGGTTCTATTCACCAGAGGAGGACCAGGACTGGTTCTATTCACCAGAGGAGGACCAGGCCTGGTTCTATTCCCCTGAGGAGGACCCACGCCTGGTTCTATTCCCCTGAGGAGGACCAGGCCCTGGGTTCTATTCACCAGAGGAGGACCAGGACTGGTTTCTATCACCAGAGGAGGACCAGGACTGGTTCTATTCCCCTGAGGAGGACCAGGCCTGGTTCTATTCCCCATGAGGAGGGACCAGGACTGGTTCTATTCCCCTGAGGAGGACCAGGCCTGGTTCTATTCCCCTGAGGAGGACCAGGACTGGTTCTATTCCCCCTGAGGAGGACCAGGACTGGTTCCATTCCCCACACCTTTCAAAACCCAAGAGCAGAATCTTTTGACATTAGACTCAGATCTTAAATCTACTCACTCTTACTTTCTAACAACATCAAGACATCAACTATTTTAATTATCAGTTGGCCACATATCTGTAGTGATATTGTAAATATGTAATTGTATAATATGTATCACAGAAGTCGATGACAATCCCGACAGACGTTGAATCATGTATCTTTTCTTCTCTAGTAGTTCTCCCCTGGGGCTTGGTGCTCCAGATAGCATGGGTGGGCTGTGTGTGAATAACTTACTTACACAAACAAACTTCTTTAAGACCAAGCAGCGTCTCGTCGCCTGGTCGTGACCACGGAGAGCCACGCCACAGTGAATGCCCCCCGACACCGAGTCAAGGGCTTTTCTTTTCACTTGCCTTTTATTTGTGGTCCTGTTTGGCTGCCCTGATTTGAAACGTTGCACAGTGAACACTTTCCAAGCATTTGTGTACCTTGCAATGTAATTACAATGCGATTCCTTTGAACATCCATTGTCTTCCTGAACATTGGACTCCGCTTCAAAGTTTAGTAGCCGTATTAAAACGCCCATGCAAAATGTTTGCTAGATTGATGTAAGAAATTTGACAGACCTTGTACATTCAATTTGTCGCCAGCAAAAGAACAAAAGCCTTTATGTAAACAGCTTCCCTTGCCTGAAGCCCAGTTTGAGTTAAGGGTTCAGAGCCTGATGGAAAAACAACATCATAACCAAATACATTCAGACAATAATGATGTGAGTTTCAGCGTATGTATGTATGTACAGTATGTCTTCATGTTTGGCTTGAAAAATATATCTTATTGCGTACATTAAATAATAATGATAATAATATCAATATTAATGGTACCACAACACAGTAGCACATAGAATAAGCATGAGACCAGCCTTACAAACCCAGGAATCCTGTTGCAAAAAGACACAC
>JAXIVH010000021.1:1450775-1465775 GCA_036785325.1 Urophycis tenuis
GGTGTCTCTACCACCCGATGGTGTCTCTAACACCCGATGGTGTCTCTAACACCCGGTGGTGTCTCTACCACCCGGGGGTGTCCAGGTGCTCTGGGTGCTGTGGAGGATATTCCTTGGCCCTCGCGGACGCCGTCTCATTGGAGCTTAATCCTGGAGGTGTAGGGGTGGAGGCGGTCTGCAGCGAGTCTCAGTGAAAACAACCGGCGCATGAGAGCTGCAGATATTACTGTCACATGCCAAATCACATCAACATACAGCGTCACCAGCAGGGACATTCTTTCAGCTCGGGTGAACTCAACTTTGCATAATAAAATAGAATAAAACAAGATAGAATACAATAAAAAAGAAGTATATGTGCAATATATATAATAAAAAATCAAATCAGATAAGTACTCAACAACAACTACAACACGCACTCACACACAGACAACACTGTGTGTTGGAGCGCAGTCATACTCCTGGTCATGCTTGAGGTCCTGATTGGTTGAGAAGTCGAGGGCCCTGCGACGCCAGCTGATGAACCTGGTACCCAGACCTGGATTGATGGGAATTGGAAGGGGAATGTGGCCTGATTTAACTTCAGCTACAGAAACCTGCAACCTACTGCATGTTAACACTGCAGTCAAGCTATCGGTGTAAAACATTTGATGGTTGACATGGTTCATGCTATGAAGGGAGATCATACTCTCCTTGATGTCATGTAAGGCCCTTCCTGCAGGAAGCCCTTCAGGGAGAAGGAGCAACCAAAGGAGACATGACAGCCTTGAGCCCAGATGATACACCCTGGTAGGAGCAGCCCAATCATCTGAAAGAATATGATGACAGCGGCAATGCTAACGGCAGGCGAGTGCAGCCACGAGTCCGCCCAACTATGCTGGTGTCACCAAATCCTCTGAGGGCCAAGTGTGGCAGTCATACAAAACACAACAGCACACCTGATTCAGCAGGAGGCTGTTGTTGGTCCCTGAAGGATCTCCCTGTAGGGACCAGTCTGATTGATGGGACAATGATGGCTGACTTTTGGTGTGAGCTGATTATATACACAGTCAAAGGACAGAAACCAACAGAACAATATCAATATGAAACATGAAACATCCATGTCAATATTTCACCACTTAGCATGTAATGAAGAGAATAAGTGTGTGTGCACTTCTGATGCAGTCACTTATTTTTTTCACCCAGGGTTGGCAAAAGGACAAACACTCACAAATGACACTCTGACACTTAGACGCATGTCTTATTTAAATAATGCACATTTATTTAGCCTCATTTCAAACCTCGGCTCTCCGCCACGCAGCCTCCGTAGAGCGGGGGCCATTAGCGTCCTCCACAGTGTTATACATGGCCGTCATTAGCATGCCACAAACAGGCCTTTTCATGGAGTGCTCCTCTGGGCGCCACAACAGAGGCGCACTACTGAACAGCCATGACATGACAAACAGCCTCTCTAGCCCCACGGGAGCCGCAGGGAAGGTTTACAGTCGGCTCCTCTCCCAGCCGCCATTAACAAAAACTCTGGAGTGAATAATTAATGGCTGCTAACCGCCATTTGGACGCTGCATTGTAAAACTCACTAACAGCACCAACGTTTTTAAAGAAACAAAGTGTTCTATAAAAAGACTAACTTATCCACGCGTTATCATGTTCTATTTGATTGTTTCATTAAAACAGATTAAATTATGCAGGAGGTGCTTATATGTTTGCAGTTATGTCTGTAAAGCCCAGGGAGACTGCTCTGGGCGTTAGCCGGCCTGCCCAGTAAGGTCAAAGGTCACTGTGGACGTCGGGGTGCAAACGCAGAACCCAGAAACAGTCCATTCTCCAGACAATCCTGCCCCTGATGCCTTGGATGGGAGATGGTAGTTTGTGTTTGTGAGAGCCCTGTAGCTTCAGGGTGGCTAGTGGCATCACAGATGTTACGCATCAATAGTCCGGCTCCTTGGTGATTTTAATTTGTATTATCATAGCGATCAGACAGCCCACACCTGTTTCCTTCAGCAGTACTATCAGCACCCCTCACTCCCGGGAGGACAGGATATTGCACAGCCACACAAAGCACTTACCCTCTGTCTCTACACGGGGCCACACTGGTGAAAATGAGCTTTGGATAGCGATGAGATAGAGATGGCCTTCTATGAATCTCACACCGAGGTTAACAGCGTGTCTTCCATTCACCTGGAGGGCGGAGGTGAATGCCCTGCCGATCGGGTCTTAATGTCGGTACCAGTCAAGGGAATCGGCACCGCTGAGTTCTGATGACGGGCACAGCGCTCGCTGGCTCCACTGATCCATGAACGGTTCTGCGTCTCACCCAAAAGACGGCGAAGACTGAGGACTTAGCTCTGCGTCTTCCTTGGGATCTGCTCACTACACTAAACATACATGTGTATTGATGACCCCTGACCCCTGTTGACCCCTGACCCCTGGTTGGTACAGACAGAAATTAAAAAAGTAAAATAAAATAAATAAAAAGTAAAATAAAAAAAGTTTTTCTTTCAATACAATGGTTGAGGATAAATTATTGTAGAAATGGGAAGTGTGTTGTGTATTGTTTGAGATATGTTTTTCCTTTGTCATGGATCCATTTGTATTGCCTGACGTCAGAATAAGTCTTGGCCACTCTTTCCTTTCATCATCAGTATATCATCAGTATATCATCAGACATATATCTACCACTATATCTACCAGAAGTGTTTGTTGCAGTGCATTTCCCTTCTTTCTATTCCCTTATTGACTGAGAAGTCCTGTGGTTAGAAATCAGAACACTGATGAAGACTATGTCCTTCAGTAAAAGGGCCCAGCAACCCTCTTCCTCTTCTGACTGTCCCCATCCTCTTCCTCTGATTGGGGCTCTGTTGAATTGTTCCCGGCAATCACAGGGAAGCCTTCTTGAAGGCAGAGCACCAATTAGTGCAGGGCCATGCAGGCCACGTGTCTCCTGGTCCCCAGCTCCTGGGAGCATCTTTGAGAAGTCTGGACAAAAAAAAAGAACTAGCCGATGATTTGGCAAGAGACTCGCGTTTGACAATCCTCAGTGAAACATGGGGTTCGCCTGGGTTCAGACTTCAGACCAAAGCACAAGCCTTATAATGGCAGGGGTTTGTGGTTCAACAAGATCCTGATCAACCCTCCTCTGGGTATAGCTGGAGTCCTCTCGTTAGCCTTTTAGCATCACAAAGCTGCATGCCGACACAATATTGACATCTTGCGTCTCTCCAAAGTGAGAGCGTGAAAAAGGAAATGTAAGAGACTAAGACATTCATTTGCAGTCACGCACGCGCCACGCTGGTTTGAATAAATCCTAGCCAGGCTGCTGAAGAGGTCCAATGGGCCACCAGCCCTCATGAACACTTTACATAATCACATTTTCTGTGCCTCGCTTCTTTTGGTCCCAAGCTTCATGCTGTTACTTGGCAACAAGACGCTGAGGGTGTGGAGATGGGAAGGTCTGTTGGAGAGCGTTCTCTCTTCAGGAGCAGCTGAGAAACACGTGGGGGCAGACCTCCTCTTCCCTGGGCTCCCGGGGCAGAGCAGCTCTCAGCAGCCCTGGAAAGCCTCTGGGTTTGCGTTGGTAATGTACGAGTCAGCGTGATGTTGGTAATGTACGAGTCAGCGTGATGTTGGTAATGTACGAGTCAGCGTGATGTTGGTAATGTACGAGTCAGCGTGATGTTGGTAATGTACGAGTCACCGTGATGTTGGTAATGTACGAGTCAGCGTGATGTTGGTAATGTACGAGTCAGCGTGATGTTGGTAATGTACGAGTCAGCGTGATGTTGGTAATGTACGAGTCAGCGTGATGTTGGTAATGTACGAGTCACCGTGATGTTGGTAATGTACGAGTCACCGTGATGTTGGTAATGTACGAGTCAGCGTGATGTTGGTAATGTACGAGTCAGCGTGATGTTGGTAATGTACGAGTCAGCGTGATGTTGGTAATGTACGAGTCAGCGTGATGTTGGTAATGTACGAGTCAGCGTGATGTGATTTCACAATGAGCCGTGGGCCGGAGTGCAGGTGGAGCAGACAAACATGCAAGATGCTCTCTGAAAGAAGGCTTCCCCACAAAGTGAGAAACATGTCGGCCTGCAGGGGGCAGTAACACGTCGTTGTGTTTTTTTCTATTCTATTCCAGTCTATTTGCTGCAAATGGTATGGTTATCCATAGCAGCAGGGTATATAGCAGCATGGTTATCCAGAGCAGCAGGGTATATAACAACATGGTTATCCATAGCATCAGGGTATATAACAGCATGGTTATCCAGAGCATCAGGGTATATAACAGCATGGTTATCCAGAGCATCAGGGTATATAACAGCATGGTTATCCAGAGCATCAGGGTATATAACAGCATGGTTATCCAGAGCAGCAGGGTATATAACAGCATGGTTGTCCAGAGCAGCAGGGTATATAACAGCATGGTTATCCAGAGCAGCAGGGTATATAACAGCATGGTTATCCATAGCATCAGGGTATATAACAGCATGGTTATCCAGAGCAGCAGGGTATATGACAGCATGGTTATCCATAGCATCAGGGTATATAACAGCATGGTTATCCAGAGCAGCAGGGTATATAACAGCATGGTTATCCAGAGCAGCAGGGTATATATAACAGCATGGTTATCCAGAGCAGCAGGGTATATATAACAGCATGGTTATCCATAGCATCAGGGTATATAACAGCATGGTTATCCAGAGCAGCAGGGTATATGACAGCATGGTTATCCATAGCATCAGGGTATATAACAGCATGGTTATCCAGAGCAGCAGGGTATATAACAGCATGGTTATCCAGAGCATCAGGGTATATAACAGCATGGTTATCCAGAGCAGCAGGGTATATAACAGCATGGTTATCCAGAGCAGCAGGATATATTAAAGCATGGTTATCCAGAGCAGCAGGGTATATAACAGCATGGTTATCCAGAGCAGCAGGGTATATATAACAACATGGTTATCTAGAGCAGCAGGGTATATATAACAGCATGGTTATCCAGAGCAGCAGGGTATATAACAGCATGGTTATCCAGAGCAGCAAGGTATATATAACAGCATGGTTATCCAGAGCAGCAGGGTATATAACAGCATGGTTATCCAGAGCAGCAAGGTATATATAACAGCATGGTTATCCAGAGCAGCAGGGTATATATAACAGCATGGTTATCCAGAGCAGCAGGGTATATATAACAGCATGGTTATCCAGAGCAGCAGGGTATATAACAGCATGGTTATCCAGAGCAGCAAGGTATATATAACAGCATGGTTATCCAGAGCAGCAGGGTATATATAACAGCATGGTTATCCAGAGCAGCAAGGTATATAACAGCATGGTTATCCATAGCAGCAGGGTATATATAACAGCATGGTTATCCAGAGCAGCAGGGTATATATAAAGCATGGTTATCCAGAGCAGCAGGGTATATGATAGCATGGTTATCTATAGGCACACAGCAGGCACACAATAACATAGTAACAAATATTTTAGTGAAGCTAGGAGAGATGTAACCATGGTTTGATCACCAAGACCGGATGTTTATATGATTTTAAACATATTGTTATTCATTTTATTTTTATTAATTAACATTGAACTATGCTAAGAAGTGCTCACATATTTCATGTCACTACCTACTGAAAGTAGCACGTTTTCCTGTTATATATGTTTTCTCCCTTGCAGATGGCTTTTAAAGGTGATTTATATGAGCCTGTCCTATTGGAAGCAATTCAACAATGTGTGTTGCCTCTAAAAGCTATTATAATGGGAAATAACAACCCAGAGCCAATATCAGTCTGAGGTGTGTTGCCTTCTCTGTTTTGCATTCAGATCAGTTTACTTTCCCCTGCTTATAATGGAATCCATGCTTCGAAAGAACTACAACAACAAGACAGCTCACCACACATCCTTACAAACCAAGACAGCTCACCACATGTCCTCACAAACCAAGACAACTCACCACACGTCCCTCACAAACCAAGACAGCTCACCACACGTCCTCACAAACCAAGACAGCTCACCACACGTCCTCACAAACCAAGACAGCTCACCACACGTCCTCACAAACCAAGACAGCTCACCACATGTCCTCACAAACCAAGACAGCTCACCACATGTCCTCACAAACCAAGACAGCTCACCACATGTCCTCACAAACCAAGACAGCTCACCACATGTCCTCACAAACCGGGGTTCATTCGGTGGGCTATATTTACATCTCAGGGTTCTAGCTCATAAAGTGGCCAAACGTAGGCTAGGAAAGTAGAATTAACCGACGCGTCTGCTGCAAAGGAAGCATCAACAATGGTACATTAATATAGTTCTTACGTGTGACATGGCATTCATTTAGATGTGTCAGTGAAAGAGCATGCCCTTAAACCTTATTACCATACTTCGATTAGGAGCTCAGTGGCGTCAGGCTACGCCTCGCTGGCTCAATTAATGCTCACACCAGTCCATCTCTGTCTCTACTTGGTGTGGCTGCCACCACTGTAGGCTACCCCTGGTCTGGAGCTCAGTAGCCCTCACCGCTCCTCTCCATCAAGGCTGCATGTCTGCCACAATCCATGGGCTCTGTGAGAAGAGATGCTCATTAGGACTGGATGAGAACAGGGTTGCAGTGACTACCACCAGATTCCTCTCCTCATGTTCTAGCACCTGTCATTTTCATGCATCTAAAATGTAATTTAAACAAAGCTTTGCTGCTTTGTTCATATATGAGATGAGATAAGATGTCACTTCCTTTATTAATCCCAGGCAGGAGATTTGATTCAGCAGAGACAGAGGGAGAGAGGAAGGGAGTGAGTGAGTGAGAGTGAGTGAATGACTGACTGACTGACTGACTGACTGACTGACTGACTCCGGCCAGGTAAGGCTGATTAAATCAGCCACCATCCACACACAGCTCCAACACTGAATACCCTACCTATATACCCTACACCGCTTCTCTTCTTGCTGCACTGATTGACTTTCTGTGACTGACGTTAACCAGGTTTTGCATATTCGATTTTAACTCACAAGCGAGAGTGAAGCAATGACCCATTTGATCTACTGCTTCTGAGGATAAAAAACCTTCATGTACCTACAGTACAGTCTACAGTATTAATGTAGGACCTTGATTGGCGCCGTCGGTTGCCACGGTGTGTTGGTGTTGGTGGGCGTTGTTCTCTTGCACCAATTGCACCAAGTCAAATTCCTTGTAAGTGCAACCTACTTGGCAATAAACTTGTTTCTGATTCTGATTCTGATGAAACGTATGCACCATTTACTGTGATATTCACCACACTGAATGGTGTATGGACTGCCTTTTTCAAAACACTTTACAATTATTGTCCCACATTCACCCATTCACACCCATTCATACACCCATTCACACACACATTCACACACAAGGCAGCAGCCAGCTGGTCAGGAGCAGGAAGGGTCGGGTGTCTTGCTCAGGGGCACCTCGGCACTAAGCTAGGAGTAACCGGGGATGGAACCAGCAACCCGCTTTACCTTCTGAGCCTCTGCTGCCCAGAAGTGTCATCCAATAACCTGACCTCAGTATTGGACAAATGTTTTCTCTTTTGGCCTTTCAAACATCCCATCTTCCAGCTCAAATGGATGTTCTAATCTTTGGAAATATGATCCAAAATGAATGAATGCCATTGGAGGACGAAGAGGAGGAGAATGTTGTCTGGAGGCCGGCGTTCACATTATGTTTATGTGAGAGATGACATTATTGGAGCTCATTATTATGCTAATATCTTCATGGTGTCGTCCATGCAGCCGTCATTGTATCACACACATTAATTACCTCGCTCACTCTAACGAGACCTTTTGATGACTTCCTCACAAAGCAAACCGACACACATGCATGCACACGCACACAAACACTGCAAAGGGAGGCTGCGTGGCCAGACTCCTGTGGGGCTGTGGTTCAGGGCTGTGGTTCTGTGTTTCGGGGCTGTGGTTCTGTGTTTCAGGGCTGTGGTTCTGTGTTTCGGGGCTGTGGTTCTGTGTTTCAGGGCTGTGGTTCTGTGTTTCAGGGCTGTGTGTTTCAGGCCTGTGGCTCTGTGTTTCAGGGCTGTGGTTCTGTGTTTCAGGGCTGTGGTTCTGTTTTTCAGGGCTGTGTGTTGCAGGGCTGTGGTTCTGTGTTTCAGGGCTGTGGTTCTGTGTTTCAGGGCTGTGGTTCTGTGTTTCAGGGCTGTGGTTCTGTTTTTAAGGGCTGTGGTTCTGTGTTTCAGGCCTGTGGCTCTGTGTTTCAGGGCTGTGGTTCTGTGTTTTAGGGCTGTGGTTCTGTGTTTCAGGGCTGTGGTTCTGTTTTTCAGGACTGTGGTTCTGTGTTTCAGGGCTGTGTGTTTCAGGGCTGTGGTTCTGTGTTTCAAGGCTGTGTTTTTCAGGGCTGTGGTTCTGTGTTTCAGGGCTGTGGTTCTGTGTGTCAGGGCTGTGGTTCTGTTTTTCAGGGCTGTGGTTCTGTGTTTCAGGGCTGTGGTTCTGTGTTTCAGGGCTGTGGTTCGGTTTTTCAGTGCTGTGGTTCTGTGTTTCAGGGCTGTGGTTCTGTTTTTCAGGGCTGTGTGTCATCACACACACACACACACACACACACACACACACACACACACACACACACACACAGCCTATTAATCCTGTGTCTGTGTGTCTGCTGGGGGCAGTAGGAGGGGAGGCAGGTGCTACAGGTGGAACTCATCCAGGACTAATGAGGGCTGTTTCATTTTTAACAACCTGCCTTTTCATACGGCCTCCCTGTCCGCATGGCATTTGGGGTGCAGAGACAGCCGAGGCAATTACCTGGATGGCCCCCAAACACACAGCCCTGAAACACAGAACCACAGCCCTGAAACACAGAACCACAGCCCTGAAGCACAGAACCACAGCCCTGAAACACAGAACCACAGCCCTGAAACACACAGTCCTGAAACACAGAACCACAGCCCTGAAGCACAGAACCACAGCCCTGAAACACAGAACCACAGCCCTGAAACACACAGTCCTGAAACACAGAACCACAGCCCTGAAACACAGAACCACAGCCCTGAAACACAGAACCACAGCCCCGAAACACACAGCCCTGAAACACAGAACCACAGCCCCGAAACACAGAACCGCAGCCCTGAAACACAGAACCACAGCCCTGAAACACAGAACCACAGCCCTGAAACACAGAACCACAGCACTGAAAAACCGAACCACAGCCCTGAAACACAGAACCACAGCCCTGAAAAACACAGCCTTGAAACACAGAACCACAGCCCTGAAACACAGAACCACAGCCCTGAAACACACAGCCCTGAAACAAAGAACCACAGCCCTGAACACAGAACCACAGCCCTGAAACACAGAACCACAACCCTAAAACACAGAACCACAGCCCTGAAAAACAGAACCACAGCCCTGAAACACAGAACCACAGTCCTGAAACACAGAACCACAGCCCTGAAAAACAGAACCACAGCCCTGAAAAACAGAACCACAGTCCTAAAACACAGAACCACAGCCCTGAAACACACAGCCCTGAAACACAGAACCACAGCCCTGAAAACCAGAACCACAGCCCTGAAACACAGAGTCCTGAAAAACAGAACCACAACCCTGAAACACAGAACCACAGCCCTGAAACACACAGTCCTGAAACACAGAACCACAGCCCTGAAAAACAGAACCACAGTCCTGAAACACAGAACCACAGCCCTGAAAAACAGAACCACAGCCCTGAAAAACAGAACCACAGTCCTGAAACACAGAACCACAGCCCTGAAACACAGAACCACAGCCCTGGAAACCAGAACCACAGCCCTGAAACATAGAGTCCTGAAAAACTGAACCACAGCCCTGAAACACAGAGTCCTGAAAAACAGAACCACAACCCTGAAACACAGAACCACAGCCCTGAAACACAGAACCACAGCCCTGAAAAACAGAACCACAGCCCTGAAAACCTGAACCACAGCCCTGAAACACAGGCCTGAAAAACAGAACCACAACCCTGAAACACAGAACCACAGTCCTGAAACACACAGCCCTGCAACACAGAACCACGCCCTGAAACACAGAACCACAGTCCTGAAACACACAGCCCTGAAACACAGAACCACAGCCCCGAAACACAGAACCACAGCCCTGAAACAAAGAACCACAACCCTGAAACACACAGCCCTGAAACAAAGAACCACAGCCCTGAACACAGAACCACAGTCCTGAAACACAGAACCACAGCACTGAAAAACCGAACCACAGCCCTGAAACACAGAACCACAGCCCTGAAAAACACAGCCTTGAAACACAGAACCACAGGCCTGAAACACATAGCCCTGAAACACAGAACCACAGCCCTGAAACACAGAACCACAGCCCTGGAAACCAGAACTAAAGCCCTGAAAAACAGAACCACAGCCCTGAAACACAGAACCACAGCCCTGAAAAACAGAACCACAGCCCTGAAACACAGAACCACAGCCCTGAAAAACAGAACCACAGCCCTGAAAAACAGAACCACAGCCCTGAAACACAGAACCACAGCCCTGAAACACAGAACCACAGCCCTGAAAAACAGAACCACAGTCCTAAAACACAGAACCACAGCCCTGAAACACACAGCCCTGAAACACAGAACCACAGCCCCGAAAACCAGAACCACAGCCCTGAAACACAGAGTCCTGAAAAACAGAACCACAACCCTGAAACACACAGTCCTGAAACACAGAACCACAGCCCTGAAAAACAGAACCACAGTCCTGAAACACAGAACCACAGCCCTGAAAAACAGAACCACAGCCCTGAAAAACAGAACCACAGTCCTGAAACACAGAACCACAGCCCTGAAACACAGAACCACAGCCCTGGAAACCAGAACCACAGCCCTGAAACACATAGTCCTGAAAAAACGAACCACAGCCCTGAAACACAGAGTCCTGAAAAACAGAACCACAACCCTGAAACACAGAACCACAGCCCTGAAACACAGAACCACAGCCCTGAAAAACAGAACCACAGCCCTGAAAACCTTAACCACAGCCCTGAAACACAGGCCTGAAAAACAGAACCACAGCCCTGAAACACAGAACCACAGCCCTGAAAAACAGAACCACAGCCCTGCAACACAGAACCACGCCCTGAAACACAGAACCACAGTCCTGAAACACACAGCCCTGAAACACAGAACCACAGCCCCGAAACACAGAACCACAGCCCTGAAACACAGAACCACAGCCCTGAAACACACAGCCCTGAAACAAAGAACCACAGCCCTGAAACACAGAACCACAGCCCTGAAACACAGAACCACAGCCCTGAAACACACAGCGCTGAAACACAGAACCACAGCCCTGAAACACAGAACCACAGCCCTGAAACACACAGCCCTGAAAAACAGAACCCCCGCCCTGTGTGAGAGACACAGGGTTATCGTTTTCGTGCTTGCTTGATATTTGATTTTTGATTTGTAGCGGGTTTGATTCTGGTTGGTATGATTCTTATTGTTTCTCTGAACCATCCAGAGAGGCTGGACATCAGAGCCTGGGAAACTAGATGTTCTTTTCAATTTTCAGTTTCAGACTTATATAATAGCTTTCTTGAGGAATTGTGTTTGTCAAGTCAAACTGAAATTTAAACGAGTGCTAGTTAAAGAACTACAAAAAAAAAAAAAAACTGCAAAAGAACTACAAACAACCGGAAGAAGGAACCATCGCACAGTCGCTGCCCGGACTGTAAAAGACGGCGCACGTCATCACAGCTGTGGATCATCACAGGTAGGCAGACAGCGACAGGCAGACAGACAGCTGCCTCGTGTGAACCTGCAGTCACACGCAGAACGAGAGCTTCTAGAAACACCAGAGAGGCAGCCGGTAAGACGCTGCGATCAGAGACGCTTGCTGACGCTTGCTGATTGTGTGTGTTATCGTTAGCTTAGCCACAGGGTTGGCTGCCTAGCAACGGTTTAACTATGTAATGTCCTGGATGTATTGACGTGTGGTGAGAATGTATGTAACGTATGTTGTAGGTTAATTGGTACTTATGTATTGAGCACATCTGGGGGTTTTCACTTTGATCTTGAGATTTGGTAAATTATGGAATAAAAATTGTTTTGTGTGTTAATCACAGAAGGAATTAAGCAATTTAGCATGCAAACAAGCATTTACAGCATGATTTGAACATTAAATATAATTAAGGTTAAAAAGTAATGTAGATGTAATGTAAAAATGTAAAAGTACAAATGTAACGTAAACATACATAGTTAATGGTTAAATACATTAAAATGCATAAATAAATAGACTCACAATAAATATAAATAAGCTAAATTCATACTTCCCTGACAACATGCTAAAACAATTAACAGCAGTTGGTAACTTTGTACTTGATTTGCAATTTAAAGTAAACAGGTTTCACAGTATTTATTTGTTTTTTTTCTCGTGTTTTGTATGTGTATTTTGTAAACACAATGCATTGATCACTCCATGTTTGGCCTCTTAGACTTCCATGTGCTAAAGTTTGCCACATTTCTAGCCATTTTTTAATTTTTGTCATTCACAGAATGTCCAGTTTATAACAACAAATGCACCACTATGCATACAGAAAAAAACCTTTTGTGCTTTAAGTGTTTCTTTAATAGCTTATATTGCAATTGAAATATATATTGCATTAAGGGTTTCTAGTATACCTATTTGCTATTAGTCATTTGAAATATCATTGGCATTATGTACATAATTTAAACAAATGTATTTTGTGTTTCTTTGAAAGATTGTTCACCTAAATGTCTTAAACTGCACCTTTGAAAATAAAAGGAATAAAAGCAAAAGCTGCCTGGTCATTTGAGTTCCAGTTCTGCCTCTGGAAGATTCCATCCCTCTCGGTGGGGATATTACATGAAAACATAGAAGGCTTGAAGTGGGTTTGATCAAATCAGTGAGCCACTGAGAGCCCTAGGGGGAAAGCAGGACTAGAAACTCTGCTCTGTTGACCAGCCCAAACGAACCATCTCTGGTTTATAACTGCAGGGTTTCTGAAGGTCTCCCACGGGATGACGGAATGGCCTCAGGAGTCCGAGGTTCCTCTGGTATGGAAGCATGTCAAGTATGCAAGTGAGGGCTTTAGCATTTCTGTAACATGTGCATGTGTAAACATGTGAAAGTTGACAGGCATTTCCTGTGGAATCGGTCCCATGGCTAAATGTTTAAAGTGTTTTCAGGCAGAAGGAGCGTGTGAGCTTCACACAGGGAGCTCAGTGCCCACTCATCCCACTCCTCCATCTAAACTCAGCTGTGTTTCTGCTTCTTTGTTCCATAACAGTGGATGGATATGCCCTGAAAGGAAGGGACATGTTTCGTGTTTTCTGATGGCCACAGTGAGGGATTATTAAAAGTGACAGTATTTCCACCGATATGTGGGTTGAATATTAAAAAATGTTCAAGAAAACAAAACAAAAACAGCCACCTGAATGAGTCCACTTCTAATCACACGTCACCTGTGAAACATGTTAACCCTGGTTTGCTTCAGGGGGCTTGTTGTGTTCCAGTTCTAGATGAATGTACACAATTCAGATTGGACACATTTGGAAGAAAGTGGAGGCTTGTTTTTCTCCACTTTCCTCATCAGCTCCTGAACTTTGTTTCAACAAAATGGTTCCTGAGGATGTCTCAGAGAATGGTGTGCTTCGACACCCAACTGATCCTGTGAAGCCGATCTCTCAGCAGTTGGTCCCAGCCATCTGTAGCCTGGAAAACTGCTTCTGACCCACTGAACCAAGTGTTTCACACTGAAGTCAACATTTCACCCACGCTGCATCGGACATGATGTGCACTCACTCATAGACAGACAGACAGACACAGACAGACAGTTAAAGCAGTAAGCTGGGCTGTGGTGTGCTGCCTTCATGGTAATGCTGGGTATGAGGCCACGCCCTCTTGGTTGTGGTCATGTGGTGCTGGGCTGTGGTGTGCTGCCTCCATGGTAATGCTGGGTATGAGGCCACGCCCTCTTGGTTGTGGTCATGTGGTGCTGGGCTGTGGTGTGCGGCCTCCATGGTAATGCTGGGTATGAGGCCACGCCCCCTTGGTTGTGGTCATGTGGTGCTGGGCTGTGGTGTGCTGCCTCCATGTTAATGCTGGGTATGAGGCCACGCCCTCTTGGTTGTGGTCATGTGGTGCTGGGCTGTGGTGTGCTGCCTCCATGGTAATGCTGGGTATGAGGCCACGCCCTCTTGGTTGTGGTCATGTGGTGCTGGGCTGGTTCTTCTGGGCTCTACTGCTCAGATGTTACCCTTAGTGGGACCTACTTTTTATTTCCCCTGAAAAGCATCTGGAAGCAGCTCATGGATACAGAGGTGAGATGTGGTACATTGTGTTTTGTTATGTGTGCAGCAGAACATAACCATTAGAGGATTCATATCGCTCATGTAGATGGTTATTGTTCAGTTGGCCACTAATGGATGGCTGTAACCCTGGGTATGAAGTTGAATGAGAGCTGAGAGGGTTTTAACAAAGGCACCCAGCAGGAGGTGCTGGAACCAAAATGAAATATGACTGAGATATGACGTTAAGATGCACCAGTGGAGACATGAGGCCAGCATCACATGCTCTTCACTTCACTGTGTCCACATGTTGATGACATCACCAGCAAAGCAAAACTCTGGCGTGACCATGGAACAGCTTCCAGGGGAACTGGGCTTGGGTTCTGGGGCCTTGGTTCTGTTTCTTGGGTTCTGGGGCCTTGGTTCTGTGTCTTGGGTTCTGAGGCCTTGGTTCTGTGTCTTGGGTTCTGGACCCTTGGTTCTTTGTCTTGGGTTCCGAGGCCTTGGTTCTGTGTCTTGGGTTCTGGGCCCTTGGTTTTGTGTCTTGGGTTCTGAGGCCTTGGTTCCGTGTCTTGGGTTCTGTCTCTTGGGTTCTGGGGCCTTGGTTCTGTATCTGGGTTCTGGGCCCTTGGTTCTGTGTCTTGGGTTCTGAGGCCTTGGTTCTGGGGCTTGGGTTCTGGGGCCTTGGTTCTGTGTCTAGGGTTCTGGGGCCTTGGTTC
>JAXIVH010000021.1:1470775-1473275 GCA_036785325.1 Urophycis tenuis
AGGACCCTTCACCAGGTCTCTGACCCAGCCGGGGGTGTCTGTCTATGTGCCTGTTTATCTGCCTCCCGGTCCTTTCTGTCTGCCTGTCTGTCTGCCGGTCTGGCTGTTTTCCTTTGACTCTCTGGCCTCTGTTTTTGTTTCACGTAAATCCCGTCCAGTCTTGGCTGAGGGCGTCCATGAACACCATGCTGAGAATGCATTCATCTCGGTCGCTACATTTATGTAATAATAATGCGTCCAATGTCAATGCACTGAACTGCGCTGAATGCGATTGTTCATGGAGGAAACAATGGAGTCATTGTCCACGGGGAGATGGAGCTCTGGCCCCTGTGTGGAATATGAGTCAACAGAGTTGACCCTGGCTGCTATGGTTACCTCCAGGAGGATGTTTGGTTATGCGTTGCTTGCTCAACAAAGATCAAGTGTTTTCTCGTGTTCGAGGGATGGGCCCAGATGTCCGTCTGCGTGGCTCGGGCCTGCCATGATTCAGACGGGTTTCTGAATTCATAGTCGTGCTTCCAGGATTCGCTGGGTTAGCGTGAGCTCTCCGTTAGCCGCTTCCATTGGCTTCCAGAGTTACAGTAGCCTAGCTCATGCTCTTTAGGGGAAAACACTTATTTTTATTTTTTCACTGGGACCTTGTGGTCTTCATTCCCATGTTTTTTAGACATGGGAACATAATTTGTTCTCTGCATTTTACCCATCCTATTGTACATAGGAGCAGTGGGCTGCTATGATCAGCGCCCGGGGAACAAGTTGGAGCTCAGGGTTCAGTGTCTTGCTCAAGGACACTTCGACATGGAGACAGTTTTGGAAGTGGGGATCAAGGGGATCAAACCGCCGACCCTACGGTTGGTGGACGACCCGCTCTGTCCACCCGCTCTACCCACTGAGCTGCTGCCGCTCTCCAGAGATTTCCGATGCGTTCTGACGAGTCTCTTGTTCAAGACGAGTGCCAGGAACGACAGGACTGAGTTTGTCTACAAACCTTCTGATAATTGGCCACTGTGCGGTGCTGTGATTATTCAGCTACCTGTGATCTGCTGCTGTCAGGCCATCACCCTCGTAGACTTAAAATATCACAATATACGGACTATACAAATGAAATATAGTGAAATAAAGTGGTAGCCTAATAATCGCTGTGCCGAAATATGGCAAATGACCTGTGGTCTATTATTGTAGTAAAGTATGAATATACAGTATATAAGTATTATAAAGTATTAGCATTATTAGTAATGATAATAATTGTTATTACGATGCAGGTCCACAGTCTTTAGGCCTACAATACAACAGCTACCTGGTCCACGTCAGTACCAGGTGAGACTAAGCAAACATGTACTTAGTTTTGACAAACCATGACCTCACAGGGATGTTGGGAAGGTTCCCTTTTGTCTGTTTTTTCCCTCTCTCCCTCTGTAGGACAGTTTGAGTGCTCAGCACCAGATGGAATATAAGCTGTATCTATTTAGGATCTATTTTGATCCGCAGTACACATGTTGGAATCTTTTTCACCCCTCCTTTCATTAGCTTAGCCTTGGTTTTTATCTGGAACCCCCAGGTGTTCTCAGCTGAAGGGTCCTGCCCTACACTCTGTGGCCCGGGCTGCAGAGACGCCAGCCACTGGCTGCTGTTGGTGGCCATCAGTCCCAGGATGTTCCCTCGCTGCAGGCAGCCACGCCTCACAGCTCTAAATACTGCAGAACAAAAGGAACACCTGCTCTTCACACGCGACCAAGTGTGACTTAAAACAAAGTCAGCACAAAAGGTAGGACCGCTTATAAAAACAGAATACAAATGCCAAACAAATAGGGAGGTTTTGCTGTGGGCCTCTGTTGGCCGTGGCACAGTGTGCCATTGTGTTTGTTGGTTGAACAAACGCATTAAGCAGGCTTGTTTGTCAAGAGGCCTATTTTGGTACGTGCCCAGCAGTCTGCCCCTAAAGCACACACCTCTGTGATGACAATCACACTGACACCACTCAGACCCTGTTGGTGTTTTAGTCCAGAGCAGCTGGCTCGGCGTGGCTGGACGGCAGGACGTTGTGTTGGTGATGCTGGGCTCTCTGATCAACGGTTCAAGTACTTCCTCCCGTGGCTTCTCATTTCCTGCCCGGTCCCGGTCCAGAGCCGGCGCTCAGCGGCCGTCTCCATGGTAACAGGACCGCAGTGTGGAAGAGAAACACATGAGAAACCTGCTGGATGTTGAGCTGGATGAGCTGGACCGTACACAGCGAAGGATGCATATCTTATATTATGCATATTAAAAGATTGTTATTTACTGTGCAAAAAAGACCCTCAAACACATTTTACTCCAACTGAAATGTGTTGATTTAATTCCTTATTTAATTAAGTATTTCATATGGGTTTCATGACATATATATCCTCATGTTGGAATACATCACTTTGTAAACTGCAGAATATCTGTTGCCTTTATTTTATTTTACGTAAAATAAGTCATTCATTTAGCGGCGATTTATATTTCATCTCCAGTCTTTCCACCC
>JAXIVH010000021.1:1480775-1492737 GCA_036785325.1 Urophycis tenuis
GATTTAATGTTAATCTGTGTGTTATGAAGGTAGTGTTGTACACAGGGGTATTTCGCCATGGTTACCCTTGCATTTCATTTATTACAATCAGTGCATTGCTTATTGCTTTCTTCATTACGGTCAGTAATTACTGCTGCTAAACAGCCTTCAGTCCCTTCCTCTTCCTCTTCCTCTGCACCAGTCCTGCAGTCAGCCCTGCTGGGTCCTGGTTCTGCTGCAGGCCCAGCCGTGTCTGGTGAGCAGATACCAGAACCAGAGAGAGCTCTTTCCAGATCAACGTGCATGGATATCACATTGGTAAGAGACGTAATCACATGCCCGATTAGTCCAACAGGAAGTGGACTGCTGTCAGCTCACGTCATGTCAGACAGGCAGAGCTCACGTCATGTGAGACAGGCAGAGCTCACGTCATGTCAGACAGGTAGAGCTCACATCATGTCAGACAGGTAGAGCTCACGTCATGTGAGACAGGTAGAGCTCACATCATGTCAGACAGGTAGAGCTCACGTCATGTGAGACAGGTAGAGCTCACATCATGTCAGACAGACAGAGCTCACGTCATGTGAGACAGGCAGAGCTCACGTCATGTCAGACAGGCAGAGCTCACGTCATGTCACACAGGTAGAGCTCACGTCATGTTAGACAGGTAGAGCTCACGTCATGTCACACAGGCAGAGTTCACGTCATGTCACACAGGTAGAGCTCACAATGTGAGACAGGCAGAGCTCACGTCATGTCACACAGGCAGAGTTCACGTCATGTGAGACAGGTAGAGCTCACATCATGTCAGACAGGCAGAGCTCACGTCATGTGAGACAGGTAGAGCTCACATCATGTCAGACAGGCAGAGCTCACGTCATGTGAGACAGGCAGAGCTCACGTCATGTCAGACAGACAGAGCTCACGTCATGTGAGACAGGTAGAGCTCACATCATGTCAGACAGGTAGAGCTCACGTCATGTGAGACAGGTAGAGCTCACATCATGTCAGACAGGCAGAGCTCACGTCATGTGAGACAGGTAGAGCTCACGTCATGTCAGACAGGTAGAGCAGCTTCTGGGTCTCCAACAATGCTGAGCAGGACACAACATCACGCCCTACTTTTGGAATCTGAAGTCTTCAAAACCAACTGGTCAGTGCACAGCAGCATATGTTGTGTTTTCCAACGAAGCAAGGCAGGGTTTTGAGTAAAATCACAATGGCTTGATCCTTCATCCCTTTTCTCTTCCAACTCCTTTTCCATTAGAGCTCATCAAGTAACTGACTTGGTTTCTAATCAGCAGACCAATTAAACAAGATCTCAAAATATCTCCAATAGCCAGCCTGTGATGATACATGAGATACTTATCCTGATCAACTCTAACATTTACAACGTGTATTCATGAATATCATAGATATATTGTAACAAACAGACACATAAACACACACTCGCATAAACAAGAGCGCGATAGAGTGCAATCACATGACCTCTACGAAGCTGTATGACTTGAACATGGTCCTCAGGGTTGATATGAAAATGGTCCTCAGGGCTGATATGAAGCAGCTTCAGTTGAAGAACAATATTGTTCCTCCTTAATCCCACAACTCCCTCTCTCCTTCTGCCTACAGAGAGAACCAGAAGCTCTGCCAACAACAGCAGTCTCTCTCCCTCTCTCTCTCTCCCTCTCTCTCTCTCTCTCTCTCTCTTCTCTCTCTCTCCCCTCTCTCTCTCTCTCTCTCTCTCTCTCTCTCTCTCTCTCTCTCTCTCTCTCCCTCTCTCTCTCTCTCTCTCTCTCTCTCTCTCTCTCTCTCTCTCTCTCTCTCTCTCTCTCCCCCTGTTATACCCTGCTATCCAGAGGGCTCAGGTTGACCCTGGTTGAGTCCATGTGACAGGTGTTTTGGTAAAGACGTCCCGTGAGACAGATTATCTGAGCATGTGAAGAAGACAGACCACTGGTCCTTTTAGTTCTCATCATTGTTAAAGCAGCCTGGCAGCACTCTGAGTGAAGTGGGAGAGAATATCTGTGTTCTGCTTGTTCATCAATGTGTAAGGCTGCATTCCCTTGGATGACCCACCTGAAAACTATTAAATCATTTATCATAGAATATTTTTAAAGGGCCAGGATCTACAAAGTCCAATGCGATGATGGCAGCAATAGATTACAGTTGAAAATCTGCAGAGTGTTTAGACATTTTACAAACACAGACCACCTGATTTGTGTTTGCTATTTAAACACGTTCGTTTTGGGCCATTCTGTATGCTAAGAGTCACATTCTCCGGGTGAAAACAGCCTTTTTCCTTCATTCCTGTGGTTGGAAGTGCTTGGCACTGTTCAATGGAGCATTTTACCATGAATGATGATGGCTACATCTATAGCTGGTAGTAAGACACACTGTTCCCTTCAGCCAGAGAACCTTAAGAACCCCAGGAGAACATTTCCCCTTGATTTGAAGAAGTCAGTTATTTGGAAAGTTCCCACAGGAAGGTCAATAATTCGCTGGTGTGATGAGGGCATCTCCACGGCCCTGGTGGACTTGAGTCCTGGAGCTCCGGGCTTTCAGCCTCCGGGCCAGGAGGGAGGAGAAGGAGTGGCCATGCTCTGCTCCTCGCTGCTCATTTGCTCCCCTAAAGAGAACGGACATGGAGAGCGAGAGACGAGGTGGGCTCCTCCAGCAGGAGGCTCTGATGGAAGCTGCACTCAGCTTCTCTCCCTTTGGAGTCTTACCTCTGAGTTTCTACACCACCCAATCTAAATATAATAAATAATATAATAATAATAAATAATGTTCTCATGTTGTCCTTGATTAGCGTTTGAATTAATTAGCTCGGTTCCACGTTAAGGAGACTTGTTTACATAAATCCATGCCTTTCTTTCCCAAAACCAACACAGGAGTTTGAAGAGATTGAGATCCTCTGAATTCTGGGGAGAGATGCTACATCTAGACCTTCAATAAACAAGACCTTCATCAGCATCGTCCTGTGTGACAGTGATGCTGTCGTCCCGGGCAACGCCGTCATGCAGCGGAGTCTCCTGTGTGTTCGCTGTGGCTTTGGAGAGAACCCCGACACCACCTGCAGAACACACACGCACACACGCACACACACACACACACACACACACACACACACACACACACACACACACACACAGACACACGCACACACACACACACACACACACACACACGCACACACAGACACACGCACGCACGCACGCACACACGCACGCACGCACGCACGCACCCACACACACACACACGCACACACAGACACACGCACGCACGCACCCACACACACACACACACACGCACACACACACACACACACACACACGCCTCTTCTCCCACCTATCCTCCCCCTCCTCTTCCTCCCTGCTCCATCTCGGGGAGCCTCTCTGGACCAGCTGGCCTTCGTCTTCCCTCTCCAGGGTCCCCCCAGCCCGCCAGCAGCTCGCTCAGGGAAGTCCAACACTGTTCTGAGAAAAGGAGCTGCTGCTCTCAGTACCAGAGCCCAGTGTAGCACACACTGCTGCCCCATTACACACACACACACACACACACACACACACACAGACACTGCTGCCCCATTACACACACAGACACACACACACACACACACACACTGCTGCCCCATTACACACACACACACACACACACACACACACACACACTGCTGCCCCATTACACACACACACACACACACACACACACACACACACTGCTGCCCCATTACACACACACACACACACACACACACACACACACACACACACACACTGCTGCCCCATTACACACACACACACACACACACACACACACACACACACACACACTGCTGCCCCATTACACACACACACACACACACACACACACACACACACACACACACACACACTGCTGCCCCATTACACACACACACACACACACACACACACACTGCTGCCCCATTACACACACACACACACACACGTCTCTGGAGGGTTGTAAAGGCCACGTCGTCACACTCAAACCCCCTCATGTTCACTCACTGGGCTTCCAGGCTCTGGAAGACCAGCAAGCATGCAGGCAGACAGACAGGCAGGCAGACAGGCAGGCAGGCAGACATGCAGACCCATCAGGTAGGGAGACAGACGGGCGTGCAGTTGCATATTGTAATTGCCTGTCATGATCTGTCATTCTTGTTCTCTGCCACAAGCAAAACCACAACAAGCACTCACACTCTGTCCCCGCTCACACACAAGTGTTGTGTTGTGTTGTGAGTGTTGTGTTATGTTGTGTTGTGTTGTGTTGTGAGTGGTGTGTTGTGTTGTGTTGTGTTGTGTTGTGTTGTGAGTGTTGTGTTGTGTTGTGTTGTGTTGTGTTGTGAGTGTTGTGTTGTGTTGTGTTGTGTTGTGAGTGTTGTGTTATGTTGTGTTGTGTTGTGTTGTGAGTGTTGTGTTGTGTTGTGAGTGTTGTGTTGTGTTGTGTTGTGTTCTGGGTGTTGTGTTATGTTGTGTTGTGTTGTGTTGTGTTGTGAGTGTTGTGTTGTGTTGTGAGTGTTATGTTGTGTTGTGTTGTGTTGTGTTGTGTTGTGAGTGTTGTGTTGTGTTGTGTTGTGTTGTGTTGTGTTGTGTTGTGAGTGTTGTGTTGTGTTGTGTTGTGTTGACACTGTGGGAGTCTGTAGCTCTCACACAGCGTGGGATCACAGTCCCGTGCTCAGCATTTGTCAGTGAAGTCATGTATCACAGTTCCAGGAACAGGACATGTTATCCTGGTGTAGCAGCCCCCCCGCGGTGTGACCAGAGTGCCTCACTGTCTTCCACGCCAAGCCATGCTTACACGTGTGCTGCAGTGCATTGTGGCTTTTGTGTTGCTTTATTACTTTGTGAAACCATACGAAAATTCCTCCTATCAAATCAGTTGCTGGCGAGTGATCCAAACTCACGTCTGCTGAAGGAAAGCTTCTGTTGTCTCCTCATGGGCTAGGGGGAAATATGTACGAGGTTGAACCTTTTGGTTTTATCAGCCAGCCTCCTACCTGCTGGGCAAACACACACCTGGACCCAGCAGGAGAAACCTTTAGTCATCCTTTTGTCCCAGGAACCTGCTGTGGGGGGCTCAGGGTCCACACACACACACACACACACACACACACACGTGGACACACCCACACCCACACACACCCACACCCACCCACGTGCTGTGTTTGTCCCCTCTTGCGTGTTGGCAGCAGACTCTGGACTTTGCGTCCCCAGAGCGGTCGTCTCCCCGTTGGAAGCAGAGCGTCCAGGACGGCAACAATGGCCCCTCATAAAGGAGGGAAACACATGAGTGTGTGGGTCCTGGGGCCTCATAAACGCTGGCGCTGGGCTCCTCGTTATGGGGCCATAAACACCTCTCACCTGAAGGACAGCAGGGAGGAACTGCACTCACACTGGCATCCAGATTGTGTTTATTCTACTTTATTACTGCTGAGAAGATAGCAGCACCGCAGAACAATGATCTGTATTCAGCGTCAGGGAATCAAGTGGACGGTTCTGACTGGCTCACTTGTTTTCGGTTGACTGAGTCTGCGGGGCTTCAGTTAAGTCCTCACAAGACACTTCTTCTTTTTCCCAGGAGTGCTGAAGAGGGAGGGGGGGGGGGGGGGGGGGGGGGGAGGAAGGAGGGAGGTGTGGGAGCAAACATCCCTCAACAAACCGCCTCCACTCCGTTAGATCCTCAACGTTTTCCCAGCCCTCATTTGTCTCCTGTCCTCCCTCAGACAGACCACCCTGGTGCACCTGAGGAGCCAGCCCGCCTCCCCCTAAATCCTTCTCCCCCTCCCCCTCCTCCCCCATCTCCTCCTCTTCTTTAGCATAAGCAAACAGCAGGAGCCTGTACGCTTGGTGGACACTTCCTCTTCAGAGAACAGGTTGTGGTCGCCACGGCGATATGGATCTCCAGAATGTTTGGTTTGGAGGCTGGTTGTTATGGGACCGTTGTTATGGGACCGTTGTTATGGGACCGGCCCAGCGTGTCCTGCTGGGGGGTCTGCTCTGCTCAGGGTGGTGGAGGTGGAGACAGAGGTCTCAGAGCTGGAAGCTGGACGTGAAGGACTGCTGCTCCTACACATAGTCACACTTATTCACATTTCCTTCATTCCCCTCCTATTTTTATTCATTACGAAATAGGATCATTACTAGAATGAAGGGAATACATATTCATATCATATTCATACACTTGATTCATATTTAAAGCTGTTAATACAGTGATAGAAAAGACGTTTGTTCATTTACATTTCGTGTTGCTGAGCTTGAATACGTCAGCCAGCTGTACAGCTGCAGTCAACGTGGAGGAGTCACGCTCAGGTGGTAATGACATGCTGTGGTAATTGTTCCACACTTCAGAAGGATTTAAAGCAGCCCAGAGCACATCACACCTGCTGATCAGGCAGACCAGAGGCTGCCAGTGCATCTGAATAATCTTGTCTGTGTGTGTGTGTGTGTGTGTGTGTGTGTGTGTGTGTGTGTGTGTGTGTGTGTGTGTGTGTATTGTGTAATCATACTTGTAATCAAATATTTCTTGGAAAATGAGTAATACCAGGGGGAAACTGCAGGCAGACTCCGCACCGAACAGTCAAACGCCGACATAACTGCCACATGACGCTCCTTCTCTTCCTGCTAGGTGTTACCCTGCTGCCCGGGGCATCAGTCAGTCAGCCAGTCATTTTTCACTGTTTGTCTGCGAGGGAAGCCATTAACATGCCTGCGCTCTCACGCTAGCTGCTGGCAGCCTGAGTCAGCTTCAGCACCAGAGGTCGGGCCGCTGCGTTCCCCTGGAAAACATCAGACAGCAGGCTGAAGCTGCTGCATAAGCTCCGCCCCCGCGGCGTGGTCCTTGCTCACCTCCCCGAGGCCAGTGGAGTTTCTTCTTGACCTCTTGGTGCCCACGCTGCAGACCAGCTGTCTGCAGGAGGGCCTGCTCACTGCCGTCAGCCAGACATTTGAATTATTATCCTTATTATCGTCCTGAAGGTTTGAAACCCAGAACCTTTGGTCTGGGAGTCCAACAGGACCATAGTCACTCTGCCAGAGACCCCCGTGGCCGGTCGCACGGCGGAGACAACATGGTATAAACGATTGACGTGTTGGAAATAAGGAGACTAGTCTACATGCAAATCTCCAGACGGAGAGCATAAGTACACAGTTGTTTTGGAGCGGTCCGGAGGAACCCTGCAGATACCGGCCGCTCTGGGAGGGAAACACATCTCTTGAGGCTGGAGTCCTGTGGTTTGTGCCCTAATGACAGGGAATAACAATCCAGGCGTGTGGCCAGGCGGTGTGGTGTGGAGGGGAACCATGTGACCCTGAGCGGCAGTGCTGTGATTGGTGGATGAGTCAGAGTGGGAGGAGTCTCCGTGGTTCACCCAGCTCTGTTAAAGCGAGACGATGCGTTTCTAGTTCATCCGGCTTGTTCTCTGTGGCTCCACCTTGGCTTGGTAGAGATTTGTGTGGCGCATGGTTTATTCTGTCAAATGTATTTCCAACCGATACGTTTTGCTCATCGCCATGTACCCGGAAACACAACACAAAAAATAACTGTTTTCCTCTTTCTTCTGTTTTGAGTTGGCAGAGTCCATCCTTATGATTAGTTTGATCAGCATACCTTCTATCTAAAAGCCTTGTTGAGCAATTAATTTATTTATTTCATCGTCAAGGTGGTAGAAGTCAACAAACCAGATGTTAGATTCAAACAAGATGTTAGAATCCTGAGAAGGTCCTCTGTACACTCGGTGTCAGACCAGAGAGAAGATGTTCCCTCTGCACTCCTCTGCTCAGTCCTCATGTCAGACCCAACAGCAGAGAGAAGATGTTCCCTCTGCACTCCTCTGCTCAGTCCTCATGTCAGACCCTCCCAACAGGCAGAGAGAAGATGTGGCTGACCTGGGACCAGTCTAGTCTGCCAGAGCAAATAAAACATGAGCTTTCAGATTCATCTGGTTCCCAGACTAGAAACGTACGACGTCAAAGATAAGAATCTATATGCTGATCAAAGAGATTTCCGCCTGCCTAATCCTCTTAAGCTTTAAGTATCAGAAGTTCTCAGCATGTAATAGGCCTTCACATTAACAAAGCTCAGAAAAGATGATTGCAATTATAAGATAAACATTAAAATGTAATATTTACTCCCAAAGCGACGTCAATTCAGAGACAAGTCATGAAAGAAACAGTTGGGGCCATGTTGCCCCAAGATGGCTACAGGTAGACTGTGGATATGGGGGATCAAACCCAGTACCTTTTGGCTTGGGGTCAGAGACCCGCGAGCCAGCCACTGCACTTGCTTGGCTTGCCCCTCATTCCTGCTCCGTGCCATAACACATGTAGGTTGAATTCAGCTCAGACTTCACTGAGCGAGTTGACGTGCGGCTGAGTCCCTGAGCTGCTGTCTGAGGCGCTGCAGCTGACTCTGTTGTTCTTTTGTGGAGCAGAGCGTGGCAGGCAGCACTCTGAGGCCTACCCTGTCAATACCGAGAGAGGCTGTGGGAACACTGTCTCCGCACGGCGCTCTGGAGGAACGGCAACACTGCAGCCTCTTCCTGCCTTCTTGTTGTTGTTGCCTAGTTGTTTGTTCCTCAGCATTCTCCTGTTTGTTACGTTATGTAATTTATTTTACATTTGAACACGACTTAGAACAGGAGGCTGTTGATACTTGCAGCAGACCCTGTGTAGACAGGTTGTGTTTATTACAGAGTGCCTCAATGCTACGTGGTGTGCATACACCATGTTACCGTGGAGCCCCATGCTGAGTGCTGCAGCTCCACCCTCCCGTCGGAGCCCCATGCTGAGTGGCTGCAGCTCCACCCTCCCGTTGGAGCCCCCATGCTGAGTGGCTGCAGCTCCACCTCCCATGTGGTGGAGCCATGCTGAGTGGTGCAGCTCACCCTCCCATGTGGTGGAGCCCCATGCTGAGTGGCTGCAGCTCCACCCTCCATGTGGTGGAGCCCCATGCTGAGTGGCTGCAGCTCCACCCTCCCATGTGGTGGAGATCTCTCAGTACCGGCCTGGCAGGGCTGTGCGCGGCGCCAACCTGTCCTCAGCATACTGAGCGTCTTTGTTTCTGTGGCTGCTTGTTGTGTTTCCCGGCGTGAGGAAGGACAATAGACTCTTTCACCGGCCCGGTTCTGACTGTCACACCTTCAGAGGAGCCGACTGCTGTCTTCCTGCTGGAGACTGGCCGAGGGGGAGACTCAGTCGGAGTCATTGACACATGAAATGCGTGTATCAAAATATGTCCCAAGGTGTGGGGTGAATCTCGGCGGTGGACTCGAACCCGAGGAGTTCTGCCGGTGAGGACACGCGCTGGTCCCCGCGGTGACGGCGAGCAGGCAGCGGGACGCGGACCCCTCATCTCTCAGCCATTGCTTCATAGTCCTCGTCAAACGGCCATTGTCTCCGCAGACAGATTATGTTGGAAGGCCTGGCCGGCCGGCCGAGCACACGGCCTGCGCAACAATAGCTAACTTGTTGTCGGCACGACAACGCTCACGTTCCCCCGCTGCCCGGGCCACGCAACAGGCCCACCAGGGGCCCGCCCCTTGGGCCGGACCCGCCTGCATAATGCCCTCCGTGTCGGGGGCTGCTAATTGGGCCGGGGGGGGGGGTTATGGCCAGAGACACAACAACATAGGGGATTGAAATAATGGACTCTCCTGTGCTACAATGAAATGACTCAGCCCAGACCTCAGAGTTGGTCCTGGAGAGTCCGATGATGAGCTCAAGTCTGGGTGAGCTGTGCGCTTCTCACGGAAGCTCCTTGTTCCCTTCAGCTGACAAACAAGAAGACGAGAACAACACGAGACATGATCGCAGTGCGGTTGCGCTCGCCACTCACCACAGCACCACACAAAACAATAGGCCGGAGGGCAGCCAAGTCCTGTCTGTGTGTCAGCGTGTGTGTGTGCCTGCCTACCTGTCTATCTGCCTTTCTGTCCACATGTCTACTTGCCACCTACCTGTCTATCTGTCCATCCACCGTTCTGTCCACCTGTCTGCTTGCCTGCGTGCCTGTCTGTCCCCCCGTGTGTGTGTGTGGTGTGTTCTTGTTGTTGTGAGACAGTCTCCTACCCTCACATCTTCATTAGCTGGGATTGGAATCACATGTGCAGCGAGCAGCGCTCTGCCAGCCGCGAGGCAGCCGCGCTGGGCCACGCCGGCTCACTGGACCATCGCCGGCTCACTGGACCCACGCCGGCCCGCTGGTACCAACGTCTGGCGGCTGCGGCCGGCACTCGCCGGGCGCCCCGGTGTGCGTGACTGGGCGTGGCGTCGCTCGCCGTGCTGGAGTCCGCGCCTCCATCGCCTCTCCTTTTATTGCCTCGTTGTGGAAAACATGTGGCGGGTCACGGCCGCTCACACGCTGCAGCAGCTCCCATGTTGCTGGCCATCCCCGGGGTGTGTTCTCCATGTTCTCATGGCTGGCCGTCCCCGGGGGTGTGTTCTCCATGTTCTCATGGCTGGCCGTCCCCGGGATGTGTTCTCCATGTTCTTCTGGCTGGCCGTCCCCGGGATGTGTTCTCCCATGTTCTTCTGGCTGGCCGTCCCCGGGATGTGTTCTCCATGTTCTTCTGGCTGGCCGTCCCCCGGGATGTGTTCTCCATGTTCTCATGGCTGGCCGTCCCCGGGATGCGTTCTCCATGTTCTCTTGGCTGGCCGTCCCCGGGATGTGTTCTCCATGTTCTTCTGGCTGGCCGTCCCCGGGATGTGTTCTCCATGTTCTCATGGCTGGCCGTCCCCGGGGATGCGTTCTCCATGTTCTCTTGGCTGGCCGTCCCCGGGGTGTGTTCTCCATGTTCTCATGGCTGCCGTCCCCGGGATGTGTTCTCCATGTTCGGGATGTGTTCTCCATGTCTTCTTCTGGCTGGCAGCCCCTGGCGAGCAGCTAATGGATCCAACTGTGGTGAAGCGGAGGCTTCTAAAGCTTCTCCGCCCTGCTAGGAAGACACTGCTGGTGGAAGTGGAACGTTGTTGTGAAACCCAGCAGTAATGAGTTGAAGCACTTTTTATTATCACAGCTTAAAATCACTGTACACGTCTATGCAGGATTATTTGTAATGTTGTGTTTATTCTTTATTATTTGCTGTTCGGCTCTTGGCATCCTGTCAGTTTGTCCTGAGATGCTCCAAGTCAGGTGGACTCCACCTCTCTCTACCTCCACCTATCTTTACCTCCACCTCTCTGTAACCTCCACCTCTCTCTACCTCCACCTATCTTTACCTCCACCTCTCTGTAACCTCCACCTCTCTAGAACCTCCACCTCTCTTTACCTCCACCTCTCTGTAACCTCAATCTCTCTTACCTCCACCTCTCTGTAACCTCCACCTCTCTTACCTCCACCTCTCTGTAACCTCCACCTCTCCGTAACCTCCACCTCTCTGGAAACCTCCACCTCTCCTTCTACCTCCACCTCTCTGTAACCTCCACCCTCTACCCTCCACTATCTTTACCTCCACCTCTCTGTAACCTCCACCTCTCTAGAACCTCCACCTCTTTACCTCCACCTCTCTGTAACCTCAATCTCTCTTTACCTCCACCTCTCTGTAACCTCCACCTCTCTTTACCTCCACCTCTCTTTACCTCCACCTGTCTTTACCTCCACCTCTCTGTAACCTCCACCTCTCTTTACCTCCACCTCTCTGTAACCTCCACCTCTCTGTAACCTCAACCTCTCTGAGTTCTGGATGTGCCAGGCTGATATGGAGGCACAGAACCCAGAAGTTATTTAGCTTAAAACCATATAGTTGTGTGCAAAAATCAAGTTAACCACAGCAAAGTGAAATACTGCAACAACAGAGTGCATTGCATCAGCTTGTTCCTTTAACTGCAAGCTGAATGCAAAATTTCTGCATCCACATTGGTTAAGAATAACTGGAAACTGTGTGATTTGTGTGCAAAGTGCTTCAAGTCTGTCACCCTGAGTGACAGAGAGGAACAACCCAGGTAGAGAGAGGCAGAGAGGCAGAGAG
>JAXIVH010000021.1:1497937-1500437 GCA_036785325.1 Urophycis tenuis
CGGTATTGTCAGACCAGTCCAGTTTGTTGTTTAGGTGCACCCCAAGGAACTTGCAGGTATCCACCATCTCCACCTCTTCCCCCTTTATGGAAACCGGTAATGGGGGACTCTTCCTGCGTCTGAACAGCCACAGCCTCACGTGATTGGTCAGGTGATGTCAGTCGACCTCCTGCTGAACTCCCTTCTAAAGTTCTTCACCACGTGTTGAGAACGTTAAGTCATTAGAGTGTTCTCATGGCCGCTAGGGGGCGCTGCGGTGTCCTAAGAGCAGAATGAGTCTCCCAGACCAGTCGTCTGTACTGCGATCAATACACAGCGTTTATTGGATGTTATTCATTGACTTGAATGGATCACTATCAGTAGAGCATAGACTGGGAACCTTGACGTGTTATAAGTCTGGTTTTTGAGGCTGCTCAGTGCATCATGGGATGTTCTACTCTACCTTGATGTGAAGCCCTGACAGAGTTGAGCAGCCTGCTGTGACTCCAAAACAAGCCAACATGTACCTGAAGCTAGCGAATCCAAACATTGCTCTGTGTCTCATGAGTTGCAAACACACCAACGTTTCCGCATGAAGACGAATCATTGAATGACTCATTAATAAACGATGAGGCCCTCCCAGTCCTGCCCTCTGCTCCTGTAGGCTACTTGGCAGGCATGGTGACGTCATCATGCCCTCACGTAGCCCGTCTGCTAAAACGGGATTTGGCCTGCAGGTGTGCATCTACAAGTTATTCATTTTGTTTGAAATTCAATTAAAACTGTAATTGAACATCTTTGCATTTGCAAGAGATTCAACGTTCTTTCTGATACAAAGCGCTCGACACGAGGCTGCTTAGTGGACGGTGTATTTTACAGCAGCCACCAGGTGGCACTGTGGGGCTGTGGGACGAGGCCTCTGCAGCTGGAGGCCCTTTCAGGAGCGTCCCCTGTGTTCTCTGGAGTAATGGATTATGATTGGCACCATTATCTCCTTATTGCTCCCATTGCTAACTCATCTCTGTTTGAAGTTCAAAGGGACCCCATGCCTCTGTGTTGACCGACTCTGATAACGCCATGTGAACCTCAATAAAACTCAACCGCTGACATCGTGTCCCTAAAACTAATCACGGCACCAAGTGAAACAGACTTCTCTGTGTTGTAATACTGGTCTGACTGCTGCAGCGAGCCTGAGTGTGCTTTGATTTCCAGAAAAACAGAGAAAGTACGACAGCAAGTGAGAGGGTGAAGTCACCATGGCACTAAACCAGTTTGGTTGCCTTCGTCTGAATTTAGAACAGAGTTTTGTACCCAGCAACACATGGAAACCTGGCAAGGCCCCTAGCTCTCTGTTGGCCCCTGGCCAGTTCTCTGTCTGAACTTTAGACATCATGGAACTATGGAGAATTGCCTTGAATGAAGGAGAGAATAAGAGAGAGAGAGAGAGAAGGCTGAGGGGCGGGAGAGAGTGAGAGAGTGAGACGCAGGTGACATGATCACACAGCAGGTGGTGAGGCTTATGATTGGGTGACAGTCGTGCCGTTCATTTTATGCTCTCATAATTCAGTTCCCACAGTTTCACTCTGTGTGTGTGTGTGTGTGTGTGTGCGTGTGCGTGTGCGCGCGTGCGCTTGCGTGCAGCGTCAGTGCACGTGTTTCCAAGTCTGTGCGTCTTGTTTTCTACCTGCATGCGTGGGCTAGCTACGCTAGGCCAAGCATGCTGTTTGTAGCTTTATGAACATTCATGTGGAGTGAGAGCAGTCCTGGGCAGCAGAACAGAACCAGCCCGCTCTCCTATAGAGCACACGTTGGGCTCTTAGTTCCAGTGAAGCCTCTTGTGTTGGTGAGAATGTTTAGCAGTTTTTTCCTCCAATACCGCGGGTGAATTCTGACGTTAAAGACTGAAAGCTACAGATGGAGCTGTAGGGTGTGCCTCCGGACATTTAGAACACACGACAACAAGAATATAAGAATAAGCACAAGCATCAACACTATGCAAATATATAGTCCCCTAATGATCCCTAGTGCTGCTGTTTTGTTGAGGTAGGGTGGGATGCAGAAAGATTTCATTTCGAGGATGGAGGGAAACCACTCAATCCTGAAGTCCTAAGTATGCACATTCCAAGCCGCCATCTTGGTGTGTCTTCTCCAACAGTTCTAGAATAACCCAGCAGCTCGCTGTTCTCTGTCATTGTAAAAGCACCAAGATGGCGGTGTAGAGTGCTCAGGTTCAAGGGTGCTGAGCCTGCTGTACACGATGCCACCTCCACCTCACAGGAAAACACAGCCTTCCTGAGAGTGTCACGTTTGTTGTTGTATGTTGTCGCTGTTTAGGAAACTCCATCTTGCCTTGTTGACTGTGATGCAGTCGTGAGATATCCATTCCAACTCACAGAGCGCCTGGCCCTAATATAATATACATGTAGTGTTGGCTATCTGTCACAATCCATTCATGATGGATAATCCTTGCAATGTGTGTGTGAGTGTGCATGATGTACGATGCAAGGCAGTACACACACAC
>JAXIVH010000021.1:1505437-1512937 GCA_036785325.1 Urophycis tenuis
GCATTCTGAAACACGATCAATGTGCTGCTGACCGCGTCGTCTGCCTGACAGGCAGAGTCCACACCTCAGGGCCCCGCGCCGAGTATACAGTTTACCTCAGGAGGGAGGGGCACGCGCTCACATCAAAGCAGAGGCAACGCACGCACACACACACACACAGTCACAGTCACACTCACACACACACACACACACACACACACACACACAGACACACGGTCACACACACATACACACACACACTGTCTCACACACACACTGTCTCACACACACACACACACACACGGTCACACACACACACACACACACACTCACACACACACTGTCTCACACACACACTGTCTCACACACACACACACACACGGTCACACACACACACACGCACGCGGTCACACGCACACACGCGCGCACGCACGCACACACACGGTCACACACACACACACGCACGCGGTCACACGCACGCGGTCACACACACGCACGCGGTCACACACACACACACACACACACGCACGTGGTCACACGCACACACACACACACACACACACACACGGTCACACACACACACACACACACACACACACACACACACACACACAGACACACACACGGTCACACCCCTGGGTATACGACAGCATCACTGTAGGTGGGCCAGCTGTCTCCACCGAGGCGAGCAGCCCCACCACACGGCCGCCTCGCACCCCTCTTCAGCCCTCGTCTCCTTTTAGTGTTGTGGTCCGGCCCACCAGACGGATTCATAAATAAACGGTCTCTGCCCCCCGTCCCGGGACGGGGTCTCTGCCCCCCGCCCCGGGACCTGTTCACGCTGCGGGTCGCTGCTGCTCTGGACTGCTGGAGCCTCTCTGGGCTCAGGTGGCCCTGCACTCGCCATAGCAACGCTCAGCCTACGTCCTGGAGCCTAGCATAGCCTAGCCTAGCCTAGCATAGCCTAGCCTAGAATAGATTGCCCTGTCCTAGCGTACCTTGATCCCGTCTTGATTCCTTACCGAGCCTGTCCTAGCTTTTCCTAGGCTGGCCTGGGCTGCACCTAGCCTATTCAATGCCACCTCGTACCAGCCTATAGTCTAGCCTATAGCCTAGCCTAACCTTGTGCTAACTACACCTTGTACTAACTTCTGAAGCGGTTCTTCAAGAGATTAGGTTGCTGATAAGTTTTATGAGGTCTGGATTCGGTTTTCTCCTTAGAGAGTCAGTCTGTCGGTTCTCCTGTCTTCTTCTGCAGGTGAACTCTAATGCATTCCCCATGCGCTGATACATTAGTGGGTAACCTAACTAAGTTAACTTTTGGTGGAGGACAGTTGTACGTTGATGCTGCTCCTCAGTGTGTGCTGTGCTGCTCACCTCCTTGGGCTCTGGGGGAAAGAAAGGCCTTCACAAGAACGACTGGACAAGGAGATGTATTCACTATTTGTTTGGTTCATTTACATGAAGTGGATGTGATCCTCTGGTGTGAAGGAGCCAGAACTTATTCCTGCTGCCTGGACCGTCCGGCCGGTGCTCTGCTGTTTGTTTAACTGGTAGCTGATGATTCAGACGGCCTAGAGCAGTGAGTGGCCCCTGGACTCTGTGCGGTACTGGCCGCCGGCGTAACCAGGCTGATTCACGGCCCCTGATTGGACCCCAGGCTGATTCACGGCCCCTGATTGGACACCAGGCTGATCCTCGGCCCCTGATTGGACACCAGGCTGATCCTCTGCCCCTGATTGGACCCCAGGCTGATTCACGGCCCCTGATTGGACACCAGGCTGATTCACGGCCCCTGATTGGACCCCAGGCTGATCCTCGGCCCCTGATTGGACACCAGGCTGATCCTCGGCCCCTGATTGGACACCAGGGCCACCATCATGTCTGCTAGCACGGGTGGTCTGTGCAGTGTGGGATTTTTGTTAATTTTCAGTATTTGTTAGATTCTTGAACTGTTTTTAGATTATAAAAAAATAATAATTAAATACTGCGATGGAATTCTTTTAAATGTTTCTTGTAAAATCGGGTCTTGAAATAGGGGCCTCAGTGAGTCTTACCTGTATAAATAAAGGTTGAGTCACTCAGAATCTGCTTTTCATTTGAAAGTACAAGCTGTTTACCCTTCTGAAGGATAGAACATACATGGATTGAATTGCCGATACATGAACATGTTGTGGTTTGATGAAACAAACCATCCATCTTTAACTATCTCTGCTAAGTTCTGTACATCGTGTGCGGGCGGTGGATTCTGAGAGTGCTCCCCAGCCCTCCAGGGTGAAGGGGACCCCCGGACCCCCGGACCCCCGGCCCCCTGGACCCCCAGACCCCCAGACCCCCGGACCCCCGGCCCAGCGACGGCTCCAGCAGCATCAGGACGGTGGGGGGTGCAGGTCCCCTCTGGCCGGTGGGGAGGAGGAGGTCTGACTCCACCAGAGGCTCTCTGATGGCCTCATACTGAGGGCCATAGTTATTTGGCATATGCAAATCAAAACATGTGTTCACCAAATGTGGGTATGGAGAGCTCAGAGCATTGTGAGAGCAGACACCCGAACGGCTTGGTGTTTTCTGATGCTAAACATGGCTGACAATCCTAATAGCATGTTTTTGTTCCTGAGAAATTCTTCTGGATGTCAAAGCTTTTGTGCAAGAGTGTTGGAATTTTATTGTTCCATGTGTCAAATGTGTTCTACATGTATCCCATGAATATAGTCCCATAAAAGTCTATATCTTGAAGCATTTGAAAGCTTTTTTATCGAATAATCCAGTTAGAGCCAATAGAAGAAAATGTTTTATTAGATTAAAGATAGAAATAAAAGCCTTTACATGGTTTTCATTCGATGGCCTCAAACGTTTGCTTTGAACTTCTCCAACATGGGGACATTCGGCCCATGAAGAATTGTGATGCACTGCACTAAATATGTCACAATATTTGCATATGTTGTAAATATGTTAGGATCCCAACAGTCTAGACAGTCGTGTTCGTTTCGCGCCGTCTGTAAAGTACCCTGAGTCTGTCAGCCCAGCAGCGGGCGGGGCTTCACCAGGCCAGCCTGCTCGTCTGATGGCCTGCTAATTGTTTGGAGGTGGCCAGGTGGGCGGGGCTTCACCTGGCCAGCCTGCTCGTCTGATGGCCTGCTAATTGTTTGGAGGTGGCCAGGTGGGCGGGGCTTCACCTGGCCAGCCTGCTCGTCTGATGGCCTGCTAATTGTTTGGAGGTGGCCAGGTGGGCGGGGCTTCACCAGGCCAGCCTGCTCGTCTGATGGCCTGCTAATTGTTTGGAGGTGGCCAGGTGGGCGGGGCTTCACCCGGCCAGCCTGCTCGTCTGATGGCCTGCTAATTGTTTGGAGGTGGCCAGGTGGGCGGGGCTTCACCAGGCCAGCCTGCTCGTCTGATGGCCTGCTAATTGTTTGGAGGTGGCCAGGTGTCTGCTGGGAGGTCTGCTCAGCAGCAGGTAGACGTACAGACACAGGTGTCCGGGGGCCATAAAGCTACAAGGAGAGTGTTTCTTCATACATGTGAGATGCGTGCTGGGGCTCTTGTGTGTGCCCAGGTTGATGTGTACACATAAGCACACAGAGGCTGTGTGTGTGTGTGTGTGTGTGTGTGTGTGTGTGTGTGTGTGTGTCTCAGATCTAACTGTGTGATACTGTTTTAATGTGAGTGTGTGGTTTCATACATACATGCATGCATACGTTCATGTTTCCGTGGGCTCTTGTTTGTGGTGAGGAGGTGTGTGTACATGTAAGCACATTGACCAGGTGTGTGTGTGTGTGTGTGTGTGTGTGTGGCGGCGGCGTTGGCGTCGGGTGTACAGGTGTGTCCAAAAATGTTGATGTGCCGATGTGTCTCTCTGACACATAGGTGTGTCTCATCTCATACATGCATGTTTGTGTACGGCGGTGTTTGTTCTGGATGGTGTGTGTGTACTGTTTTCCTGCAGATCATCAGTGGCAGAGCAGAGACTGTTGAGTGGCACATGAAAGCCAGTGTTTTTACCACTCAGGGACCTTTTGTGATGCCCCCCCCCACACACACGAACAGCTCCGCCATTGTTAGAGCGAGCAGCTCCACTCGTGACGCTTGTGGTTTTGAATGTGATACACGTGTACGGAAAGGCACGGTCAAATAAACAGCGTGTCGGGTTTCGCTGTCTGTAGCAATCTGTCAGAGAGCGAGGGAGCTCTGCTTTCATGACCTCCTCCTCCTCCTCCTCCTCCTCCTCCTGCTGACACTCCTCCACACCCCACTGCAGTTCCAGGCGGGAATTTCCCGGCCCGGCCTTCAGCGTGGAGCGCCGCTGTCGTCCTTAACCCACTTTGATTCTGTTCAGCCCGCCATGCCGCTCGGCGACATTCCTTTTGTGTTGGGGCGAAGACGAGCTGACGAAGAGCGGGGGGTTTTTTGGGGGGGTGGGGAGCGGGCAAAACAAAATGGAGGCAGAGAGAGAATGAAAGGAAAGGGGTGGAGAGAGAGAGAGAGAGAGAGAGAGAGAGAGAGAGAGAGAGAGAGAGAGAGAGAGAGAGAGAGAGAGAGAGAGAGAGAGAGAGAGAGAGAGAGAGAGAGAGAGAGAGAGAGAGAGAGAGAGAGAGAGAGAGAGAGAGAGAGAGAGAGAGAGAGAGAGAGAGAGAGAGAGAGAGAGGTGTCTTCAGGATGCTTCTTCCTGTGTGTTTTTCAGGCGGCAACACAACCTCACGCCGGTGCCCTCAGGGGGAAGCTCAGCCCCTGAAACCCTATAAGGTGACTTTAACAAGGCAGGGCGTCGGGCGGTGGGCCGTCGGGCGGTGGGCCGGCCCAGCTGCCGTTGTGCAGCTCTAGTATTCCGTTTCACTCGCTATCGTCGGGGAGAATCTGTAATGAGATATAAAGAGCCTGGGCACCACACCTATAAATCCAGGACAGTCATTAAGGCCTGTGTTGGCTTGAGATTCAACACGCCGCCACATCAGCCTCACCGCTGGCACTGTGTGTGTGTGCGTGTGCGTGTGCATGTGCGTGTGCACGTGCGTGTGCGTGCGTGCATGCGTGTGCGCGTGTGCGTGTGTGTTAGGTGTAACTTTGTTCCATTGGATGCGAGCACCTCTGTGTTACCTGGCGACGCAGGTCGTGTCCCCACATTGAACTGAACTGAACCAACGAGTGTAAACCGTCGTAGACGAAGCCTCGTTGACCCGACTGGATCTAAAGAGTGTCAGCAGCAACATCTACTCTCTGAGACTTTCTGAATGGCTCTGAAATGATAAGAACAGGACAGATGTTACAAGGGGCCTCTCATTACGCCCAGACGGCCCTGGCTGCAGCTCCTGGCAGAAACACCAGTGGAGGTTCTCTGCAGGGTCCTTCCTGGGTGAGTCTAACGGCTGCCCGCGGCCTGCCTGATAGCGCATGTTATTCCTGGAGGCCCCTCAAAGGCTTCCTGCCTCTGCTCTCGTCCACCAAACCAAACTTCTGACGGTGTATTTTTATCGGGGCAGATGACCGGGCGGTAATCCTTTAGTGTCCTCCACCACCTCCAAACCCCAGCTTTACTTCCTCATTTTGTTTTGCTTTCTCTCCCCTCCCTCCCCCATCACCCCCCCCCCACCCCCCCACCACACCACCTCCTCCACCACCACCACCACCACCACCACCCTTGCCGTCTAATCCCCCACTTGTGTACCACAGTCAATTAAGAAGCTTAGTGGATAGAAAGCAGACCATTTCAGATGCATGGAATGTGTGAAAGCACGGTGAATGGAGGGTTAGTTACTGGCCCTCGGAGGGCAGAACACAGAGCACTGAAGTGGGTCCCTTTTGGTTTGAATTCAATTCCCACAGAATCAGCCGCTCTCATCTCCGAGGGGGCTGGACACCAAGATGCTGAGAAATGGCACCAAGAAGCCTGATTTGTAAGAGACAGAATGTGAGCTACTTTTGTTCTACAAGTAGTTTGGGTCGGGGACTCTGGACGTCCTGATCCAAGGCTCTGGACCTTTGAAACTTCAGAATTCCTGACCCACTGCTTTGGGTGGTGTGTGTGTGTGTGTTTGTGTGTGTGTGTGTGTGTGTGTGTGTGTGTGTGACACACACACACACACACTCTCTGATCTTCTTACTTCTTAAGATTAGACACAAATGACCTGGCTTATGACGATGCAAAGCTGTGTGATTAACAACATAGAATTATTGCATTAGTGTTACTTTTTTAGACATTTAGACTCATTTCAGACAAACACATTTCACAAGAGGCTATCACAAGTGGAAGGCATGGTTTTCCAGCATTTAAATAACTCCTCATTGACTCAACCTGCTAATGTTCATACAACACAGTCCTTCAAGTGAATTACACTGTACTGTACACTGAACTGTACCCCAGACCATGCTCTGGTAAAATGACTCTCAGTATGAGTCTGTACCCCAGACCGGGCTCTGGGACTCCAACAGGACTCTCAGTATGAGTCTGTACCCCAGACCGGGCTCTGGGACTCCAACAGGACTCTCAGTATGAGTCTGTACCCCAGACCGGGCTCTGGGACTCCAACAGGACTCTCAGTATGAGTCTGTACCCCAGACCGGGCTCTGGGACTCCAACAGGACTCTCAGTATGAGTCTGTACCCCAGACCGGGCTCTGGGACTCCAACAGGACTTTCAGTATGAGTCTGTACCCCAGACCGGGCTCTGGGACTCCAAAAGGACTTTCAGTATGAGTCTGTACCCCAGACCGGGCTCTGGGACTCCAACAGGACTCTCAGTATGAGTCTGTACCCCAGACCGGGCTCTGGGACTCCAACAGGACTCTCAGTATGAGTCTGTACCCCAGACCGGGCTCTGGGGACTCCAACAGGACTCTCAGTATGAGTCTGTACCCCAGACCGGGCTCTGGGACTCCAACAGGACTCTCAGTATGAGTCTGTACCCCAGACCGGGCTCTGGGACTCCAACAGGACTCTCAGTATGAGTCTGTACCCCAGACCGGGCTCTGGGACTCCAACAGGACTCTCAGTATGAGTCTGTACCCCAGACCGGGCTCTGGGACTCCAACAGGACTCTCTGTGTACACAACAAACACTAAATACTGTGGATGTTCTTTGGGACCAGCGTCTTACGCTGCCATGGTGCTGATGGGGTTGATCATGTGGAGTAGGTGGAGTGGGTGGAGGGGTGTGTGGGTGGAGGGGGTGGAGTGGGTAGAGGTGGTGGAGGGGGTGGGGGGGTGTAATTGCCACATTAAGGCGAAGGAATTCAAAATAAAGTTAATCTCCAAAACCCACTGCCCGCCCTCCCTGGCGGTTCCACTGAGCGTGCTCCGTCTTGTTGTGGAACCCTGAGGAGTGGAGACACTGGGGAGGCTCAGTGGATCAGAACCCAGCTGACCTGGAGACACTGGGGAGGCTCAGTGGATCAGAACCCAGCTGACCTGGAGCCCTGCGTCCTCCAACCTCATCAGAATCAGGTGTTTTCATACAACATCATTATTAGGGCTGCAACTAGCAAATATTTTAAATGGTTGATTCACTAATGATTATTTTTCCAATTAATCATTT
>JAXIVH010000021.1:1517937-1520437 GCA_036785325.1 Urophycis tenuis
ACCCAGTCGTGATTGTTCAGCCTCTGGTCTCGACATGTCTGGAAACTGCAGGCTTTTTGTTTTAGTCTGGCATTATCTGGACACACTGTGGGCCGCCATTTTGGAATGGAGAAGGTGAATGGCTGTGTGGTGGGGTGGGGGGTGTTCTGATAGAGACACGTTGACTAATCGCTTAAGGATTAGGCTCATAGACAAGGGCTCTTTCATTGTGCCATTCCACACTGTGGTGAGTAGCTGGGCCCACAGGGCTGTGGGGGGAGTAGTGTGTGTGTGTGTGTGTGTGTGTGTGTGTGTGTCTATATGTGTGTGTGTGTGTGTGTGTGTGTGTCTATATGTGTGTTTTAATGCTCTGTTTGATCATGCTGCATGCATCCCGTGCTGACACACACGTATATGAGGGAAAAACCTAGACACAGGTGGGCACTGTGCACACACACACACACACACACACACACACACACACACACACACACACACACACACACACACACACACACACTGGGTCCCTCGTGAACAGCTGCACACAGCCTGTGGTGGAGAGGGTGAGTGTTGGGCAGGTGAAGAGTGTTAATGTTGGACCGGGCAACACACTAACACACCAACACACCAACACAACAACACAACACACAACACACCAACACAACAACACAACACACCAACACAACAACACACCAACACAACACACCACACAACAACACACGAACAGACCAACACAAACAACACAACACACCAACACAACAACACACTAACACACCAACACAACAACACAACACACAACACACCAACACAACAACACAACACACCAACACAACAACACACCAACACAACACACCAACACAACAACACACGAACAGACCAACACACCAACACACTAACACACCAACACACCAACACAACACACCAACAAAACAACACACTAACACAACACAACAACACACCAACACACCAACACAACGCATCAACACACAACACACCAACACAACACAACAACACACCAACACAACACACCAACACAACAGACCAACACACCAACACACCGACACAACACAACCACAACACCAACACAACACTCCAACACAACAGACCAACACACCAACACAACACACCAACACACAGACCAACACAACACACCAACACAACAGACCAACACAACAGACCAACACAAAACACCAACACAACAGACCAACACAACACACCAACACAACAGACCAACACACCAACACACCAACACAACAACACACCAGCCCACTGCCGCGGAGGCAGACTGGATTTGGTTTTCTTCAGCGCTGTCATGGGAGACGACTCTGCAGGTCTTTTGTCTGGCGGTGATCACACACGCGGTGCCTTCATGAGCAGAGGAATGAAGACTTTCTGTGAGGATTACCTCCGCGCCACGCCCCGCCAGGGAGGAACGCCGCGCTGGGAACAGTGTTCCGGAAAACCTTCATCAAACAATCACAGGATTGTTACGCCTTCCACCGCGTGGAGAGAACACGCTGTCCACGGGCCGCCCTCGTCACCGGGTTCTGTTCTGGTAGTCAGTTCTGGTTAATGCACACACATACACACACACACACACATGCACATGCACACGCACATGCACACGCACACGCACACACACACGCACATACACACACACACACACACACACACACGCACACACATGCACACGCACACGCACACGCACACACACACGCACATACACACACACACACGCACACACATGCACACACACACGCACACGCACACACACATGCACACACCACACGCACACGCACACACACACGCACGCACACGCACACACACATGCACATGCACACACACACGCACATACACACACACACACACACACACGCACATGCACATGCACATGCACACGCACACGCACACACACATGCACATGCACACACACGCACACATACACACGCTCTCACACACACGCACGCACACATACACACGTGCATGCACACACACACACACTCACCTAGTCAGCTAGTAACACATTGTGAATTAGATTGAGTTTAGCGTGCCATGAATGGCCTGTTTATGTGTGTTTGGGGGCTGGCTGTGGGCTTGTATATTTTCTCTATGTAAATGAAGCAGTGAGATGAGGTTGGGGTTCCTCAGGGCTGCAGGTCTGACGTTACCCAGAACCCTCTGCTGTGTACTCTCCTGTTTTGATGAGGTCATTTGTAACACATAAGAAACCTGCATGCACACACACACACACCACACACACACACACAGATTGGGGCACAAACACACAGCACACACACGAGGTGTAAACAACACTGAAGGAGAAACACAAAACAGGCCAGTAGTTTCATGCTAGAAACTTTTAGTTTGACTTTAAAGATTGGATTCCTTTGCCTCCATATTTCCTCGTGTCGTTATGCACTTAGTGTCCACAGGGTTCTTTTACTGGTGCTTTATCACCTCCCGATGGACCAGAGAGACATGAAGTGTCACTACGTGTCCACGTTGTCTCGTGGTCGTCTGT